>JAJJWW010016353.1:0-436069 GCA_023531295.1 Papaver armeniacum | reverse complement strand
ACTTACATCACTTGGTTGAAGAGAGTTTCTACCAAACATATTTGTTGTTCCTTTCTTTTTGTGTTGGAATACGAACCAAAGGAATTGTTCCAAGTACGTGACTTATTCATAAGTTGGAGGCATTGGAATATATTTGGAACTAGGTTAACTATAGGTTTAGTTGCTTGGTCTCAACTATACGGTTGGTTTAATTTTGTATAGCGGCATAATCCCGAGAGTATTCAATTTACATAAGGTCCCAGGGGTTTTTATTGCATTTGCGTTTTCTCGTTAACAAAATCTTGGCTGTGTCTTTTACTTTTCTATTTCCGCAATTATAATTGTTTTTATTATAATTGTAAGAAAATACACAAACGTTAATTCCTATTTTATTTGATAGTAATCCTATTGTGTTTGGTTAAGTCCGAACCTCTTATCAAATAAACATACTGCTGTTGTATTGTCTCGATCTGTATCCATACAATCAAACGTGTGAACCGATTAGTTGTATTGTCGACTATGTCCATAGACAATCACTTTGGGAGAAAGGACTTATAGTAGGAAAAGTTTTAGCTTGAGGTATATTTGGGTACCCTCTCCTTTTCAATTGGTATCGCAGCAGAAAACGCGAAAGATCTAACTGCAATTTGTGTTTAATGCGATCCAAACTATAAGAAATTGAATCCGAGAACGATTTAATTAACGTTTAAAAAAAGATTTTAGATGGTCTGGAAGAAGACTCAAGAATATCCTCTACTCTTATTAAAATGTTAGATAAAAGGATTGAATGAGAACCAGGTCGCCTCGATTTGAGATCAAGATTATAAGGATTGATAAAATCAGAAAACACTCAAGAGTCTAAATCAAGAGATTCTCAAGGATTCTCAATTCTTTCATCCAGGACATCTTAAAAGTCTTAATAAGAGCTCACCAGAACCACTTTCAAAAGGGATGGAATTGTTTAATTCAAGATTTGTTTTACAAAATGTCCGATTAAAGGTATGTAGCAGAAAAATTTTGGAACTTAACAAACCATCCTAAATCTCAGTGAACAATGTCTTGGAGCTTTTGCACTTTAAACAACCTCAACATTCCAATGGTTTCTAGATAGTGATGTAGTAGACATATAGGAGGCATCTTTATTGGTTCACAAAAGCATAAGACTACGGAGGAGGATCTCGTGACCTTTGGAGATGGGAAGCATTTGTCTTATCGGCCAAAAGGGTACTATCAAACTTCCGATATTTAAACTCCATGATGTTGTTGTATTTAAAGGAATGAAAGCTAATCTTCTGCCCATCGCTAAATTTGTGATAAGCACATAAAGTTATCTTCAATATGAGAGGGTGTGATATTGAAGATAAGTCCGAAAAGTAACTTTTCGAGGACGTAGGAAGTATGAATAATTATTATCTCCTTGATATACAATCCAATTTATACCGTAACTTAACTAAGGTTGGAGTCAACTCATTTGTGGCATGAACGCTTTGGTCATATTAACTACCGAATGCTAGGAAAGCTCATTAACCGTGGAACTCACGAAGGCGTTCCAAATATTAACACTAAAGTAGAAGTGTTTGTAGTGCATTCCAAAAGGGTAAGTTAGGAAAATTCCACACAAACTTTCTCGAGACATAGCCACTCGTGTTCTCTCGATCTTATTCATATGGATCTGTTTGGTCCAATCCAACAAGCATCCGTTGGAGGAAATAAGTATGCTTTAGTAATGGTAGATGATTATACAGTTCACATGGGTTGCTTTTACGAAGCACAAGAATGACACTCTTGAGGAGTTCAAAATTATTGTGAATAAATTAAAAATGAACAAGGTCACAAGCTTAAGAAGATAAGAATGATCGTGGTACAAAATTCAAGGATACGAAAAGTATATGAATACTGTGAATATTCTTGGAATTAGTCATCAATTCTGCTCCTATTACACCTCAAGCAAATGGTGTGGCCGAGAGAAAGAATATAAATATTCAAGAAATGACAAGAGTAATGCTTCATAATAAAAACTTACCATTAACCTTTCTCGGGGAGAAGGCGTATTCTGACATGTTATCTTATAAACATGGTATTTGAGATCTAAAACTCTAAATACCCCCATATGAATTATGGTATGGAAGAAAACCAATCTAAGCTATTTAAGGGTTTTCTAAGGAAATGCTATATTCTCAAAGATGAGAAACATAGAGAAAAATTTGATTCGAAAAATGATGAAGAGAATCTTTCTTGGCTATGCTTCGCGGTCGTGCCTTGAGGTATACAATCTCATAACCAAAGTCATGATGGAATCAATTAATGTGGTTATTATGACATTAGCGATTTTGCCAAGACAATCACATCTTCGGCGGAAACTTCCTCCTTCTAAAAAGCTGTTATTAAGGAAAACAGATCAAGTCGAACCATCGATTGTTTCCTTTAATTAGTGACACAAATGATAAAGATGATAATGAAAGTATTGTTGAACAAACCAATGATACCCAAAATATTATCCAAAAACATGTTAAATGGGTACATCAAAGAAACTCGTATGAAGATATCATTGGAGATGCCAATGCTAGAGTTATGACTCGAAGAGATCTGATGTCTTTGTCACTATTCATGTTATCTTTCTTCAATAGGTAGAAAAACGTTGGGAAGCACTCGGTGAACCTGCTTGGGTAAACTCAATGCACGAGGAACTCGGACAGTTTAAAAGACAAGAAGTGTGGGAACTTGTTCCTAAGCCACCGGATTAAACATCGTTGGAACAAAGTGGATCTACAAGAACAAATCGAGGCAATCGGGACAATTGTCGAGAAATAAAGCTAGGCACACGTTGCTCAAGGATATTCTCAAATTGAAGGTATTGATTTTGATGAAACTTTTGCTCTTGTTGCTCATTTAGAATCAATAAGATTGTTACTCGCCTATGCTTGTTATCTTAAGATAAAACTCTTTCAAATGGATATCAAATCTAAATTTACTGAATGGGGATTTAAAGAAGAAGTATTTATTGCTCAACCTAAAGGATTTGAAGATCCATTATTCCTGGATTATGTCTTTAAACTTAAAAAGGCCTTGTATGGTCTAAAACAAGCTCCAAGAGCTTGGTATGATAAACCGACATCCTTCTTACTTCAAAAGGATTCTCTAGAGGTGGTGCTTTGATGAGACACTTTTCACCAAGTGGAGTGGAAAAAACGTTCTTGTAGCGCAAATATATGTAGATGACATCATCTGTGGATCCCTCAAAATCTCTAACGAGATGAATTTAATAATCTTATGAGTGGAGAATTTGAAATGAGTAATGTTGGAGAATTATCATATTTTCTTGGTTTGCAAATACAACAACAAAAAGACAATATTCTACTTTCTCGAAAAATATGCAAGGAATTTAGTTGAAAATTCGAACTAAAAGGTGCAACACCTATGGCAACTCCGATGCCAACTAATGGAAAACTTCAATCGAATCCGGGTGAAAATCGGTTGATCGGGAAACTATCTGAGATCTATGATAGGGAGCTTGCTATATCTAGCGCAACAAGACCCGAGATATTGCTTTTAGTGTGGGATGTTGTCTTCCAGATTTCAAGTATATCCTAGAGAATCACATCTCAAAGCGGTAAAACAAATCATTAGATACGTTAATGGTACGGTAGATTATGGTCCTTCATACTCTATGGATACAAACAATGTCTTGTTGCCTATTCGGGACGACGATTGGGCGGGATGTGTAGATGATCGTAAAAGCACCTCGAGGTGGTTGTTTATGTTGGTCAAAATCTTGTAGCTTGGCATAGCAAAAACGAATTCACGATCCTTGTCAAACCGTGAAGCTGAATATATTTTCTTGGTACATGTTGTACCCAACTATTGTGGATGAAACAAATGCTCATTGACTATGGAATAAATATTTCAACTATGAGCATGCGTGTGTGATAACTCAGCGCTATTCGATTGACTGAAAACCCAGTGAACATTCTCGTACTAAATACATAGATATCATATATCATTTTATTAGAGAGTTATATGAGAATTGTGTTATGGAATTAGAGTATGTTCCATCCGAGCATCAAGCGGCTAATATTCTCACCAAACCCTTAGATAGAGTTGATCGTTGTCAGTATCGTCAAAAATAAATTACACTTTCTCACTACTCAAAATATATAATATAGCAGGGTAAGAAAGGATCGTTCCCAGAGTCTAGGTTGTCGTTTGTTTCGATTTCTTATATAAACAAAGGTAACAAGGTGGTTTTATGATTTTTATAAACTAAGGTATACTAAAAACAAATAAAGTAAAGCAAACACGCAAATCAAGATATAAAGATATTGGTTAAGGATATCGTTTTCATTCACTAACATGTTCTTGTCTTAATAACTAGAATTGATATTTAATCTCATTATCAAAGGCCCTAGGATACCTTGATCGCAAGTATATCCATGAAATCTCCTCTTGTCATCAATAAACACATTAAAAGATGTGAATATGAATTCTATCTAAGAGAACAACCTAACGTGTAAAAGCACTAATCAAGTTTAATTCCTTAGATGCATTAAGTTATATGAAATCAGGCCAATCAAAGCAATCGAACATGTAAAAGCACTAATCCGATTTAACAAAGGTTACAATTCACTTGTGACTACTAGGATGTATCACTACAAGCAATACTCCACAATTATGCTACTTGCAATCATAAATTTATCACTTTTACGTATAATAAACTCTAATCTAGCAATAAACATGAAAGCAAACTCAATCGATTCGCGACTCAACTAAACAAGCATTCAAATCATGTAACAATATTAATGGTGAATCATAACCGATAATATTGAGACAAAACTAATATATCAAACAAGGATTCATGTTATGTGAAATCCAACTAATCCATAACCAATGATAAAATTAAATACTCATGTTAAAGGAGTTCATCACGAATAAATAGAAGTTTCATGTTTCTAAACCCTAGAATAATAGCAGTAGAAGGGATCCAGTTATTCTCCCAAAGGAGAGGTATATAGCCTTTGCTCGCGATTCCTCTTTGAATAGAAACACTCGGACTTGTATGAGAAGTCCAGGCAAAATCCATCTTTGTTGGATATGCCTCCATGAACTTCACAAGGCCCGGTTAGTATTTTGGCTTGTCGATCTTATGGACCTGACGATACCTATCCTCTTGCCTAATTACTTCCTCCAAGCCAGCATCACACGGCTCCGTCTCTTTACGACTCAAGCCACGAAACCCGTTGTAGCAATTCTTCTTCTCATTATCGTAGCCCCTTGCACCACCTCAATTCTATCTCGCAAACTCTAAGCTTTCTTGCTCCTATTTTATGGTGCTTCAAAAATCAAACCCAATTCTTCTTTGTTCATCACCACAACATCAACACCACGGCAACCATGGATGCTTCATTTCTGCAGTTTCGATTTCGGTTACAACCTGCCCAATACCCAACTCTGCCTCAACTCCGCTATTTCCTACGACAACAACCATCTTGACCTAGCTACGACAACTGCATCACTCAACCAATTCCCAGACTTCCATTCATCCTCTCGGCCATTAGCACTTTGTCGCATTTCATTCTCATCAGCACCACTCTCTCTTCTTCAGTAGCTTTTCCACCATTCTCCATTCTCTGGATACTACACATTCCATTATGCGGCTTTAAAAACTCAACCAATGCTCCACGTGTCATCATTACAATACCACAAACTATGACTGCAAATTCTTCCATGTTGCTCAACAACTCCACCATAACCGCACCCGTAATTTCATACACGTACCAATTTCAGCTTCTCGGCTCGACCCATGCTTGTCATAACAAACTTAACCTCTCTGCATGTAGCCGTAACTCAGATACATGGCAGAAGCTTCACTCCCATTCTCGGATAACAACCATCGCCTCCTTCACCTCGCACTAAAACCACCGGCCAAGACACAACTTCGGTTCATCTTCTCGCAATCATAACTCGCACCCGTAGTTTGTACCTCGGCCTAGACATTCATCTAATCAGTTCATTCATTTCAGCTCCAACCACACAGCCATAGTGACTAACCTACATCAACACAGACAACCAATTCATCCGTAACAACAAATTATTGTTCTTCCCTGTAGTTTCATCCTAACATACATCTAAAACCCTTTGAACTCATTAATTCCATCACTACAACAGGCGATTCATCTCTTTACCTTTCTTATTCATGGAGCAACGAGATACATCTTCAGGTCACCAAAACACATTACAGGTTCAATTCTCGTTCCTCATTACTGTCAAACCCATGCATCCATAACCTCCTCCAACTCCATCGAATCGAACTACCTTCCATTCTTCAAACACCACAAAGCCTAACTTTCGAATTCTGCTCAAGAGTGCTTGTCTGTTCATGTTTATCACCAAATTCCTTAACATACTCAAATTCAAAGCCAACCCACTCTCAATTGCTTGCAAATCTCGAATCTCAGTTTCCTCTCACGGATCAAAATTACGGTAGTCACTCTTATTTAAATTTGGAGAAGAAAAGAACTTCAAAACTTCGACCAAAGTTTTGTGGTGCAAAAACAAGTGATTTAGGTACCATGTTCTGTATATGGGTTGCCCTTAGCAATCTTTTGTTAATTCAATTTAATCCCATCGTTCTAGAAGACTGACAGTACAATTCCTGCAGAACTCTTCTTGTATTGTCAGTTCCCAAGCTTCATCGATGCTTTCGCTCATAACTTTGTCATATGAAGTCGTAGTGAGCTCATTCTTTCGCCGGTGGCTTTGTCTTTTCGTTCTCTTCAACATGATAAGAAGAAATCCAACTTTTGAGTTAGTTCCACTTCTTTGCTCCAATCACTCCAAAATACCTAAATAACTCAAAAGCACACATAAGATACATAATTTACTAGAAAACTGCGTGAAGAAAGCATAAACAATAGATAAATATCAAGGTGTTTATGACACCTATCAAATTCCCCAACACTTAGACTTTGCTAGTCCTCGAGCAAATCAAACAAAACTTATTCTAAAGGATACATACAACTCGTGTCGTCGAGGCTACGGGTCACACTTAGCATGTATAACAAGCCTTTAAACCCCAGGTGTCCCTAGTGGACGAGTTTTAGTCTCGTGAGGGTTTCACTAGAGATATACCCACAAAACCTATTTTTCCAACTTACTAGTTCTCTACAAATGATAGCATCCAACGCGCTAAGAAGACATAGAAATTCTGCACACTAGTTATAAGAAGTTAGACATATATGAACACAATCTCATCCTTAAAAGTTGAGAGAGAAATAACCATCCCTTATCGAAAGAAATTCGGGTTCGGAGTGATCGAAAGTCTCGACTCTGCCTCCACAAGAAAGGGTTTTATGAAGTTGCTCTCAATAATAAATAGCTTTTTATGGGTCACACATGTGTCCAGGTAGGAATGAAGAGAGAATCTTGCGACACCTTGAATGGTAGGAAGGCAAAACCCTCCGAATTGTTTTGAAAACCCACATCTTTTATAATTTTGAAAACCCATTTTTCGACGATCTCTAAGAAGGAAATCAACCACTTAACGAAGGTGGGAATATGCTTACTTACCTCGTTATCCGTTCGACGTGCGATTAGCACCACTCTCACAACATCCATAGAACGTCTTCGGTCTTCAATCCTTGTCTTCATCTTCGTCTTCGGTCTTCAGCTGTTGATGATAACTCTTGAACTTCGTAGAATCTTGACAATGTGATTCTTTCCTCTAATTCCTTGTTGGTTGAAACTTCATTATGGATATTTCTTCTTCCATTGGCTTTATTGAATGAATAAAAAAAACCAAAAAACGAACTAAACAAACCAAAATATGATACAATGACTTTTTTTTTTTTCTTTTTGAATTTGTTTTTTATGAGATAAGAAAAATTAAAAAAAAATATATAATGAAAACAAAACAAAATAATAAAACTAGTAATGAACCTAACAATTTTTTCTCTTGTCTCTTTCTTTTCTCTTTTTTTTTCTACAATCTTTTTTTTTTCAAAATTTTTTTCATGAGACAAGAGAAATAAAATACAAATAAAGATAAAATAAAAATGTAAGTACAAAGGCCATGGTGTAAGTACTTTACCGCTTGATTTTCACAACTTATATGTCTCGATATCATAAATTCTTGAACTCTCATCTTGATAATCTTCACTCTTGTACAATAGTCTTCAACTTGTAAAAATTGCACTCCTTGTCTTGTTGCTTTACTTGAATCTAGAAATCTGCTCATTTTTGTATCGTTGCTTCTAAACCTTGAACGTCTTCAACTTTCCTTGAATTTGTGATGCTCCTCTTTTTGATGATGATGGTGTTTCTATGGACACACTGGTGTAGAGAGATAAAGTGGATGGTGCTAACTGCGAACAAGATTACAAGTGGTATGTAAGTTAGCAATTCGATGTCACCATCATGATTGATAAAATAACACTCAAGAGATCAAAGTAGTGCTTCTATTGGTGGGAGGTTAGGTAGCTTACCATTCTACCTGGAGTTTACGTACGGTGACACACACTCTAAAAGCACAAATTTAGACACGTACAAAGAAGTGAAGGTCGGTGCCTCTCATGATGTAACATGGGTAGTCTCATTATAAGGGACCACAACTCTAATACTGAATTCAGTATGCATCTTATTTGCCACTGGCATGGTTAAATCCTACTTTAACTCTCATACAAGTAAGAAACCCGATCACGTTTTCTGTCATCTCTAAGTTCAGTCGCTCTTATGAGAATCTCGATGTAATCTTAGCGACATGTATACTATGTGACTCTAAACTAACTACAAGTTGGAGTTTTTATTCACTAATTTACAAAAAAGTTGAAAAATTATGAAAAATTACATGCAAATGCTTAACCACTCCCCCACACTTAAACTTTCATTCCTCAATGTAAATTGAATCGTCCAAAGAAAGTCAAGGTGGGAAATCTTATATTGATATGCGACAAGAAATCAGAAAAAGTAAAAACAAGACAAGAAAAAGATAAAAACAAGACAAGAAATACTCATCCTATGGGTTGCCTCCCATTTAGCGCTTGGTTTAAAAAGTCGTCAAACACTTACAAGACAATTCCCCATACACCAATAATGCGAAAAGTTGAGGATCCTTCCATGTAACCTGTTTTCCCAAATACTCGCTTCACACAAATATTAGTACATGAAAAGAGTAAAAATAAAGAAGTTTCCCCCACACTTATTCTTTTCTACACTTGGAAGTGTATAAAGATCATAGAAATCGGGAACTTCATGGTTTCTTCTTTGAAAACATTCATAAGTATGAGAATCAAATGTTTAAAATGGCGGATATCGAAACAAAGTCATTCAACAATATTCTCGAAGCACATACATTCAAACCAAGGAGAGGTAAAGGAGAAGGATTAATAGGCAAAGGGTTAGACAAACCTTACAACTCTTGTGTTATGGTATCCTCTTCATCCTTAAAAATTCACGTGAATTACTTACTCTTGAACACGTGTCCTCTATCAAACCTTGCAAGCATTCTTAGGTAGTTTACTGCCTTAACCAAAGTCTCGACATCAACATCATCATTCCAATCATTTGCAAGCTCAATTTCTTCCACAATATTGGTAAACTGGTTTCATTCTCAACACACTCCTCTTTTTTGTAAGGCACAGGCTCTTTTGCGGCTCCAAATCTCGCTATAAGGAACTTTTTTAGAACACTCGAAAATGCATCATCCTCAAGCTCCACCCTTTGAATAGACTCTTGATCATTATTAAGATCAATGCTTGAGTAATCTACACAAGTCTCAACATATTCCTCTTCGTCTTCATCTTGATCCCAAAAAGACTCCGTTGTACACTCCTTGTTGTTGTCACCATGAGTTGTTTCAAGCAATGTATCATAATCACCCTCACTTTCATAGTTAACATAAGGTTGGTCCTCCATTGAATTTAGTGTTGCTAATCTCTAACTCATCCTTTTGAATAGGAGAATGATCATTATTAAGATCAAGAGTTGAGTTAGCTACACAATTATCAACGAAAGTTCCCAAAGATTGGCCTTTTTCAACATTAGTATCAATCAAATATTCATCACAAACCACAAGCACATTAGAATAGTTATTGCTTTTAAACAAAAAGTTCTTCCTCATACCTTTCTTCTTTGATTTGATCAATACCTCTTTGTAAGTTAGCAATACCTTCACGAGTTCTTGGAGTTATCTTTCTCCCTCTTTATCTTTTTGAAACTCTTGTTGTACAAAGTTGGAAAGTTTGTCTGAAAGTCGGAGACTTTTTGTTCACGAGCATAAGAATCCTCCAATCCTTGTGGTTGTTCACACACGTACCCGCCATAAGGTTGTTGAGGGAAAACCATAAGGTTCCATGGAATATTGGTCATAACCAATGAATTGGTTTTGATTATACCCCGGAATTGGTAGTTGTCGTATTGTTGAGGTTGTTGAAAACCGTATCCATTCATGTAGTATGCTCCTTCCATGAGAAACAAGTACACGAAATAAAATTCTCAAACCAAGGTTAAAAACCATAAAATAAGAAATGTAAAAGTAAAAACAAAACTAAAAACAAATAATAAGAAACCAAAACAAGTGACAACCGCTGCCTCCCGGGAAAGCAGCGCCAAAATTTGATCGATGTCGTATGCGTCGAAAATAAATTACACTTTCTCACTACTCAAAATATATAATATAGCAAGGGTAAGAAAGGATCGTTTCCACAGAGAGGTCTAGGTTGTCGTTTGTTTCGATTTCTTATATAAACAAAGTTAACAAGGGGGGTTTTCTGATTTTTATAAACTAAGTTATACTAAAAACAAATAAAGTAAATCAAACACGCAAATCAAGATATAAAGATATTGGTTAAGGATATCGTTTTCATCACTAACATGTTCTTGTCTTAATAACTAGAATTGATATTTAATCTCTCATTATCAAAGGCCTAGGATACCTTGATCGCAAGTATATCCCGCAAATCTCCTCTTGTCATCAATAAACACATTAAAAGATGTGAATATGAATTCTATCTAAGAGAACAACCTAACGTGTAAAAGCACTAATCAAGTTTAATTCCCTAGATGCATTAAGTTATATGAAATCAGGCCAATCAAAGCAATCGAACGTGTAAAAGCACTAATCCGATTTAACAAAGGTTACAACCCACTTGTGACTACTAGGATGTATCACTACACGCAATACTCACAATTATGCTACTTGCAATCATAAATTTATCACTTTTGCGTATAATAAACTCTAATCTAGCAATAAAGATGAAAGCAAACTCAATCGATTCGCGACTCGACTAAACAAACATTCAAATCATGTAACAATATTAATGGTGAATCATACACGATAATATTGAGACAAAACTAATATATCAAACAAGGATTCATGTTATGTGAAATCCAACTAATCCATAGCCAATGATAAAATTAAATACTCATGTTAAAGGAGTTCATCACAAGAATAAATAGAAGTTTCATGTTTCTAAACCTAGAACAAAAGTGGTAAAAGAGATCCAGTTATTCTCCCAAAAGGAGAGGTTATATAGCCTTTGCTCGCGACTCCTCTTTGAATAGAAACACTCGGACTTGTATGAGAAGTCCGGGCCAAAAACCCATCTTTGTTGGATATGCCTCCATGAACTTCACAAGGCCCGGTTAGTATTTGGCTTGTCGAGTCTTATGGACCCGACAGCCTATCCTCTTGCTCAATTACTTCCTCCAAGCCAACAGAACCACGGCTCCGTCCCTTTACGACTCAAGCAACCGAAACCCGTTGTAGCAATTCTTCTTCTAATTATCTCGTAGCCCCTTGCACCACCTCAATTCCATCTGCAAACTCTAAGCTTTCTTGCTCCTCTTTTCTGGTGCTTCAAAATCAAACCCAAATCTTCTTTGTTCATCACCACAACAGCAACAACCCACGACAACCATGGTTGCTTCATTTCTCGGATTTCGATTTGATTACAACCACCAATACCCAACTCTACCTCAACTCCGCTATTTCCTACGACAACAACCATCTTGACCTAGCCACGGGAACTGCATCGCTCAACCAATTCCCCATCTTCCATTCATCCTCTCAGCCCATGTAACTGCACTTCAGTCCGCAGTTCATTCTCACCGGCACCACTCTCTCTTTCTGTAGCTTCTCCACCATTCTCCATTCCATGGATACTACACATTCCATTCTGCAGCTTCAAAACTCAACCAATGCTCCAGCTTTTGTCATCATTACAATACCACAGACTATGACTGCAGCTTCTTCCATGTTGCTCAACAACTCCACCGGAACCGCACCTGCAATTTCATACACAGACCAATTTCAGCTTCTCGGATCGACCGCACTGTCACAACAAACTTAATCTCCCTGCGACAGCTGCAACTCAGCCCTACATATCAGCAGCTTCACTCCCATTCTCAGATAACAACCACCACCTTCTTCACCTCAGTACTAAAACTACCAGCAAGACACAACTTCAGTTCATCTTCTGCAATCATGACCTGCACCTGTAGTTTGTACCTGCCCTAGACATTCATCTCATTTATTTCAGCTCCAACCACACAGCTATAGTGACTAACCTACATCAACACAAACAACCAATTCATCCGCATCAACAAATCATTGTTCTTCCCTATAGTTTCATCCTAACAAACATCTAGAACCCTTTGAACTCATTAATTCCATCACTACAACAACATATTCATCTCTTTACCCTTCTTATTCATGGAGCAACGAGATAAATCTTGACACCACCAAAACCCATTCTGATTCAATTTGTTCCTCATTCTCATCAAACCCATGTACAACCATAACCTCCTCCAACTCCATCGAATCGAACCACCTTCCATTCTTCAAACACCACAGAAACCCTAACTTTCAAATTCCTGCTCAAGAGTGCTTCTCTGTTCATGTTCATCACCAAATTCCTTAACATACTCAAATTCAAAGCCAACCCACTCTCCAATTGCTTGCAAATCTCGAATCTCGATTTTCCTCTCACAGATCAAAATCACTACGGTCACTCCCATTTTTAATGGAGAAGAAATGAACTTAAATCTGAAAACTCGACCAAAGTTTTGTGGTGCAAAAACAAGTGATTTAGGCACCATGTTCTATATATGGGTTGCCCTGAGCAATCTTTTGTTGATTCAATTTAACTGTCAGTTCTAGAAGACTGACTGTACAATTCCTGCAGAACTCTTCTTGTATTGTCAGTTCCCAAGCTTCATTGATGCTTTCGCTCCCATAACTTTGTCATATGAAGTCGTAGCGAGCTCATTCTTTATTGGTGGTTTTGTCTTTTCGTTCTCTTCAACATGATAAGAAGAAATCCAACTTTTGAGTGAGTTCCACTTCTTTTTGCTCCAATCACTCCAAAATACCTAAATAACTCAAAAGCACACATAATATATATAATTTACTAGAAAACTCGTGAAGAAAGCATAAACTATAGATAAATACCAAGGTGTTTATCACACCTATCAAGAGCAACTTTTGAAAATCTAAGGAAATCCATATGGATTATCAAGGTGCATTAGTACCTTGTGCATCCGGTTTTTCAACTTTTGCTTGCAATAGTTAAAACCGGTTTTCAACCTTTCTCTGGTAAAGTTTGGTTGTTGTTATTCTTTTGTTTTGCATAAGGATGACAACATAATGATATTTCGATATCAATTCTCCCTGGAAGAAGATGCAAACATATTGGAGAAGTGGATGAGAAATTTGAGGTAACAATGTTGCTAGTTAATTGTTTTCCTGTTCAAGAAAAGCCTGATTTTATTGCTTATATTTATTGCTTTTGCTTAACAAAATTTCGGTACAATTGATGTTTTATTCCATTATGTGTGTATGGATGTGTGTTTGATTCAATTGTTTCCGGTTAAGAAAAACTATTGTTATCTTACTTTATTGTGTGGTATCAATTGTTTAGGCTTACAAAATTTCGATCCAGTTGTGGTGCTTTAATGTCTATTGTTTCAATTGCTTCCGGTTGAGGTGAATAATTATGCAAGTTGATTTATTTTGGTTTGTATGAATTTTTTATGGCTTAACGAAATAAAAGGTTTACGGGATGAATTGTTTAGTCCAATTCGATTAGGATAAGAGAAACTAAGTTAATTCTGATCTTAGTTAGACTTATCAAAGTGGAGGTTTTGGTTATTCAAGTCTAATTGAATGCCTTAACAAGAAATGCTAGTTAACTAACCTCGTACTTGTCTTGTTTAAAACTGAAAGGTCTAAGTTATATGGATAATTAGAACTTGATGAGAGAAATAGAGTTATCTTGGTCTTATCGAACAAGCGATAGTATTTGTACAATCGGTTTAGCAAAGGGACTAAGGTGCTTAATTGATTTTTAGTTTGCTAAACTATTAGGGAAAATTGCTTCAGGCAATTGTTTCCTTGATAACATATCAAAACAAAATTACTTTGTAGTTTCAGTTTTGATATTGGTTATCAAAAATGTTGTGTGGAACCCTCGTGCTTAACTCTATAGGTTGCAAGTATTTTGAGATTTGTAAGATTCTTTTCGGTTTGTCCTTTATTTTTTCGTTTCTTTGTCATTTTGTGACAAAAAGGGGGAGAAATATACGGAGTTAACAAGTGAAAACAAACTTCCTCGGTTGTGTTGTTACTGGTGAAGCCGCCTATTCGGAGAGGAGAGTAACCTAATTAGGCGAAATCTCTTACGGCCGCTCAGTTTAAAGTTTTCTTTGGGATTGAGAAGCTCTATTAGTACCGTTGGTGGGAAACTAGATAATTGCGGTTTGTCTTGTGTTTTCGATTGATTTGATTGACTAACGGTGGTTGAACTTTGATTGCACCTAGTTTGTTTATGCTTGAGAATCTTCTCTTCTGATAATTCACTCAAACTAGATCGAAGTTTCGACTGGATCCTTAGGACCGTTTGTAGATCTAAAGACGTCTTGTGATAATCCATTGTTCACGAGACTCCGTTACGTGTGTGATTGATCACAAGAGATTCAAGTTTTTGTGTGCAGGCGTTTATTGAAGATCTAAGAATATTTGAAGACAAAGAAGATATTGAAGATTTATGATTTGGGGTTCGTAATATTTGGTGTGACCAATACTTGTTTCGGTATATAGGATCCAACTATAATCGGTTTATCCTTGTGGTAGATTAGATTGAATAGTTGTGTAGATCGGCATCAATACAATTCTTTGTGATTAAAAGTATTGATTGCAAAATCTTAACAATTACCTTTGGTAGTTGAGAATAAGATAGATCTAAGAACCTGACGAAGGAGTTTATTGTGATGAACAGAAGAGCCTTTGTCGAACTCACATCACTTGGTTGAAGAGAGTTGCTACCAAACAGATTTGTTGTTCCTTTACTATTTGGAATACGAACCAAAGGAATTGTTCGAAGTACGTAACTTATTCATAAGTTGGAGGCGTGGGAATAAAGACGGAACTAGGTGAACTATAGGTTTAGTTGCTTGGTCTCAACTATGCGAAGTTGGTTTAATTTTGTATAGCGGCTTAATCCCGAGAGTATTCACTTAGGACAAGGTCCCGGTTTTTCTGCATTTGCGGTTTCCTCGTTAACAAAATCTTGTCGTGTCTTTTACTTTTCTATTTCCGCAATTATAATTGTTTTTATTATAATTAGAAGTAAAATACACAAACGTTAATTCCTATTTTACTTGATAGTAATACTATTGTGTTTGGTTAAGTCCGAACATCTTATCAAGTAAACATACTTCGTTGTTGTATTGTCTCGATCTTGTATCCATAGACAATCACACGAAGTGTGAACCGATTAGTTGCATTGTCTCGACTCTGTCCATAGACAATCACTTTCGGAGAAAGGACTTATAGGTAGGAAAAGTTTTAGCTTGGGGTATATTTGGGTACCCTCGCCTTTTCAGTTAGAGATGGTTGTTGTTTGGATCAACATAAACCTTTCTATACTTTTTTTTTTCCTTTTTTATTTTTGGGATATTTTGACTTTGGATCCTAACTTTGTGACCAGAGTTGCATTTGGGTCCCAGAAAATTGCAAATTAGAGTTTGGGTCACATGACCTTCATTGACTATCTTGACAGTTACAAACATGGGTTAAATAAGGAAATGACCAATCTAATTTCAGATTTAAATTTATTTACTAACTTTGTTATCCGTTAGAGACGTGTATGACCCACAAATAAAATGCTGAGATTCCAGGTAACAGGTCCATCCACATTTTCACTAAATTATAAAAGAGTTGAAGAACATGGTAATCTCATTTCCAATATTTCTTCCATCAATCCCATCCATAACCAAACCCTACCCTTCTCATTACACCTATATTCCCTAATCCCTTGTACTATCTGCATAAGAATCTCAATTCCAAACCATAGAAACCCAAAAATGTTTGTGGTTTTTGCAGAAGGAATCATGGGTTGAACTCAAATGAGAAAGAAAATGAGAATACCGTAAAAAAGATAAAAACCCATTCTCCAAATTGAATTGGAAATATTTTTCAGATCCATATCCAGGCAATTTAGTTTTAGTAAATTCAGTGATGTAGGACATCTTCCTGTAACGTGTCAACTATTATAGTTGATCCCTTTTCATTTGTATCAACAATGATTGTTGATCCCTAGCGTCTGTTTTAGCTTACTTGCTTTGCAAGTCTTTACTTTCCTAGTTTAGGTAGAATTCCTTTTTCTTTTCTTTTAGTCGGTTCCTGTGAACCTATTTAAAGGCTTTGCCTTCTTGTTTATAAATACATCTTATTATCAATATCAATCAATATTATTATTATCAAATTACAACTCTAGAATCTTGAACCTTGAATCAGATTTTATTAAGTTTCTGACGAAACTTGAACTCTATCCACATCCCCAACAACTAGTTTGCTTTCACCCTTATCTGTGCTACATTAGTTGGTATCAGATACATCGGTTTTAGATTTTTATCTAGAATCGGATCCTTACACCACTTTCGCAAACTCAAACCCTAAAAAAAAAAAACCTAGTTTTCTTATTCTTTTACGTTTTTGATCATGAAAGAAGTAACTATGATAGAGCTTAAGAAGCTTCAACTGGAATTATCAACAAGTTTAAGAGATGATAAATACGAATTGAATAAACTTATTCTTGGCAGGGAAGACACATGGAAAATCAAACAACTTCGTTATGTCATAGAAGATAAAATAAAGCGTATTGAAGAACTTAAAGCTCTAAGTAAAAAAAAAAAATCGGATGATATTTAATCCGTGATTTTAAGAATGCTATTGCTGAAATTGACCGTGAATATAACGAGAAGAAAAATGGGTCAAGAGCTCATGAAGAAGAAATTCAGGATAAACAAGTTTCGTCTTCTACTCAAGCGGTTTTATTGTCATCTATGAGTGATGTAGATGTTTCGTCTACATCTGATAGTGATGAAAAGAACCCTGCTTCTAAAGAAGAAGAAGAAAATCAAGTAGACAAAGCTCCGCTTGTTTCTCAAGAGAGTAATGATAGACCAATTACAAGAGAAAAGTTTAATGAAATTATGGAATCTTTTAGACAGTTCCATGAGGTTCTGTTTGAACCTGTTACTATAAAGGTTACTTCTCAAAAGAGCGTAGAAGGACAAGAGGATCCTTTTCTTATTAAAGAAAGTCAGCTCAAGGTTTCGCATGATTCACAAGAGTATAATGATTCATCATCAACTGAAGAGGAATCATTGTTTTCTAATCATATTGTAGCTGTTTCGGCTACATCAGCTAGTGAGGAAGAGAAGGAGTTTACTACTCAAGAGAATGATGATGTAATATTGGTTTCAGATTCAGAAGCTACTGTTGAAGGTCCGCAACCTATAGAAGTTAATAACCAAAATAAAGAAGATGTAAATCAGTTGAAGGAGTCACGTATAATTCTCTGGAGTTTATTGGTGAGTCATCTAACTTTAATAAACCTTTGGATGTGCTAGTTCCTCATAATGAAATATGTTCTTTTCCTACGGTTGAGAATAATCAAGTTATTGATCATGAGGAAACATGTGTCGTCTCTCATATATTCCGTAACAAGGCAAACATGATTGAGTCCATATATGTAGATTCATCTTATGAGAATCCGTTTGTGTCGCCTTATATTTCTGTAGATGTGTTAGTATCTATAGAAAATTATACCGGTAGACAATCTTTATCCAAAAAGCTACTTTGGGAATTTAAGAACATCAAGTTTACAGCATATCCAAATGTTGATATTCACATTGAAGAAATGTTTGTGCGATGGTCCACACCAAAAGGTATTGGGCGGAGAAATACATATCTTTCACCTGTAGTTGAATACCTAGGATTCAAAAGTTCGTTGTTTCCTATTAATTTTCCTAAAATTCTTCCTATTGGGTTTCGTGTTAGTGATGCTACTGCATGTGTCTATGTTGGACGTTTGCATCTATACTTAAGAGACCCACCATATTTTTTTATGTCTATAAAACATACTTATGTCCTATCATGGGATTTATGGAACTAAACTTCGGGGCATCGCTGGCTGGATGGATAAATTTCTGGAGTTTGTGTTTGAGCAGTCGCTTGTTGAGACTAATTTATTGGTTATCGACATTGAGAAATTTGATCTCCTGGATTTTCTTATCCAGTCTGTTAATGAAGATAGTCCACTATACACTCAAAGATTAAACTTAATACTCTAAGAAGTGATGAAATTGACAAGGGGAAAATTAGGCTAAGGCCCAACCCATGGATAACCCATAATATGAGGCCCCTAGTTAAAAGAAGTTTAAATCTAGGCCCCGAGTTATTAAAAGACAACCATACCCTTTTGTATATTTTCAAGCCCTAAATAAAATAAAATTTAAATTTAAGCCCAAAATATTAAAATATAGCAAACATGATGTCACAGCCATCTTTAACGACCGCCATCGCCGCCACCACCAACCACCACCTCCGAAGACCGCCACCACCAACACCAACAAACAACTCCGCCGGCGACCAAAATCGCCTCCGACCACCACCTCCGACTACCGCCACCACCAACCACCACCGCCAACCACCTCCGCCGGTGACCACCATCAGCAGTAGAAACCACCACCGCCGGAAACCACCACCTCCGTCGCCAGCGGCCACCACCGCCGACCACCGCCTCCCACCAATAATATATGGATGTGTAATCTGAAGTTACACATGCAACGAGCATGTGTATCCAGAAGTTACACATGGTTATGGCATGAAAGGGTTACACATGTGTAAGCAGAAGTTACACATGCATATAACATGTGTATCCAAAGGTTACACATCCATATGGCATGTGTAATGAGAAGTTACACATCAAAAAAATAGATATAACATTAAAAAAAAAAATACATAAAAAAATACATGTATTACTTTAAGAATTATTTACAATAATTTCTTAGCATATGTAACTAGAAGTTACACACGCATCTTTCTAGTGCAATTGAAAGTTACATAAAAATGCATGTGTAATTTGGAGTTACACATGCATATAACATGTGCGAAATCCAAGAAATAATCCACTAGTACACATTAAAATGCATGTGTAATTTGGAGTTACACATGCATATGAAATGTGTAATTTGGAGTTACACATGCATATGAAATGTGTAATCAACAGTTACACATGTCATATCAGGTGTGGTGGTTGTGGTAGGCACTCCAGCAGCTGCAACCATTCTTCAGTATAGCACCAGCCATCACTGTCTAAGCACCATCACCTGCAACTCCAACTGCATCTGCACCTCACCAGGACCACTATGACCACCTGTAACTGCACATCATGTCCAACTGCACTGTGCACACCTTCAACAACATTTATCCTACCAGCTACAGCTACCACCACGGCTCATATCATCATTCTCTACCAGCATCACTTCCAGTCAAATCCATTGCAACAGCAACACACATTGACAACTCTGCACCTGTTTATCCTAACATGCATCTAGCATGCAATATTGAGTTCTCAGACTCAGGTCATAACTGACCACATATCAATTCCATCGGAACCCATGTCCTGCAACTGCAACCAACACCAACTGAGTACAAATATCAGCATCCGACTAGTGTAATAGTAATTCAATCACTAGTGTATAACTTGTGTAACAGTAAGTTACACATACATCCGACTAGTGTAACAATAATTCAATCACTAAAACCAGAAGTTACATATTCAATCAGTATGTGTAAGTAAAAGTTACACATCCAATTAACATGTGTAACTAGAAATTACACATATATTTAGCTTGTGTAACTAGAAGTTACACATCTAATTAGCATATGTAACTAGAAATTACACATTTATTTAGCTTGTGTAATTACAAATTACATATCTAATGAAATTAAAGGCATAACAAGTTAATGAAATTGAAGGCATCTAAAGCTGAAACATAATGGTTGATTCATTTAGACATACATACAAGGGAGGAAAACCTAAATCAAGATAACTGATTAGAATCAAAATTAGAAGTTACACATGAATCTAATTTATGCATGTGTAACTAGCAGTTACACATACAAAAATGTATGTGTAATCATTAGTTACACACCCAATTAACATGTGTAACTAGAAGCTACATGTACATTTAGCATGTGAAACAAAAGCGTAGCCAAATTGACCCGATGGAACTATCATATTACTAAAGTTATGCAGGAAACTTATGAAATACTATGGCAGGGAGTTTAAACAAAACATATCAAATGATAAGTTAGTATTGAGAGATATACGGACAACAACCAAAAACTTTAATTTGTAAGAAATTAAGCAGATAATATGAGATCTAGTAGTTGATTAGTGTTCTTAGCAAATAACACCTTTAAATCAAGAATTTCATCTGTTGAAACCACTGTATGTTCTGCATCAATATCATCTTCTCAGGATCCTCATCATAATTCTCCTCACCACTGTATGAGTATCACACAAGGTCTTACCTGTTTGAGTATGATTATTTCTGAAACTTCACTCAAGTCGGTAGAAGGATGAACTTTAAGACCTGTATCTCGAGAATTTCTTCGCCCGCACAAAACTTCAACACTCAAGTCAGTAGAAGGATAAACTTTAAGACCTGTATCTGTGAATTTCTTTTCCCTGCACAACAAATTTGTATCAGATCTCTTCATATAGCCATTCATATCCACTTATCCTGAATTAACATCTCAGTCACCACCACATCTGTAATCCTTTTTTCTGCAAATTCCATCAATAGCTCCAATAATTTAGTTCAAAATTTAACCTGCAATTTCGGTTTCACAAATAACCATATCACCACCAAAAGAATTTCCAATAAATAGTACTAGTGCAACAAATTCAATTTCGTTCAAGAGATACAACAAACTACATAGAATCAGAAGTAAGCTACACAAAATTGAGCAATTTAGTCAGAGTATATGAAACTCGTAACAAATAGATGGGTAATAGAGACGATGATTCGCTGATTTCGAATCTGAAAACCGATTTTCAATCGAGATTTAAGATAAAGAGATCGATTGATTTCGATGAAAACCTAGAAAAAAATTGTAGTGTGTTCTTAAGATTTTCATCTTAAACAACAAGATAAAGATTAGACTACAACAGATCTGAAATTCGATCATGATTTCATAAAGAAAATTCAGTTGAAATTCATAATTTCAAGGTAACTTCAATTGAATTAAAAGATGATGAAAAATGAAACTTATCTGCAGGTCTATTTGATTTTGTTGATGAAACTTCATATGCAGTTGATCTTGTTTCATATCAAACAAATCTTCTTCATCTTCCATATCATCTCTCTCTCGATCAGATGCAACTGATCTTTGAAATTACAGAGGTATGAGATGAAAAACTGTGAAAGAAACCTAAAACTTCTTCTCGTTGTTGCAATAGAAGATCTAAAAGCAGAAGATGGAAATGAATCTCAGGAAAACCCTAAAATCTATTTTTTCTGCAACTGTGAGAGAGAGAGAGAGAGAGAGAGAGAGATGAGAGAGAAAGAAAATGGAGAAATGAAGGGATGTTATGATTTTTCTCTTGTATATATTGAAAAGGGTAAAACTGCCATTACGAAAATGGTACTTTATTATCAAGCCCTGAAAATAAAAATTTTAGGCCTAGAAATATCAAAAAGTGAAAGTATGGAGTTGATAATGGAGGATCCATTTTGTGGGGCTTGTATTTATTGAACCCATATAGTAGGGTGGTTCTAGTATTTTTCACAATTGACAAACCAGGTGTTGCCGTTATGTTTAATCATGTGGAAGTCATTTCTTTTCTCAAGGATAAGTCCAGTGAACATGTTTCTTTGGGGTTGAAGACTATAGCTAAGAAGACTAAACATTACACCGGTGTCTCGGAATATGGTGCTCATGTTCTCTGTAGTTTTTCTATGACCTTTGCATTTCATGAAACCTTTATGGCTCTCGAAGAAAAGAGAACGTTTATAAAAATTTTAACTTCCACTGGACAAATAATACTTGGGTTGCCAGCAAATATCAATGCTACGCAAGTTACTTGGGAGCCTGGAGGGAAAACTTCATTTATTATGTTCGATAATGGTGTTGTTGATGAAGAGCTAGCTATTTTTGAGCTAGGAGAGTTCGAGAAGATCTTAATATTTGCCAAACCTGGTGTCGATGATGGTATTAATCTTGAAACTGGTAGAGGAACGCTTAGAAGAAATGTCTATTTCATTGAGCCTACATTTTTTCCTCTTAGTCTAGATGCTCATGAATGGAGTTTTAGAGTTGTTTATGGTGAACATCACTTGCAGCACGAACAAGGAGTGGAGAGAAGAGAATCTGTATCAGGCAGTTTATGTTTTTCTAGCTATATTGCTCAGTTTGGAAAAATTGATCGGTACCCTTTGGTATCTCTAGTGTTTGGATTAACAAGTTGTTCTGCTTTTTGCGAACATACTAGTCACATTGGGACTAGAAGTAATGATCCACGTAACATCCCGGACGATGATAAACATCAGGAACTGATGCTTTTACTCCTAGATGCAATCCAAGGAGACAATAAAAATGTTAAGTTCTTGGTTGAGAAGAACTCACTTGTGAAGTTTCCGGAGACAAGAAGCATAAGATGGACGTTGAATTTGCCATCCGACCACCTGCGAGTACTGAACTAGAGCTGTTGGCAGCATATGGGAAATTTAATTTTGTCGCAAGTCTTTGTGGAGATCGCAATATTTGTGGAGTGTTTGGTCTAATTTTTGTACTGATTGAGGAATACGGTGCTGACACTATATTGGGTTTGGTGAGTTGTTGTCGCCACAAATATTCTGCTCTTCTTGGTGGAGTAGTACACATACCAACCATGGCAGTAAAGGACTAGGAGGATCTTCTGGTGGGGAGTATTCTACAAGGGATCAAACCTAGTAAAAGTACAAAATTTGGTAGGGACGCCTGCAAAGGTTGATAAGAGAAGTATAATTAATTTTGAAGATGACTATTTTAAGCCACTAAGAATTCCTATTCAGGGAGTTGTACAAGTGATGCTTAAATCCAGTGAGAAATTGTTTGGTGAACAAGTTTCGAAGCACCTCCATAACTATTTGGGTACCAGAAAGTTTAACTCTTGCATTGATCACTTGGACTCGGGTATCGTAAATTCTCAAGAGACTATCGTGAATTATCTAAGTAGCCTTTACAACGACGGAGACCAAGAATCACCAAACTTGGAATCAAGCAAGAGTGCATTCACCGGAATTATATGAGGGGCTGATACTGGAACGATTATGTTAACTACAATGGTTTCTATATTCTCTGCGAGAAGACTATTGGACGACAATTCAAGTATAGTATCTAAAACTAAAAGTCTTGAAATCTCCTTTTCCTTACCTGAGGTAAGCATGGATGGGCAGTGATACATGGCACTCAGTGGTGAACGGTTAGAAAAGATGGTTAATGATGGATACAATATGAGTGGGATTGGACCGGTTAATACAGACGGTGAACGGTTCAATGGCATAATTAATTCCACATTCTTTTCTCGACCTACTTTTGCTTCGCCGTTTGCGAAAATTTTAGACAACACTTTGGACGCCAGACGATATATACAGAAGACAGAAGACTTGGTTGGTGGATTTTATATCAAACAGAAATTTAGATAGTGAACTATTTCATTTCTTGGATCAGCAATGGAACGAGTCAATTGATTATGTTTTAAAAGGAGTAGCTCACAAGTTGGAAGACACACATGTTATACTCGTGGAAGTCGTTGCTGGCATGGTTTTCATTACCAACACTAGTGACGTGACTTTTGTCTTTGATCATGGGAAATTTAAGCACAACTCTTATGATGCTTTGAGACACATTTCTTGGATACTTCGGTTTCTGATCTCTAGAGCTATGAATTTTGTGTTTGATCGTGGTAAGTCGTTAAACGTGGAATGTACAACTTCCATGGAGGAAAAGAACTCATATTCTGTGATGACAACTCGAGGCCTAAAGCAATATATGGAGAGAATCAAGTTCTTTTTACTAGTTAATTCGAGGGAGAGTTTCTTTCAAGAAGGGGGACTAATGTAGGACATTTGCATATAACGTGTCAACTATTATAGTTGATCCCTTTTCGTGTGTATCAACAATGATTGTTGATACCTAGCGTCTGTTTTAGCTTACTTGCTTTGCAAGTCTTTATTTTCCTAGTTTAGGTAGAATTCCTTTTTGTTTTATTTTAGTCGGTTCCTGTGAACCTATTTAAAGGCTATGACTTCTTGTTTAGAGATACATCTTATTATCAATATCAATCAATATTATTATTATTATCAAATTACAACTCTAGAATCTTGATCCTTGAATCGGATTTTATTAAGTTTCTGACGAAACTTAAACTCTATCCTCATCCCCAGCAACTAGTTTGCTTTCACCCTTATCTGTGTTACATTATTCAGAGACGTTTATCTTTATGCGTTAAGAATTTTGGCATCCTTTGGAATTTTTATCGGATTTGATTGAACCACCTGATATCATTGATTGGAAACGATCTCAGCTAATATTGAAAGCGCCATCACTGATTACACATAAATTCATTAACTAAATTTAGTGCTTAAATTATTATTCTTCAAAAAGAATGTGAGTGAATGCGAATATATACAAACTGTACAATTCAAATATGGGTGTTGTGTTTTGATGAAGCTTTTCATTGTTGGATTGTAATAAATCTCTGATGATATAAGATTCTCCATTGAGCCTAAAAACTAGGAGAGGAGATGTTAACGATGATTTATGGAGCGGCTGAGTTTGAGAGAAATTCTAGTTCTTGTGTGTGATTCAATTTGTTGTGTGTTAATCCAACTCGAATTTGCAGGGAATGAATTGTATAAAAGGATAAACAAAATCAGAACAAAGATGTCTCTCTATAAACAACAAGTCACCTAACAAGTGTTTGTGAAATTTCCTCAACGAGTTCTATGCCATTAACAGCTTTACTAAAATGTTGTATACCTCCATTGATGGAATTTGATGGAGTAAAAATCTCCAAGAAATCCAGACCCGTTGGAAATTTTTTTCAGGTCCGTCAGATGTGCTTCAGTGGATTTTAGCTGCACGTGCAACTCTGTTTCTTAACGGTAACTAACGGCGTCAAGAAAACAGAAATAAAAATAAAAACAAATCAGTTTTTTAACATTCAAGACGGGCAACGAAGGTCCTGGGATCCAGACTCTAATTTAAAACTTTGTAGGACCCAAATGCAACTCTGGTCATAACATTGGGACCCAAAATCAAAATATCCCTTTATTCTTTTGTATACTTTAATTATCTTTTCCATATATATTTTCCATAAAATTAATTTTGATGTGTACACTTTTTTGTTTGTTTGAAAGGGGTGACCGATTCATTAAACTCAAGAAAGTGTTACAAATCTGGGGAATTTTGTTCCCTAGAGTCTGCATGGGTAATGTTTAAGAGAAAAGGAGGGCAAACATGTTGCCAAACTTGTGTTGTTGGTTGGGTTGGGTTCTGCGCCTGAAATTTGACCGCTTGATTCGCCAGTTCGTCTGCTGCTTGATTTGCTTCTCTGTAGGCGTGTTGGATCTTCATTTGCGGTATTTGTTGCATGAGAGTTCTTATTTCCGTTAACATTCCTTTTAGGTACCAAGGGTGGTTGTTTCGCTGTTGTTGTTGAAGTTGTATGACTGCCATTGAATCCATTTCAAACCATACCTTTGGCCATTGTTGTTGTACTACGATTCTTGTTGCTAACAGTAAGCCCCATGTTTCCGTCGTTGTCGATGTTGTGATGCCTAGAGGTGCTGCCATTGCCATGAGTATCTCGCCGTTGTTGTTTCTACAAATTACTCCCGTTCTTGCCGGTCCCGGACATCCTTTAGTCGCTCCATCTGTATTAATTTTAATCCATTCATCCGTGGGTGCTTCCCAACCTATCATGATAGTTGTTGTTTCTTTGTGTGTCGATTGCTAGTTGCATTGCGGAAGGTTCGGTAGTATTGGTAGTAAATGCGTTTGTGCCCAATTGTATTCCTTAAACATTACTTGTATAATTTGAGTTGTCTGAGTCGGTGTTTTCCTTTGTTGTTGATAAACCGCCTGATTTCTAGCTAACCATAGGTGCCACATTGTAAAGCCGTAGAGGGTCTTGGTTGAATGTGGTATGTTGTTGCCTATTGTTGTTTGGATGCTATTGGGTATTTGGTTTTCCGAGGTTGATGTTTGGTTTGTTGGGTTGATGTGGTTGTTTGGGATGTTTTGGGAGATGATTACTTGCCATACTTGTGATGCCACTATGCACTGGAAAAGTATATGTTGTTTCCGGCGCATTTTTGCATCGTGGGCAACTGTTGGTGCTGGTGATATGCCTTTGTGCTAGGGTATTGAAGGTAGGTAATCCTTCATGAATAGCTTTCCATATGAAAAGCCTTATTTTTGGGGCGAATTTTAGTGTCCAAATAGTATCGAAGTAAGATGGTTGGTTGTTGAAGGGTGGTGTAGAGGTGGTAGTGTTAATTGTGGTTTAGTTTGTAATGTGGATACTTGGACGTTAGGGTGTGGTGGGTGGATGAGTTGGGTGGTTTGGTGTGGTATCCAATTTGTCAGGATCGATGTGTTTTGGCCATTTTCAATTATTGAGAAACCGTGTTCCTGCAAAAAAAACAGCTAGGTTAGTTAAATTCTTCCACAGTGGGCTTGCCGATGGTTTTGGTTTTTGATGGGCATAGAAAGTATCTGCTGTCTATTTAGGTATTTGTCTCTGCTCATGGTAGCCCATATTGACTTGTCGTCCCCTTGCACTTGCCATACTTTCTTCATGAGTAGCGCTTGATTATGTTGTTTGCTTGGTCTTATGCCCGTGCATCCCATGCGCTTTGGTTTTGCTACTCTCCTCCAGCCAATCGGGTGGAGTTTCCTTTCATGTTTGTCATGGCCCCAAAAAAAAATTCCTCATGATTTGGTCCATTTTCTCGTGCACACTCGCTGGTAGCATCTGGGTTTGCATGGCATGGTTTGTTGTAGGTTGTAAGGGCGTTGTGATTAACAACAATCTTCCTGCTTGGTTGACATATTTGGTGATCCAGCCTCGATCTTTTCGTTACATTCTATTCAACATATCATCGAACATGTTAGCTGTAACTCTCCCTTTTTTGAAACGTATTCCTAAATACGTCGGTGGTTCTGACGTAGTTGGTATTTCAAAAAAACTGTGTAGCCTATTCACATCATCTAGTAACAGTTTCGGGTGGTGCACAATGTTAGACTTTTCTTTATTGATGAGTTGGCCTGCCGATGTTGAGTAACGATGGAGTATTTCCTTAATGTTTATGCACGTCTGTGGCTCCGCAACACATGATATGAGCAAATCATCAGCATATAACAGGTGGTGTATAGGGTTACCTTTCGCCGTTAGTTTCAAACCTTTAATTTTTCCTTGCTGTTGTTGGATTTCGAGATTGGTGGATAGAATCTCTGCGTATAGGATAAAAATGTAAGGTGAGAGGGGGTCACCCTTGAATATGCCCCTTGTTGGTTTGATGTGTCCGTAAGCTGATCCATTGACCTTGATCGAGTACGTCACCGTATTGATCTGAGTCATTACCCATTGTATGAATGGTGCTGGGAATCCAAGTTTCCTCAGTGATTGCTCAATAAATGCCCAGTCTAGGGAGTCGTAAGCTTTTTGTATATCCAGTTTCAGAGCAATTTTAGGGTGTTTGGATGGGGGTGTTGTTCTTATGACATGGAACAATTCAGTAGCAATTGCAATGTTGTCATGGATCGATCTTTTGGGTATGAATGCACTCTGATATGGACTGATGATGAATTGTAAAATGGGCCGGAGTCGGTTCACCAGAATTTTTGTGATGATTTTATAAACTACGTTACAAAGACCAATGGGCCTGAAGTGGGTAGGGGTTGTTGGGTTTGTAATTTCTGGGATTAGGGTGATATGGGTGTGGTTTATTGGTTCTTGTAGGTAGTTGTGGTGGAAGAAATATCTGACCATATTAACAATTTGTGGCCCTATTGTTTCCCAAACAAAATTAAAGAACTTACAGGTGAAGCCATCTGGGACCGGTGCTTTATCCGTACCAATGGATTCTAGTGCTGCTTTGATCTCTGCCGTGGAGACTGCTTTTGTTAGACTTTCCATGTTGGTTTCTGTTAATCTTGGGTGGATGCAACCGAACAAACTCATGTCTATCACCTTGTTTGGAGCACAATATTGTTTGGTGAAATGTTCAATGAAGGCTTGCCCTATTTCCATCGGTGTGTCTACCCATGAACCATCTTTCCTTTGGATCTGCCTGATATGGTTGATACGCCTATGGATTGTTGCCTGTGTGTGGAAAAAAGTGGTGTTCAAGTCTCCTTCTCGTAACCATTGGACTCTTGATCTATGTTTCCAGAAGATTTCTTGGCAGTGGACAAGTGTGAGATGAGTATTCCTGGCCTGCAGTTCAATGTCTAGCCAATACACAAGGGCTGTGCCAGTTGAGACCACACAATGGGCTTGTGCATTTTGTATTTGTTTTTCCGCTTCCTTGATCGGGCACGAAGGTGCCCAAAAGTATTCTTGCTCCAAATTTGTAAGGTATCTGCTTGTGTTGCTCATTTTGACGAAAGGTTAAATGCAGGGTGATAGGTTGAATGGTGGGTTCCAAGCATTGTTGACCACTTACGGGAGATGTGGGTGTAACACCAAAGATGTTCGACACGGAAGGGTTTTTGTTGAGGACGCGTAATGGCTTTCTCTTTCAGTAAGATTGGTGCATGATCTGAGGAGATCCTAGGCAGGTATTGGATCATTACATGCGGGTGAAGTTGGAGCCATTGTTGATTGCTGAGTCCACGATCTAGACGTTCTAAAATAAGGTTGCATCCTTGTTGTCTGTTTGACCAAGTATAGGGTATGCCAGTGAATCCCAAATCGATGAGTCCATTGGAGTTGATTACGTCTTTGAAAAAATTTGCTTGGTCATGGCTAACAAGTCTGCCTCATTTTTTTCTTCTTGACATAGAACTTCATTGAAATCTCCCATTAACAGCCATGGAAGGTTGTGTGGTGGAATGATCTTTGTCGAAATCTTTCCACGAGTCCCATCTTGCCCGAGGTTGCGGTGGTCCATATATTCCTGTGAAAAACCATGGTGGATGGGGTGCTTTGGGGAGTGATATACGCATGAATTACACTTTGATTTTCCAAAATAATTTGGACTTTTAGGTGGTTTGACCACATAAGGCAAACTCCACCTTTCCGTACATTACAAGAAAGTGCAAAACATTCGTCAAACCCTAATCTAAACTTCAAAGTAGACATAAGTACATCATCGGAAAGAGTTTTAGATAAGAACAGTAAA
Source organism: Papaver armeniacum (assembly GCA_023531295.1). Classification (NCBI taxonomy): domain Eukaryota; kingdom Viridiplantae; phylum Streptophyta; class Magnoliopsida; order Ranunculales; family Papaveraceae; genus Papaver; species Papaver armeniacum. The sequence continues at coordinate 406,351 of JAJJWW010016353.1, read as the reverse complement.
CTAAGTTTGTGAATCCTATTGAATTCACAAAGTTTCTGAACTGTCAAAGAATCATGCATCCCTCGACAGTTCCATGCCATGTAACTCATTTTGGTTGCGAGCTCTGGCTCTTGCCAGCAGCTCGCTTGCTGTTACTTGAAGCTCCTACATCAGTCTCTTCATCTTCTAGAGATAGTTGCCAAGCTGGTGAAGTTTTGAGATGTGTTGTGGTGCCTTCGTCCTCTGCATATGTCGACTTGCCTTTCTCCTCCTTTTGGCTTTGATGTGGTGTAGTCTGTGTTTCTCGGGCTTTCCTACTCCTTGTTGTAGGCACCTCATATTGCTGCTGGAAGGATCTAGTTGATTCTAGTTGCAGGGTGGAGAGGGAGAGGAATTTCCTTGCTTTTGGTTGAGGTGGTGGTGCTGCAAAGTCTGGTGTTGGTGGGATGTTGAGGTGCTTTGGAGTTCCTTTTCTTTGGTGATGTTCTCTCCTCTTATATGTTTGCAGCTTTGGGTCAGGATTTTCCACTGGTGCTGGTGCTGGTTCTGGTGGATGGACTTGATTGTGAGTCACCTTTACATGTGGTATTCGGTTCACTTTTGTGATCACCAGACTAACAATTGTGTGCGTAACGTCTAGAGCATTATCCAATGTCTGAGCATACAGCGGGTTGAAGAAATTATGTATCTCTTGATAAATGATAAGTATGAAACATTTTCTTGTTTCTAAAAGGATCGAATTCGAATGGACGGACGAATGTTTGTATATATCATGTGGTGCTAATCTAAAGCGTTAAATGATTCTTCGCATATATTTTCGTGGGATGGATCATCAAATGGGAAAGGAGTGTTGTTATTTCACGGGCAATAAATTAGCTTTTGAGGTGGAATTTGTCTACTAATAATGAAACGGAGTATGAAGCTTAATACATGCTTTGATTTACAATAGAAATGGCTGATGTAAAATATGACCATCCTTACAAATTCCATCCCCTACGAAATATAGTTTGTATTTAGCCAAGACTTAAAATGGGGAGAGATGAGGATTTTGCATTTATATCAAAGCATGATGCTCGCCATCAATTAATAAGAAAGAGGAATTTAGAGCGGTGTAATGATGGTGGTAGATGAGATGCAGTTAGAACTTCACGATTTAATGGCGAATACAAGAAATAGATTGCTTTGAGTGGACCTTAACCGGTTTGAGAAAATCGACTCCATTATATCCCAAGCTAATGGCCAATGGGCCTATAATACAACTAGGAATACGGGAATGTCCCCTTTTGCCTAACTTATGTTGATTCTGATTCCGTGCTTAGCGGGGTGGGATGAAGAAAAGAGAAAAAAGGAATTTCCTTAAAAATCGCTTTTGGTCCCAGATATCAACGTAAGGTGGGATGGACACTTATATCGTCAAAGTTTACGAGGCATATAGATTGATGGACCCGAAGGAAGATGTGGGACAAAAATGGATAGACCATGGATGTTGAATATTGCAATGGTAACAAAAAGAATCAAGATGAAGTTTGGATTCAATAAATGCCTCGCGATAAGAATAACAAAAGTCATGCATGGCTTAACAAAACAATAAGAGATAAGGAATGATTAAATGAATGTGACTTTAACATGGCTCAGTGGAAAGTTACCTTTCTCAACTATCTGGAGGTTATACTCTCTTTCTTAAGTGGAGTTTTCGGAAGACCATACAAATTGATAAGGCAGAGTCAATGAGCCATCATAGGTTTCTTCACTCACGAATACACACGATTTCACTTCACCAATTACTTTCTCGGCTTCACCTTCGCGGTAAATGGATGTTCCTGGAAGTATTTTCGGCAACTTCATTCTTGATTGATTTTTCATCGGTAGTTTTATAGATCTTTGTTGAGGTTTCATAGTCATAATGGAGTTCATTTTCTTGACATGAATAGGATGTTCTATCATTCTGAGACTTTAAGATGGAATTAAATTGACTTATTTTACTATCTATATCCTTATGTTTAATCAAACCTTCGCTGCTGCAGTCGCGAAGCTTTGTTGTTAAAGAAAATTTTATCGAACCATTAGTTAATCAAGATGATAAAGCATTCATGGTAAAAGTATTGATAGTCAAATAATTTGACTACCTTCCTTTTGAAGAAAGATGTTGTGAGTCACCTTTCAAATGAATCATAAGTGGATGGACTTGATTGTGAGTCACCTTTACATGTGGTATTCGGTTCACTTTTGTGATCACCAGACTAACAATTGTGTGCGTAACGTCTAGAGCATTATCCAATGTCTGAGCATACAGCGGGTTGAAGAAATTATGTAGTTGGTTTGTCTGCATGTCAGAGAAGGTTGAAGGTGATTGGTGTTGGGACTTGATCGGTCTTTCAGTGAAGTGTTGTCTGTAGTTAGGTGGGCCAGTGCTTTTCCCCTTATCCATACTTGATTGCGGTTCTGAGTTGATGTTGATGGGTTCGGGTATGGGTATGCCAAAATGGATTGGTCCACCCAACAAAGGGTTTGGTATGTTAGCCGAGGACGAGCTTTGTCCAGATCCAGAGCCCATTTCTGTGCCAGTGATGATCCAAGACCGAATATTTTGAACCACGACCCGAATCCGGATCCGATATTTTGTCTTGACCGTTCCCTTTTGCAAATTTGCGAGCTTCATCATTCTTTCTTCGTTAGTAGACGAATTTGCATATTTTCCGTCGCTGCCCGATTTTGATGGGATCTTTGTCGAGCTTTGTATTGGGATAAAACTGTCGTTGTGGCAGTGGGGTCTAGTTGAAACCTTGTTGATTCATGAACGGGTTCAATCTAGTCGGCACCGGTCTAGTAACTATAGTTTTCAGAGGGGTTGGTGGTGTTGAGTATGGAGGTGGTGGTGTTGGTGTTTGTTGTTGTAAGGCTGTTGGTTGGCCATTAGGTTTAGGGTGGTGGTGGTGAGGTTTGGTTTGGGTGAAGGTGTTGATGAAGAACCTGTAGATGGATGATTTGATGAAGTGGCGGTGAGGTAGGAGTATTGTGGTCTTGGTCTAGCCACTTTCATCTTGCTGTTAAGACGATGTAAGGAAAGAGAGGATGGGTAGTATATTGCAATGCATGTTGTGTGATGATGAACACATAACATTCATCAGAGATATGCCCAATGAGTCCACAGCGATAGCAGAGAGTTGGTAGGTGTTCATATGCAAATTGTACCCATGATTTTGCAGTGTTATTTAGCAAGATACCAGGCATGAAAGGTTCAGAGAGAGTCATTTCTACCCTAGCTCTTACCGGTTTGTAGTCGAGGTCCACTTCCAGCACTTCTACCGTGTCGCTGAGTAGTTATTTCATCGACGTATCATCTTCAAAGTAGGTAGGAAGTCCCAACAGGTGAATCCAAAAAATCGCCGTCTTGAAAGCACTCCATTGGATTCTTGAGATATGTACTTCATTCTTCAATGAGAACCACTTGGTTAGACATAATCCAAGTTTTAGTTTGTAGGAATTTCTTTTTCTCGTGTACATGTTCCACGGTGCATTGGATGATCATGTTTTCAGTGTTTGGCCAAGTTTCAAATTTCTTGATCTTGGTGGGGCTCCAATGTTTAAAAACCGCTTGTTTTAGTCCTGAGAACGAGATATTTCCTACTAATACCACAACGGCGAGACTTCGGTCTTCATGCTCATGCATGAGAGCTTCCATTCTTGCTGTTAACTGGAAAAGTGTAGTTTTTTTGTTGGTGATGGTGATGTGTTGCGGGGTTTTATGGTATCTTCTTCGGGGAATGATGGGTTGAATCTTGGCTTTTCCTATTCTCCGGAGAACAAAACTTTTGGGTTTGATTCTCATTGAAAGTTTTCGTCTTCTTCCTTTTTTGGTTCAAAAGTACCTAGCTTTTCGGTTCTTTTTGTTTTTGATGGGTTGATGAGTGAGTGGATGAAAAGGCGGAAGAAGAATATGGGGAATCACCAAAGTTTTTGAAGATGGGCGGATGGTATGGAAGGGTCTAAAAAGCTCTTACTTTGGGTTGAACGAAGTTCCTTGTGACTTGTTGAATTTTCGGTATCTGGGAGCGGCTTGCAGGTTGAGCAGATGCGCATGGTGGATGTGATGATTGTGTTGTGCATGGAGAAGGAGGCCATGCATTGGTCGCTAGGGGAGGTGGGCGGCAGTTCATTGGGAGGATTTTTAGAAACTGCAGTTGAGTGGGGGATTAGTTAGGTGTTTGATCTCAATTGGCGGTCGAAAGGAACGATTGTTGATTAATAAAATCAGAAGATCCAAAGAACTCAGGAAATCATAACATAGTGCTTTTCTGTAAGATTTTGGTTTGAGAATTCCCAGAACAACTAGCAGAACATTGAATCACTATGGAGATATGCAGCGTTTGGAATTTCCTTGACTTTTGTCAACGCAACGGCCATCTTGACCAAGAGAGGGAGTTTTTTTTTTTGATGTGTACATGACTATCTATTAAGAAAAAAATACTCCGTAAAAACAAATTAATCGACCAAAATTCTTGAACAGATCCCCGATTTGTAAAGGTAAAAGAGAGAAATCATCCTTCTGTTGGCTAAATCAAAGCCTTGGTCATCTCTTTCCGATAAGAATTAGGGGTTACAAAAAGAAGATTGTTGAAATTGAAGAATCCTTCTTCTTTTCTTTAAGAGGATTATCTTTTTATTTTTTTTTTTTTTCTGATTTCAAATCAATCTTCTTCTCCCGCTTCATCTCGCACCTACACCCGAATTGTATGATTTCTTAAGAACCTGTTTCGCGATGTGGATTTGGTGGTGACGGTAGATAAAAAGAAGGAAATATACAAACAAAACAAAGAAGAAGAAGGGGTGTCCAGACTTGGGATGTGTTTTAAAAACAAAAAAGGGAGAGCATGATTGATACTGCACGCGCTTCAACTAAATCTAAACTGAGTCTAGTGTGGATATTTGTATATTGGTAGTACCTTTACCATTATATATTCAATGTTAAAATTTAGGAAATGAAATCCAGTGTTAAATTTTAGGAAATGAAAAAGGTATGGGATTTTTTGGTTTGCCAAAAAAAATCCTCCAAATTAGTTAAATCAATTGACACACTTCAACTAAATCAATATACAGGCCGACATCTAATTCTCGCTCACTTCAAAAATTCATCATTTTCATGCATATATTCTTTAATATCTACCAAAGACAATTCTGATGGGACAAATAAAAAGAATTTTTTATTTTGAAGCTACTAACGGATAAGTAAATGTGCAAACAAGATAAACCATATACGCGGGTGAAGACCCAATTGGTTTGATTGCATAAGATAGATAACAATTGAAAAAGTTGTTACTGCAATTTTTTTATTTTTTGTTGCGTCTTTGGCACCGTATTATCCATATCGAAAAAGTTGAAAATATTTCGTGGCGTTGGGCCTCCATATCTACATCTTCCCTTCACATATACATACCGCAATTTATGCTCGCAGTTCGTATTGATCACATTCTTACCTTAATCTTCATTTGTGGCCTCTGGATTGCAATAAGAATTAATCTACTCAAGAAAAATATGCGCCAAGGTTAACATATCTTATCATAATGTTGGTATCAAAAAAATGCGCTAAGAAGAATATGTGGTTTTGTTGCTCGCGAATTGACGAACCCTTTGATTTTGTTTCGTGAAATGATAGAGGTTTGCAAACCCGGTTAGCAAAAGGTCACGAACTATTACAGATGTATGCTCGACTTTGCTAAGAATTCATAGACATTTCTAAGACAACGTTATTCACTAAATCCTTTTATATATATTTTTGAAACAAGAAGATATAGAATTTAAAACATCAAGGGTATACATGGTTTATATCCTCGATAGTTGGACATTCATATTATTAAAAGGATATTGATTCCAGACTCCACTCATTCTTAAACTCTAGTTGATTTTGACATAATGTGAGCTTCTTTATTCATCTCTTTTGGAACATGGATATATTGCCAGGGGTTAAAATTCCTAAAAATAGATTTGATATCAATAACTAAATTATGAATTCCCCACTTTATATTGAAGACATCGTTATTAACTGCATCCACCACAAGATTTGAGTCTTGTGGAAATTAACACTCTCCAGCTCCAAATTTTGGCCCAATTGACCGCCTCTCATAGACCCCTACATTCTACTTGCTTTGTACTTCACAATTCAACTAGGTAGATGTATTTTGCTCCTTTGAAAGCCCCTGCAAAATTGTGAAGATTAGACCAATGCCACCAGTCTTATTTACATCATGATATGAACCATCCGAATTTATACTAAAAATGCCTTTAGGGGGAGGCAACCAGTGCACATTACTCCTATTTTGTCTTGTCTCAGATCTGATAATAGTTATTCACTAAATCACTTTGTGTTTGCGGATTATCGATTAGTCTTGAAAGTTATTGAACACCGCTATATGCTTGTAAGTTCAAAAGCTACTTAGCCACTATGAACCATCATTGTCCACGGTTCCAAAACCTTGGACCATAGTGCATATTCTTCAGTGTAATTACAAGGCAAACTTCTCACATGCTTACATAAATTCCTAATAAGAATTTCATCTAAACTGAGAAAGTGTTTAATTGAATTCCAAGAAACCCTAACTTGAATTCAAAGCTACCTAGAGCCTTGAAAATCTATAAATAGAGAGACTCTTGCAATAAGTTTTTTTTAGTCAATGACACTTTTTTGTCTTAGTTTATGAGCTAGAGTCGTCCTATCACTTAGATTCTTCATAGGACTGTATTCTAGGTTACGATTTTGAAGACTTCACTTAGGCATTCGTGAAGCCAGTTCAGACTATCTTTTACCCGAGAGTTCTTGGATCCGGATCTTGTTTTATTAATCATTGAGGTTTTAGTAATCTTGTCTCAAGAACGAGATAGATAGAAATCACAAAGTTCTCTTCGTCTCGGACTTTGTGATTCCTCGAGATAGATATCTAAACTCTTCTTCGATTTGTTTGGATTGTTCTTGAGACGTGGTTAGTAATCCTGGATTCTCAGCTAATTTGGTGTAAGTGTTCCGGATTCGTGGGAGATGATCCATAATGAACAGGTTTGAAAGCTATAATTGTAAACCAAGATCACATCTATGGAAGCATTGGTTTATACATGCCTCTTAGTCTCGACTCTAGGGATTACTTTTTTCGCTATCTTTTTTCGAGAACCACCTAAGGTTCCGACTAAGAAATAACTTTTCATTATATCAATTGAAGTAATGTAATGAGCCTCCCTATATCCTAGATGTAAACGTATCAAAAGGGAAATTAAATGGGCTTGTTTTTTATAGGCAAATCATTATCAAAAGTCTTTACTGAGGTTGAAGCAACTCTTACGCTGTAAATGGCGTCACCTAAGGGAATCAAGGGTGCAGATTCTTGCGAGGTTCAAGAGGTGTAAAAAATACGACTGCAGCTGAATTTCTTAGAGTGTTAATTCGGTCTCAACTATATTATAGTCCAAAGTCCGATAGTAGGCTAGTTTTTGTAGTCAATTTAATACAATGTGGTTTTCAAAGCGGACGAGGGTCCGAGGTTTTTTTGTAGGTGTAGTTTTGCTTGTTAACAAAATTATTGTATGTGTGTGTGTATTTTACTTTTCCGAGCTAAAAGTTACTATATTATTTTGAAATAGAGGGAATATTCTTTTAGGTTTTAAAAAGTACTATGCAGGTTCATACTCCTATTAAATAAAAAAATTGGTGGTTTACTTGGTACCCCGTTGTTTATGGGTGAAAACTATTCCTGCAGAATTTGGTAATTTGGGATGTGGATGAGGAATGAATCTAAACCTTAAACAAATGCACTGCGCGGTGAGTGCTTTGTAGATTCGAGAGATCAATCTGTGCAAGTCCGGCCTAAACCAAGAAATGGCCGTTCCAGACTTGTTTCGGTCACAAAGTGAAGGAGATGGGGTTGATCTTAGGGAGGGAAGCGAAGAAGGTGTTGAGATTGTGAAGGTGTTGGCTTGCTTATGACTTGTACGAAAAGGTGAGCAGGCTTGTGGTTGATGCAAGCAGGCTCTGGGTGTTGGAATACGTTTTGTATTAACACTTGGTTTTCTGTCTCGTCTGGACTTGTGTTGTTTGAAATAGGGCGGAGAACCTATTTATACAAGTCATTGAGCCTTATTCACGTCTCTCGTGGGAAGTGGAGGAAGTGGAGTGATGGAGTAGTGGAGTTGTGCGTTGGTGATACACGACCAGCCTTGCCCACTTCTCATGTTCATCTCTAACCGTCCATGACTTCCTAACACGTTCTTGTGATGGCGCGTTGCACGCTGCACGCTGTGTAAACCGCCAAACCAATACCCCAGTATGTATCCCCCAGTTTGTGACATGATTGATTTATGGAATGTGTGGATCGTGGATCCACGAAAGATAGCATGTAATGCTGAATTGAATAACTGCGTTATTCAGGAAGTCGATACTTGTGAAGTATCGTGTGTATTTTATGCGATCTTGCATTATGGTGTGGTAAAGTGATGGGTAATGACGCCTCACTAACCAAATAACTCCCGACCAGGGTTGTATAACCAAGTCTGGTGAAGTTGGACGGATGAGATAATCTTTGAGACACTCATCTCGACCGTTAATGAATATTAGGGTTTTTTGAAGAGGTGCGCAAGCATCACTCTTCGACTTGGTCGAAACCAAGCATGGAAAGGGATTTGGAGAGGACCGACCGGGCATGTGTGTAGACAAAGATGCCGGTGTGCACGTCCATACCTCACTTTGTCCCATGAAGGCGCGATCTAGGCCAATCAATTTGACCGGTAAAGTTGAGTGGTTGAGATCGGTTTGCGGCAGAAATCCATTGCCACAAAGGAGTTGGAAAACGCGTGACATCCCTAGTTTGGGCACGCGTTTCAAGACGACCCATCTTGGTCGGTCTTGGTCGATCATACCATCGTGTAGGTGGTAGGCTGGTATTCACACCTATACGACTATCCCATGAAAACGTGATCTAAGCCACTCAAATCGTCCTGAAGTTGAGTGGTCGAGATCGGTTTGCAATTTGGGAAGTGTAACCACGCAAGTTTGGGTGGACGGTTTGGGATAGCCAGGCATGGTATGCCTTGGCCGACCACGTGAAGAGATAGATGGGCCCACGGTGGTCATGCTGGTATGACCGGACTGTTTAATCTAATCTCGGACCCTCCATCCATGCTGGAGAAGATGGACGCTCATGATGCTCAAAACCCTAATTCTGGTTTCAAAGCCGCGCGTCACTCCTTGTTTGGGCGTATGAATTTGTTACAACCATGCGTGGTTGGTCTTGACCGATTGTCAAGTGTGTAGGCGGGCCCACGGTAATCGTGTTGACATGCTCTGGGCCCTTTGAGTCTACATCTACACCCTCCATCTATACCTGCGAAGATGGATGGTTGAGACTGTTTTGCGACACATGTAATATGCCGCAAACCCTAATTTAGGTTTTTCGTCCATAATGCTTGGTATGAACGGTTTCTTGGCAAGCTAGGCCAATGACCGACCATGCGGGGTCGGCCGTGGGTATTCCATACCTGCTTGGGGGTGATGGAATTGATCTGGGGTCATCCAATCATGCTTATGGAGTTGGATGACTGCGATCAGATCATATCCCATCGATATGGTCAGTCCGGGATGCTCAATCGGGCTAGTATAACACACCGAGAGGGCTCAATCGGGCTAGTATAACACACCGAGAGTCACACATGCGGGTATTTCGTACATGGTTTCATTATAGTGCTTGGAGGTTCGTGTTACTCGTAAGAGTAACACTTAGTCGTCATGCCACACTCGATAATGAGTACTTGGAAATACAAGGCTGATATGAAATTCACAGGATGGGATTATTGCTACATGCTCCAACCTGGAGGAATTTCATGTATTCACGAGAATGGGATTGTTGCTACATGCTCCATTCTTGGTGAATTAAGTGAGGAGTATCCAACACTTATAAATGGCTTTATCTTTTACAAGATGTCAAATAAGATGATTTTTTTTTCTCGTTTTTACAAATTTAACCTTGAACGAAATCCACCATCAACATTAAGTCCCCTGCCTAGCACATAATGGTTACACTATTGTGTGGTAGGCATGAGATGGTGACATACATATATACTGAAATGACCAGGCTAAAGTAGATACATATTTACCGGATAGTCGGGCGTTGCCACGGAACTGGTTGGTTCGATGAAGGATGCGAAGGAAACATGACTTGATCTCGGTGAGTCGCTTTGGTTCCTCTTGTACATATTTGAGCTCGGCCGCTTCTTCGGTGTACTTCTTTCATCATACACGGCTTTCCTCGGGTATATCGATAAGCCTCGTCGATTGTTATCCCGAATTAGCGACCTTCATAGGTGGCAAGTAAAGACTTCTTTTCCTTCTTGGATTCCGTCGACTTGTGAGATTATAAAGAATCGTCTCACGTGGTCGTTTATTCCATATCTCGAATGCTTTGCTCGACTTTCGATTAACCGATCGATGGATTTGATGATCTCCTTTTCTTTTCTTTTTTGTGCTCATAACTCCCTCTCCTTTGCGCTTTATCATGGAAGCGGTGGACGCTCATTCTCGTTGCTTCCCGTAAAGAAGTTTTGAAGTTGACAAGCCCGAAAACCATGCGCACGAAGAAGTAATGGCTAAGATCGATCTTCCACTTCGCGAAGTCGGCCGTGCTATACGGGGGATGTCTATCTCCCACCTTCGTATTGCCGAGCACGTATCTGTGCACTTTCACCAAGCGATTGACATGGAGGAGCGGTGGAGGCGCGAGGAAACGCTGCGAGACACTAGTAAGCGCAAGGGCAGAGAGATTTGCAGCGTGGTTGAAGAGGCGGAGAGTTGAGCATAAACGACCTCCGAATGAAGACAAGTGTGATTACCCGATCCATGACGGCGTGATAATTCTTGATTCTGATACAGACGAACCTGAACATGTGAAAGCAATTTGCGCGGCCCCCAGGTGTTGCTATGCCCTTTGATGCTCCCGCCGGTGATGTTGGGATGGAATGCGCTGCTGCGGAGATGTCTGATGAAGAAGCTGAGGTAGATCCGAAGGGAGGTGCATCAACAGGTGATGGAGAACAACCCAACGGTAGTGCAGGCGAGGCTGGCTCTCTTGACAACTAAAACCTCTTTTATTTTATTTTTCTTTCCAAGTATATTCTGTACACTCGAACATCTTCCTTGTACTCAGTGGCGGCCAAGTTCAAGGTTTTCTTCCATTTGATTGTTTGAATAAAGTTTTTCTTTTATAACCCTTTGTCAAGACTGCAACCGAACCTTCTCAGGCGCAAGGGTGCGCCTTCACACATAATTCTTAGTGATAAAAGAAACAATATTATAATGGAATATCCACGGACCTGTGCTCCTGATGCAAGATCTTCCCGGCTTTGCTGGGGCAGATGTCTCAAATCATTTTCCTTTTGTGCACACGTTCTATTTCCTTCTTCCCGTGAGATGTTTGCTTAGGGTTTCCTTTCTTGCTCCAGTGGGTTGATTTAGGCTGACTCAGGACTTTGTGTTTTTAGGAGTAAAGAGGTTCTCAGATGAAAATAATGCTTCAATTGAAAATTGAAAATTGAAACCCTAACTATGAATGCAAGTATTGCAATCATTTTCTGGAGGAATTACAAATATGATATGAAATTGTAAAAGGAAATACGCTGGAAAAAATAGCACAGCGTTTTTAAGGTGTACGGGATACTGTGAAGTGGCAACACAGCATCTTAAGTTCGGTAGGGTTTGAGCCATCGTGAGTGAATTGTTATGCCCTATAGTTTATCAGCGTTGATGAGCTTTCAGTAGCCGCCTAGGATAACATCTCTGCTACCGTGTATGGTTCATCTTCTCTTTCGGTGGGTGAGTCGGGTGGAGTGGTCATCTTCACCGTCATGCTCCCAACATTGAACGTAGTCGTCTTCGTCACCAGGTCTCCAATTCCAAATGGGTTTGGGCGTGCAAATACTTGGACCTTGGCCTTATCGTCTTTGACCAAGACAGCTTCTACACTCTTGATAAAGTGTTTGAAAGGGCCGGCTTCCCATTCACATCTCCTAGTCAGGGTTGGTTTGTCGGTTGGAGCCAGTCCCTAGGACTTGTCAGAGTGAGGGGCGGTAGGTTGCAAGGAGAGTTGCGTGATGAGACTTACTTGAGATCGGAACCTTTCAATGTATGCCGACATGCTCTCTCCGGAAGTTGTGTCACATTGGCAAGTTCTTTGGTGCGGCAAGCAGAGCAGTCATTAGGAGATCCGAGAAGGCGTGTTGGAGATTCTTTCAGGTGTCGAAACCGGTAGAGGACAGACTTCCAATATGGCTTTGTTATTATGCATCCAAGAGCTTCCTAGGATCATGTCGTAGTTGGGATGATCTTTGACTATGTAGAATTTTGCTTGCGTCGAGGCAGCACCCAATTTGACTTCAAGATCGATGTATCCATATGCATCTCTAAGCTCTCCTGCTGAATCTTTAACCACATCGGGTGACGAGTAGCTTCCTGCTTCGAAATCTTTGCCGCTCTCAAGGTCTTGACGGTAATGATGTTAAATTCTTAAGCCGCATCAATCGCGCATTATCGAACTCAACGCCTCTCAAACGAGTGACAGTTAGAGTCCCAGTTTTCATTGCTCACGTCCTTCGGAAAGACTGGGGTTCTGGACTCTACGATACAAACGCCTACCCGACACAACGTGGTTGAGGGCCGCAAATATGTCTTGACGCTGTCCTTTGGAGAAGTACAAGATTTCACATATGTGCTCCATCATAGATTGTACGGTCTTGCGAATGTAATCCCCGTAAATCATGCGGCTCCCGATAGGTAGAGGGTCTCTATGAACACCTTCGTTTCCAAGCCGGAGTTCCCCGTCTCTACCTTTTCCCCGAATATTTGTTTTAACCTGTTGCAATCTTTGGTTGGATGATGGACGAACTGTGGTAGCAACAATATCTGGGATCCGCCATTTCTTCCACGGTTGGAGGACGTCTGATAGGGGGCAGCTTTACGGCGTCGTCTTGGATCCACGCTTCCAAGAGCTCTATCACTTCATTCATGGGAAAAGGAAAACCCGTGTCTTTAGTGTTTTGCGCAGGAGTTTTGTCTGTTCCTTTTCGAGACGAAGTCTTGTGTGCCGAGGATGTCCGCTTGGTTTGTTGTTCCGTCACTGGAGCTTTCCTTTTCTATCCTCCGCCCACTACACTCACGGAAGGACCAGTGTTGTATTGCTTGTTCGTGAGGCGCCTGCTCCCTCGACTTTCATGTGAATCTTCACTTCGAACGACTCTGGTTCTTTCTAGAAATGCTTTGTGCGATTGTTGCTTTGAACGCTTGGCGGCTTCATGGAGTTCGAGAACGTTTGAAAGCCCGATTCTATAACAGCGCGCGGTATATGGGTATCATCCCGTTGATGCACAACTCCACCAATTGTCGTTCGGTGACGTTGGGTCATGACAATCCAGCACTTGAGTTCGAACCTTTTGACGAAGTCGTTAGAATGCTCGTTGTTCCGCTGAAGAATTCTTCCTAGATTTGAGAAGGTGATTTGTTCGAGACACGAAGAAATACTTTCTCGTAGAAAGCACCGACCATCTCGCTCCAGTTGGATATCTTTGTTAGGCGCGATGTTGTTGTACTGTGTACGCCCTCCCGTAAGTGATTTCGAGAATTCTTTCGGGCGCAGAACATGATTGTATTCATGTTCCCCCAAGGGTTCCAAGAATCGAGAGACATGTTCACGAGCATTACCAGTCTGCGTCGTAGAGGAGAACTGGGGAGAGATGTAACCTCTTGGAAGAGGGATTCGTTGCATATCTTGAGGGTATGGAGGTTGGTGTTGGTGTGCATCCGTCAGATTTCCTTTGCCTCGGCTTTGAAGGAGTCGTTCTAGATCCTCACGTGTGATGAAGTTGGGTGTCTGGTCCCTTTCTCTTGAACATTCAGGATCAACACGAGCTTCTTCACTCATGTGGGTTCGAGTGGAAACGCCTGCTCCGGGTGAATTGAAGGCATTTCTTGTTGGCTCCAAAGATTGACGTGAATCTTGCGGCAATCGTTCAGTCAAGGTTTTGAGAAAAGTGAGTACCTCCTTCTGAGTTGCGGCCATATCTGTTTGAGTCTTAGCAAGAACTTCCTGTTTCTCCATCAAGTCTGCAATGGTAATAGACGGTGGTCCTCCTCTTGTGCCTCCAGCTCCTCGCCCCGATGAGGGAGTGAAAGTTGTTGCTCTGGTGACCACTGGAGGCGTTACACTTGAGGAGATGCTGGGATTTGCGGCTGCTCTGGCTCTGGTGATGGGAGGCGTTACACCTACGGGGATGTCTCCTGCTCCGCTAGTGTTGGTGATAGAGGTAACGGCTCCTCGAGATGTGTTGGCTACGGTAGCTCCACTGACAGGTACTTCGACACCAGGATTGTTATCCACACTAGCCCCATCAGAATTGATTGCTGATCCAGACCTTAATTCCACCATCTTGAAATGAATTGTTGATTGAATTGATTCTAAGATCTACCCTTTTTGAAATTGATAAAATTGAATCGGATTTGGAAGAAATTGACTTTACAACCGAGAGATTAACCTCCCACTGTGGTCGCCAATTGTTTATGGGTGAAAACTATTCCTGCAGAATTTGGTAATTTGGGGTGTGGATGAGGAATGAATCTAAACCTTAAACAAATGCACTTCCGCGGTGAGTGCTTTGTAGATTCGAGAGATCAATCTGTGCAAGTCCGGCCTAAACCAAGAAATGGCCGTTCCCGGACTTGTTTCGGTCACAAAGTGAAGGAGATGGGGTTGATCTTAGGGAGGGAAGCGAAGAAGGTGTTGAGATTGAGATTGTGGTGTTGGCTTGCTTATGACTTGTAACGAGAAAGGTGAGCAGGCTTGTGGTTGATGCAAGCGTGCTCGGGTGTTGGAATACGTTTTGTATTAACACTTGGTTTTTGTCTCTCGTCTGGACTTGTGTTCTTGTTTGAAATAGGGCGGAGAACCTATTTATACAAGTCATTGAGCCTTATTCACGTCTCTCGTTGGATGTGGAGGAAGTGGAGTGATGGAGTAGTGGAGTTGTGCGTCGGTGCCACACGACCAGCCTTGCCCACTTCTCATGTTCATCTCTAACCGTCCATGACTTCCTAACACGTTCTTGTGATAGCGCGTTGCACGCCGCACGCCGTAAACCTCCCAGACCAATACCCCGAAGTATGTATCCCCCGCTTTGTGACATGATTGATGTCCGGAATGTGTGGATTGTGGATCCACGAAAGATAGCATGTAATCTTTGAATTGAATAACTCACGTTATTCGAAGTCGATACTTGTGAAGTATCGTGTGTATTTTATGCAGTCTCGCATTATGGTGTGGTAAAGTGATGGGTAATGACGCCTCACTAACCAAATAACTCCCGACCGGGGTTGTATAACCAAGTCGGGTGAAGTTGGACGGATGAGATGATCTTTGAGACACTCATCTGCGACCGTTAATGAATATTAGGGTTTTTTGAAGAGGTGTGCAAGCATCACTCTTCAGACTTGGTCGAAACCAAGCATGGAAATGGGATTTGGAGAGGACCGACCGGGCATGTGTGTAGACAGCATGCCGGTGTGCACGTCCATACCTCACTGTCCCATGAAGGCGTGATCTAGGCCACTCAATTTGACCGGTAAAGTTGAGTGGTTGAGATCGGTTTGTGGCAGAAATCCATTGCCGCAAAGGAGTTGGAAACCGCGTGACATCCCTAGTTTGGGCACGCGTTTCAAGACGACCCATCTTGGTCGGTCTTGGTCGATCATACCAGCGTGTAGGTGGTAGGCTGGTGTTCACACCTATACCGACTATCCCATGAAAACGTGATCTAAGCCACTCAAATCGTCCTATGAAGTTGAGTGGTCGAGATCGGTTGCAATTTGGGAAGTGTAACCACGCAAGTTTGGGTGGATGGTTTGGGATTGCCAGGCATGGTATGCCTTGGCCGACCACGTGAAGAGATAGATGGGCCCACGGTGGTCATGCTTTGGTATGACCGGACTGTTTAATCTAATCTCGGACCCTCCATCCGTGCTTGGAGAAGATGGACGCTCATGATGCTCAAAACCCTAATTCTGGGTTTCAAAGCCGCGCGTCACTCCTTGTTTGGGCGTACAAATTTGTTACAACCATGCGTGGTTGGTCTTGACCGATTGGTCAAGTGTGTAGGCGGGCCCACGGTAATCGTGTTGACATGCTCTGGGCCCTTTGAGTCTACATCTACACCCTCCATCTATACCGCGAATGTGGATGGTTGAGACTGTTTTGCGACACATGTAATATGCCGCAAACCCTAATTTAGGGTTTTCCGTCCATAATGCTTGGTATGAACGGTTTCTTGGCAAGCTAGGCCAATGACCGACCATGCGGGGTCGGGCCGTGGGTATTCCATACCTGCTTGAGGGTGATGGAATTGATCCGGGGTCATCCAATCATGCTTATGGAGTTGGATGATCTGCGATCGAGATCATATCCGGACCGATATGGTCGATCCGGATGCTCAATCGGGCTAGTATAACACACCGAGAGGGGCTCAATCGAGCTAGTATAACACACCGAGAGTCACCACGTGCGGTTATTTCGTACATGGTTTCATTATAGTGCTTGAGGTTCGTGTTTACTCAGTAAGAGTAACACTTAGTCGTCATGCCACACCGATAATGAGTACTTTGAAATACAAGGCTGATATGAAATTCACAGGATGGGATTGTTGCTACATGCTCCAACCTCGAGGAATTTCATGTATTCACGAGAATGGGATTGTTGCTACATGCTCCATTCTTGGTGAATTAAGTGAGGGAGTATCCAACACTTATAAATGGCTTTATCTTTTACAAGATGTCAGCGCATGATTTTTTTCTGGTTTTTTACAAATTTAACCTTGAACGAAATCCACCATCAACACCCGTCCTTTTCACTTTTATTTCGTTCCAAACTCAAATGAGTTAGACCACTGGATAAGGCCAAGTAAATAGTCCAGTCAATTACTTGTATAATCAGTATAATCTGAATCAATTTTAAAGTTTGTTTGGGTTCAACAGAGCCGAATGATGAAATTTCAAAGTTTTAATTGGCAAGGATTGTCCTTTCGAGAGACGTATTTCAGTTATCAACAAGAAAGTGGTCGAGAAGAAAAAACTTAATTTTGGTAATGATTTATCGTTGTTTTTATTTTAGTTTTTTAAAAATCTCGAATAATTTTTTTGTACACCAGTGTGGTGGTTGTGGTGAAGGTGGCAGGCGTTCATCCATTAATGGTTTAATGATAAAAGAAAAGCACAACTGTTTAATAGTTTCTCACATCTATTTAAATAAATTGAGTACTAGGGAAATTTTAGTCCCTTCGACGATTTAACTAGATTTGTATCAATGAAAGTCTTTAGTGCAGTTCAATTGTTTGACTAAGACACAAACTCACCATTGTAGGACCTCAAAATCTAGGTTGGTCACTTCAATAAGACTCGATGCTAAGGGTGTGTTTGGTTACATCTAATTTCATGGAATTAACCATCTTTACATACAAATAACATGTTTTCCATTGTTTGATAACAACTCCAATTTCATAGAAATAGTCAGATTGAAACATGATTTAAAGTTTGTTAGTAACTTAATTCCATGGAAAGTCTTTCTTTGCGTTCCCAAGTGGAGGTTTCTTATCAATTTGGGATGTAAATAGGTTGGAGATTCATGATGAAAATATTAGGTACTATTTTATTCTGGTCTTGTTTAAATGTAAAGCTATATAGTTCAAGTTTTTTTTCTCAAACGTCTACTTTCCTTCTTGATCAAAATCTAAGAGAAACTTTTTGGGATGACGTGTTGCACTTTGCCTAGCTGGTGATCTAAATGTTGTCGGAGGTGATTTTGAAACAAACCGAGCAAGTGTGGATAATAGAAATCATCAACTCTTAAATGATTTCATTTCAAGTTCAGAGATGTTGGATCTGCATTTGAATGGTGGTTCTTATACGTGGAGTGATAAACAATCAATTTTGTTATGTAGACTAGACATATTTCTGGTAGATATGAGATTTGATGAAAATTACTCGAGAGCTATGTTAGAGCACTGCTTAGTCGAACTCGCAAGTTTTGTTATCTCAAGCTTGTTACCAATGTTAGATTCACAAAACTATATCTTGATTCTAATCTACTAAAGTCAAGTCTCGAACTAGGATTAGAGTATGGCAGTTGAGAATCAGACATCACTGAATAACCCTCAAAGATTGAAGACTTAAGATCAAAAGAAGACATTTGAAGAACTCCATCGAAAAAAAGGTATGTGAAGATTGAACCATCCTATTTACTCACGAAATTTATCATTTTATCTTATGAGACTATGTCATATGATTTTAGTAAATTTTATATTACAAAGAAGAAATTTCGAGTCAAGCTTGTCTCGATAAGTCTCTCGAAACATGATTCGAGCAATGGATATTCACATATGCTTAACAATCTCGGTTAAGAAAAATTATTTTTGTTTCAAGTTGATCATTTGGAAATTTCTTAGCAATGATATTCATTATCTATGGTGATTGGTTAAGGTTCTGAGTTCGTGAATGATAGGGAGGTACGCATACCCATCAAGTGTATCCCAAGGGCCCCAGTTCGTGAATGGCTAAGGGTACACATACACAGTACACATACCACAACAACCTGAGTTCACATACTGTTCTATAGGTATGCGTACACATATACATACCTACCCAGTAACGAACTAAGCAGATGGTCATAAACTATTTTCAAAAATATGTCTGGCATTGCTACAAATCTCAAAAATGCTTCTAAGACAACGTTGTTCACGGAATCACTTTGTGTTTGTGAATTATGGTTTAAGTCTTGAGTGTTATTGAACACGATTTATGCTTGTAAGTTCATAAAGCTTATTCGTAGTGAATTATATTGTACATAGGGCTGCACAGAACCGAGTTGAACCAACCGGACCGATCTGAACCGATACAAACCGGACCGAAACCGAACCGAACCGTTCATCCAATGGTCGGTGTCAGTTTAAGAATTAAGAACCGTAGGATCAACGGCTCAGTTCACGATTAGACTATTGAAACCGACCGAACCGAACCGTATGAACCGATGCAATGTGAGCCCTTGATCTTCTGAAATCCTAACCCTACATCTATACCCTATATATTAACTAATTCTAACCCTAAAAACATTTCACTCTTTCATTCCTCTTCTGTTCTTCTTCTCGACTCTTGGAGTCACAGTTGCAGCACCAAAATCATCTTGTTCTACTTCTTCTACAATCACCTTCTTCTACTTTTTTTTCTTTCTTTTTCTGTTTTGATTACTCCTTTCTCCTTTTCAACCCAAACCAACAACACCTACAATACCACCATCACAGGCAACTGCTACACCATCACCAGCATCACCACCTACTACACCAACACCACCACCTTTTGATTGATGAAAATTGAAGATTAATCAAGTATTTATGAGGTTGGAGGACTATGTCAGAAATTTAGGGTTCCTTAAAAATTAGGGTTTTTTTTCATTTCTAATTTTATGGTTGATTTTGAGTTATATACATCATGGGTTTTATTTATATTATGTGATTCTCAATTTTGAAGGTTCAATTCTTGTTTTTGTGAGATTGATTTCATGTCTGATTTGGGATTTTGCTGAGAAAGTTTATTATCAATTTTTATATTTCTGATTTCTCAAATGTTTAATTCTATATTTCTGATATCTTTATTATCATCAATGTTATGTGATTCTCTATTATTATTGTCAAAATAAATCTTCAGCTCCTGTATGGTTGCATGTATGTTGAAACATGGTTAAATTCTTAAGTTTATATATGAATGATAAAATCAGTTGAAAACTTGAAGTTGCAGGTTGAATCGTTGATTTTTTTTCTTCTTTTCTTTCTTACAATTTTGGATCGGTGAAAACCGTAAACAAACTGAAAATAACCGAACCGAGTCGGCTCGGTAAAAAACCGCACCGAGCACTGAACAGTTCGGTTATAGTTTGAAAACTTGAAACCGATCATCATGCAGTTTAGTCAGCGGTTTTGGCTGAAAACCGGACCGACCGACCGTTGTGCATCCCTAATTGTACACGGCTCCTGTATCCTGGACACAAGTGTATATTCTTCAATGTAATTTCAATGCGAACTTCTCACATGCTTACATGAATTCTTAACAAGAATTTTATCTAAACTGAAAAAGTGTTTGCTTGAATCCCAAGTTATCTTTGCTTGAATTCAAAGCTACCTGGAGGCTTGAAATATATAAATGGAGAGACTCATGCAACAAGGCTTCTCAATTCTTGAAACTTATGTGTCCTAGTTTCTTACTAGAGTCGTCTTCTATTAACCTAGGTTTTCTCTGAGAAACATAATTAGGTTTACGACTTGAAGACTTCACTTAGGTATTCGTGAAGCCAAGTCCGATAATTTTCACCTGATAGTTTGTGTATCCTGATCTTGTTCTTATTGATCGTTGAGGTTTTCTTCAATCTCCGTTTAGGAACGAGATAGATAGAAATCGCAAAGCTCTTTTCGTCTCAGATTTTTTGATTACTGATTCCTCAAGATACATATCTAAAACTCTTCTTTATTGATTTGTTTAGATTGTTCTTGAGAGGTGGTTCATAATTCAGGCTTCTCATCTAACTAGATATAAGTGTTCCAGATTCGTGAGGTTTTTTGGAATTTGTATTGCAAACATATTTTCAAAACCTATTTTGAAAGATCAAAAAGGAAAGCAAATAGGATTATCTGGTAAAGGCAGATTTGTATCAAAAGTCTTCACTTAGGTTGAATAACCTCTTAGGATGTAAAGGACGTCAGCTAAGGGAATCAATTATGTAGATACTTGCGAGGTTCAAGAGATGTTAAGAGCACGGCTGTAGCTGAATTGCTTAGAGGGTTAATTTAGTCTCAACTACATTCTAGTCCGAAGTATGATAGTAGGATAGTGTTTGTAAATGATTAATACAGTTTGGTATTTAAAGTTGGACAAGGTCGCATGGTTTTTCTGCAGGTGAAGTTTTTTTCGTTAAAAAAACTTCTGGTGTCTTGTGCTTTTATTTTTCTGCATTATATTGTTTTATCTTTAGGGCTATTTAGACTTTAGGTCCCAACTTTGTGACCAGCTTTGAGTTTGGGTCTCAGGACTTGGCTTGACCGTCTTGACTGTTATATTAATAATAATTTTCTTTTTCTTTTCCTTTTTATATTTACTTAACGTCGGTCTCCTGCTTCCTCACCGCCTCCGCCTTTCTTCTTCATGTTGCCAACACTGCGCCACCATAACCTAATTATCACTCCCAAATCCATTTCAATTGGAGAGCATCGCTAAATGCTAACAAAACTTTATGATTTTCTAATCTAGTAGTTCAAACATTTGGCTTACTGTGATGATCAAACGATTCCGACTCCATATTGAGATGATTCCAAAACTTACAATCTCTTAAAATAATCCATGAAATCAATGAGCACATCGGTGAATACTTGCTCTACATTAATTCACAAGCTTTCTCAATGCATATCTATCTCCACAATCTTCCAGCACAAACACCCAATTGTACGGTTGATTTTAGAATTTCCCCATTTTCTACGAAAATCCCCAAATTTTTATTCAAACATAAACCCTCAATTGAAACTCTGTTATTTTCACTTGGAGAAAGGGAGACATAATTAAAGAAGACTTTGTTAATCTGGTAAATTTTTCATCTTTATAACAACCCAAACTATATGTTGGTTAGAGTAGAGATTCATGATACATAGATATTGAAACTAGAATCTAAAACATACACAAACTATTGTCTGTTTTGCAATAATTAACTAATCACCCTTTAGTGAGATTAAAGCATCTTCTTAATAAAATATATTAGATGACTCATTGCTTGATCTTGATGCTAGGATTCTTTTATTTTGTTGCAAAAAAAGTGGAAGAAGAAGACAGAAAGAATGAATGAGAAGAACGACGCCGCTAAGATCTTAGAAATTTCAACCAACCACGGGAACAAGATCCGTTTGGTGTAGCTGGTAAATTAAGTGATTGTTAAGGATATTTCAGCCATTTCCACAATATAATTGACTGTTCTCACGGTCATGACGGTCAACTCTGGTCATAAGACCCAAACTCTAAATAAAAATTTTCCAAGACCCAAACTCAAAGTTGGTCACAAAGTTGGGACCCAAAGTCTAAATATCCCTTATCTTTATAATATGAATGAATAACACAAGTAGTACACAATTAATGTAGGTAGTTTAAGTCCTTATTAATTGTGATCAACAACGGGGCTTGTTATTGTTGAATTCGTATTTTGAAAGATAGGTTACAAGTTTCATACTTGTCAGAATTCAAATCCTCTTGATTTGGATACGACTATATTGATCTTGGATATTGATTTGTGAGATCGTCTAAGAACTATTCTATATAGTCTCGTTCATGGAATTACTAGTCTAGACATATTGATTTTGGAAGAGATAAGAGAAAAATCTATATATAAATTGTTCAAGG
The DNA here is from genome assembly GCA_023531295.1 of Papaver armeniacum. Taxonomy (NCBI): domain Eukaryota; kingdom Viridiplantae; phylum Streptophyta; class Magnoliopsida; order Ranunculales; family Papaveraceae; genus Papaver; species Papaver armeniacum. The sequence goes on along the minus strand of JAJJWW010016353.1, from coordinate 383,883 downwards.
ATCTTTAATTAGACCTTCTTACAATTGTATTAGGTTTTGTCCATACGTGTTGGCGAACAAAAAAGTTACTGGTGTACTTAGTACCCTTTCCTTTTCAAGTTACTCAAACTGCTTCGGTACAAATAATCTCAAATCACAATCCTCTTTTGTGTGATTTGACTCCGGATGTTTGTAATTAATCTTGTTTCAGAATTGAGCATCATTGGTTACAACATAAAGGCTTTTATTTAAATGTAGATATTTGGTGGGAAAAAAAGCAGTTTAGTAGGACACGTAGTTACATGTTCTTCAGGAAGTTACGAAACTTGAAAATCTTCTTAAAGCCATAGAGTAGAAATAGGTTTGGTAATATTAAGAAACAAGAAGATGAGCTCACTATTGATATTAAGAGATTGAATCTGCAGGAGGAGCATAATGCTCTCACAGAAACTCAACTTCTAGAGAGATCCAATGAAGAAGTAAAACTTAATGTTGTAAAGGTGGCTTAGGCCAGGATGGCATTTCAAAAAGCAAAAGTGAAATTTTTTTTTTTGAGGGGGACGAAAACATGGGGTACTTTCATCGTAATGCAAATGCTAAGAGCAAGAGATGCAACATCGCAAATGGATGAAGTGGATTTATTTAACTAAAATTCTATAAAAGTTGAGTTGAATAAATATTACACTAATTTGTTCACGTCAAACACATTCTATCAAGCCTATATTTGACGATATGGAATTCCATAAAATGGACTCCCATAAGATGGTGTGGATGGACAGTTTGAAGAGGAAGAAGTGCATACGATGATGATGAACTCCGGGACAAATAAATCACCCGGACCAGGAGGGTTTACGATGGAATTGTCAAGCTCTGTTGGAATTAATAAAACCCTATTTGATGAGGGATTTGAAGGAGTTTTATGAGAAGGGTTAGGTATATTGGAGACTTGATGTTTAGTTTATTAAACTCACTCCCAAAAAGGAAGATTCATCTACAACAAAGGATTTTAGACCAATAAGTTTAATCAACATCTTTTATAAGATAATCTCAAAAGTTCTTGCTAACATAATGAAGATAGTAATGCCAAGTAATATATCCTATCATCACGGTGCTTTCATTAAGGATAAACAAATCCTAGATGGGATTGTTATTGCAAATGAATGTATTGATAGTAAATTGAAGCAACATATTACAAACATTTTATGTAAGATCGACATGGATAAAGCCTTTGATAATATCAACCAGCATTCTATCTTTGTTATTTTCTATAAATATGGATTCAGTGAAATATGGTTGAAATGGATGCATTGGTGTTAACTTCAGCATAATTTCCAATCATGGTGAATGAAGAAGCAACAAATGGAATTCAATCATTCAAAGGCATCAGACAAGTTGACCCTTTGTCACCTTTTTTTGTTCACTTTAGTAGTTGAAATACTTACTAAATTGTTGGAAAATATATATACGAGATGGTAAAATAAGTGTTTTTCAAGTAATGAATGTAGGCACAATAGTTTCTCATATGCACTTCGCAAACGATACTATCATCTTTCTGACGGCTGATAAGGTGGAGATAAGAAGACTACATGTTATTTTGATGATATTTGAGGTATTGACATGTCTAAAGTTGAATATAGAAAAAAAACTCCATCACAAGTATTGGAGCTAATGATCTGGTAGATAATTTGGTTCTTGAACTTGGTTGTAAGGTTTCTACACTACTTATCTCTTATTTAGGATTTCCAGTTTGGAGCACAGGGAGGAATGCGATAGTGCGGGATAGTGTTCTGAAGATAATAAAAAGGAAGCTAGCGCATTGGAAGAAGAGATTCTTGAATAATCTGGGAGGGTAACCCTCATTAGAATCTCCTTTGAAAGCTTATCAGTATACTATATATCTTTCTTATAAATGCATGTCGTTGTAGAGAAGAAAATAAACAACATTATGGGTAAGTTCTTATGTTGAGAGGATGAGGAAAAATAAGAATATGAGTTAGGTGGCGTGGCATAAGGTATTGAACCAAAGGAACTTATTGGTTTAGGAATAAAAAACTTGCGCCTGATGAATAAAGCACTATTAGAAAAGTGGCTACGGAGATTTGCGAAGGAGATTAATGTGTTTTGGAGGAGGATAATATATGATAATTGTGGTGCTAGTCTGGAATTTTGGGCCCTATTGAATCGCAAGAAACAATAGGAATAAATATGTGGTTGACTACACTGCAATCAAGACCTGCACTATAACTCTGTGTGGATTTAAAGATTATGAATAAGAAGAGCACTACATTTTAGCAAGATTGGTGTTTTCAGAAATAGTGTTTGTAAACTAAGTATCCAAAGCTATTCAAAGTAAGTTTGCAGGAGCATTGTAAGGTTGCAAAGATTTTTGAAGAAGAGTGGTTCCTACAATTCAGAAGACAACTAAATCCAGTGAAGAGGATTGATATGTTGCAGTTAAGAGATGATCTTAATTCAATCACACTTTACACATATAGCGAAGATACATTTGAGGGATATTTTAGTGCAGTTAAGCTTTACTCGATCTTATCTCAAGAGCAAGAGCAGTGGAATTTGTAGACATTCTAAATGTAAAATTTGTACCTACCAAAGTATTATTTGTGACTTGGGAAACTCTGCACAATTCACTACCGATGAGAATGATGCCGCACAGTAAGGGTGTTCATATAAATACTACGATATGTGTTTTGTGCAACACGAAAAAAGAGTTTTTTCATCACCTTTTTATTCATTGCAATTGGATTACTGAAATATGGAATTATTTCTTAGATTCTATCAAAATTGCATGGGCAATGCCCTATAATGTTGTAAATCTGATTCAAACATGAAAGTCACTGAAGGTCAACAAGAAGAGCAGAGATATTTGGCCATAGTTTTACCTATTTTCCATCCAAATCACAAAATCATTTTTATTTAACTTCTTCTACATTAGGTAAACAAAAATCACCCTATAATATTATGGGTAACTTTCATCCACCAAAACCACCAACATTTTCCTTGGTTACCCTCTCTTCCTCTCTCGTATCTCCACTATTAACGTCTACAAGTTATTCCACCACAATTAAAACACCTTATATATTATCCTCAGTAAAAACTACGTCTTATATTGTTATAGACATGATATAATGATCTATTATTGGTTCTATACTCAATACAAAAAGAACGAAAACTATGATTAACCGCATAATCAATCGGTAATTATTATTTTTAATTTTAATTCTTTATTAGAGTTCCGTATTGATGCGATGAAAAATAATGTAAATGAACTAAAACTGAGACGACGGGAAAACATGTAATTTTTATCGATATTTTAATTAGGTTTTATCGTACTGAATTATCCCAAAATTTAATAATTCCACATAAATGGATTGTTTTCTTTAATTGTTCCACTGTCGTATTATGTGCGGAAATAAAAGTAAATTTCGCAATTCGATTTGGCAATTACTTTCCGACCTGATTAATTTGGTGGCAGTGGTGGTTCTACTTTAGGTTAACTACGGTGAATAAAAAAGTGAGTTTTGTTTACCCAATTTAAAAAGAGTTTTGTAAAACCTAATTTGTGTGGTTGGGATAGGAATTAGGAAAAATAGGATGGAAAATAGGTAAAACCTTGGCCATTGATGATCTTTACAGTCACTTGGGAAATTTGAAAAAAAGAGAATGAACGGTAGGAAAGGTAGGTTAGTGGAGGCACTGAGGGTATCCATTTAACAGACCATTTACTTATGGTGCTCAAATAAGGATACTTTTGATTTTGTTTTACAATATCGCAAGTTTTTTAATGGGAGGATGTAATCTGTTTGTAATTTTCTTTCCTTTTTTTTACTGATGATTTGTTACTCTGACCTCTTGTACACATTTTTTCCTCTTAATATAACCTCCCTTATTAAAAAAAAAAAAAGACAGAGAAAAGAACACAACGTAAATAACTCGAAAAAAAGAAAAAAAAAACACATGAGTACTAATTGAGAAGTACCGAAGAAGGTATTAAAATCCACACAACACAAAGCATTTTTCGGTTTATCTTCTATGAATCTTGATATCCTCCCAGCAAACTAGAACCCTAAGGGCAATTCCTATGGCAATGTACAAAACCAAATTTCGGTTGAGCCAGGTGGATGGTCAAACGTGGTTTCACACTATGGAAAAGAAGTGGGAGGTTGACCGTCAAGCGCCAGGACAAAGTGTTGCCGCTGGCGTTTGAAGGACAATCGCTGGCGTTTGTAGGACAAATGGTGGCGTGCGTAGGAGAACCGCTAGAGTTTGAACCAATATCGCCAACAACTACTTTTAAACGGTCACCGGAACGGCTAGTTTCTACCTCCATAAATACAACTCAAGTATGATCTCACAAATTCACAACAATCTTTCATCCGATCAATCTTTTTTTAATTTCAATTGCTTTCAATTTTAAACCATGAATACTGATTTTGGTTCTTCCAGGGAAGATATAGAGATGGATGAAATGTTGTATGAAGAAGAGGAAGAAATGCGTATAGAGTTTTTGCGTCAAATTGATGAAGATGCAATTCAAAATAGAAAAAGGCGAAATTTTATGTTGCAATTACAAACCGGGATCATACCAAAGCCTTTAGAGCCATATGAAGTTACGACCGGAAGATGGACGTGGCGAGATCGACATTTTTTACCACGACAAGATGATGCATGATTATTTTAATCATGATTGTGTCTATTCCTATGAGGATTTTCAACGAAGATTCCACATGGGCCGCAACTTGATGCAAAGAATTATTGCCGAGCTTTGTTAGATACAACCTTTATTTAATTATCAGTATGATGCACAACATGTACGAGACTTTAGTCCCGAACAAAAGGTCACTGCGGCCCTCCGTATACTATGTTACGGGGTTGTTTATGGGTGAAAACTGTTTCTGCTGGTTTTAGTAAATTTGGGTGTGTGTGGATGAGAAACGAATCTAAACCCTAAACAAATGCACTGCACGGGAGTGCTTTTGATTTGAGAGATTAATCTATACAATTCTGGCCTAAACCAAGAAATGGTCGTTCCATACTTGCTTCGGTCACAAAGTGAAGGAGATGGGGTTGATCTTAGGGAGGGAAGCGAAGAAGGTGTTGATATTATGAAGGTGTTAGCTGCTTATGACTTGTATCAGAATGATGAACTGTCTTGCACAATGAAAGCTATCAGTTCTAGGTGTTTTCTGAATACTGATGACAACACTTGGTTTTTTCCGTGTTGTTTGAAAATAGGTCGAAGAACCTATTTATACAAGTCATTTGAGCGCAATCCTCATCTCTTAGGAAGTGGAAGAAGTTAAGTGATGGAGTAGTGGGGTCGTGTAGGGATGGTGATTGCCACACGATCACGTCTTTTCCCACTTCCCTCATCACCATTAACCGTCTATCTTTTCCTGACACGTTCTCGTAATGGGCGTGTTGCACGCCGCACGCTGTAAACCGCCAGACCAATACCCCAGTAAGTATCCCCCAGTTTGTGACATGTTTGATGTCTCGAATGAGTGGGTCAAGTTGTGGGACCTGCCGCAAAGAATAGCATGCGGTGCTATTAGGTTAAATAACTAAGTTATTTATGTAATTGATATTCATAAAATATCGTACGTGCTTGATGCATGTAATGCATCGCTTTTAAGCAAGCAGCTCAAAACAATCGATATGCATGAAGCATCGTTGTTTTAAAGCTTGATTGAATAAGTCGCGGATTAGGAGTCTTAAAATAGCAGCATGCTCAATCATCTTAGGGTGATCGTTTGGAGGCCGCATGGGTGAGCCATCATCTAGTCGACTACTTCATGTAACAGAGTGGTGGGCGGTGATCATTGAGGTACTTCATTGATCGCCTAATATTTAATCTAAGTCGTCCGACCGAGCTGGCAAAGTTGGACGGACGAGATGGCTTGGGGCACATGTTTGCCACCGTTAATGAAAATTAGGTTTAGGGGAGTGCGAACGTCCCCTCTTTGGCCAATCGAATTCCAAGCACCGAGTGTTAATCCACACGGACCAATCGGGCATGCATGGAGATGGCCCGCCGGCGTGCATGCCTACACCTCCTGGTTTATCAGAAATTGGATCTGGGCCACTCAATTCGACCGGCGAAGATGAGTGGTCACGATCAATTTATGACAGAAATGCATTGCTGCAAAGCACGAATTAGGGTTTGAAGGTCGTGTGACCCAACACCTTTCGGGCGTGCGTTTCGAGGCATCTGGCCATGGTTTACACAGGCCGGTCGGTCACACGTAAAGGTGGGTCCGCAGTGATCACGTTAACACCTTCGGGACCACTTGAATCTAGATCTATGCCGCTCGTTTAGGCTGGCGAAGATGGATGGTTGTGATCAATCTGCGACAGTTATGTACTACCGTGACCTAAATTAGGGTTTTTGAACACAACGTGTCTGCTCAAGTTTGTGCAAGCAGTCGAGCACCCTATAGGCTTGCCATAGGCAAGTCGATCGTCCAAGGGGAAACTGGGGCCGCCAATGATCATGCTGATGCTTCTTTAATCGTTCATAGGAAGATCTAAGCCGTCCAACTAGGCTGGCGAAGTTGGCGGATATGATGGCTTTTGAGACCGTTTTTTACGGTCTTAGCTCGTTCGAGCTTTGTTTTTACGCAGCACAAATTCCCACGTTTGGGTCGGCGTTTGAAGCGCTTGTGCATGGGAAACATGGGAGTCGATCAACTAGAGAACTAGTGGCCCCTCCGGTGATTGCTACGGCGCCTTGTTGATCGCCCAAAGCTCAATCTAAGACGTCCAATTTGGTTGGCCAAGTTGGACGGACGTGATGACTTTGAGACCGTCATGGTCGGCCTAGCTCGTTTGAGCTTCTAAATAGCGCGAATACCCACGTTTGGGTCGGTGTTTGAAGTGCTTGTGAATGAGCAAAAGACTACTCGATCGACTAGGGCACTAGTGGGCCCGTCGGTGGTCACTATAGTGATTGCCTAGTTCTGCTTGGAGTAGTCTAAGTTTGTTAAATCGCGTGGCCAAATCGTGTAGCCGTGATTATTTTTTGAGACTGATGTGAACAGTCCAGATTTTCCATAAGGAATTTAAACGCGTTCGATCGTGCAACTTTTAATTAAAAGGTGTGCGAATGCGCTGATCTCTTTCTCAGAGGGTGGTGTAGCCTATGTGATTGTTTTCATGCAGGTCTCAATACTGACACTTCGGGAGATTCATGCTACTTTATTGCGAGCGAACATTTAATCGTCATGTCATGCCAATATTGAGAGTTCGCTGGGGAACATAGCATGAAAACACTAGGCAGGCCATGTATTAGTGAATAATGCTAGTGCAAGATAAAATTTATAGAATATTTGGGATTGTTGCTACATGCACCATTCTGAGTAAATTTTATACACATAAATATATTGAATTTCTCAATACATATATGAGCGAAGAGGCTTAGGCACTCAACACTTTTAAATGGCTCCATTTCATTAGTGAATAATGCAACTAGGAGCTTAAATACTCGTTAGGCTCTATACTAATGAACAATTCATCTAGGATCTTGAGTTTCAATACAATACGAAGAGCGGCATAGGCACTCAATATCGGGTCAGGTAGATAGACTTTTATAATTTTCGCCCTTAACTAAAAACCACCATCAACAGGGGTACCGGCGGATTCATGGATGATTACATATGTATTGGGAAAGCAACCGCCTTTAGGTATCTCAAATTGTTTCGCGAAACAATAGTCGAGCATTTTGGTCCAACCTTTTTAAGAAAGCCTACTCAGGAAGATGTTCAAAGAATAACTACAGAAAACACCGCGAGGGGTTTTCAAGGAATGCTAGGTAGTCTTGAATGCATGCACTGGACATGGCATGCGTGTCTGGTTGAATGGGCAGGCCAATATAAGGGTCATTATCCAAAACCAACTGTAATTTTGAAGCTTCAGCTACTTATGATTGTTGGTTTTGGCATGATTTTTTTGGACTCCCGGGTTCAAATAACGATCTCAATGTTTTGTATAAGTCACCATTGTTTGAAGATCTTAATAACGGGATCACGTCGCACTGTAATTTCACCATCAACGGTCATCACTATACTTAGGGTTATTATCTAGCAGACAGGATCTATCCAGAATGGCCAACTATGGTCAAGCTTATAGTCAGTTAGGTTTTGGACCGACGACTTCAAAGGATATGAAGTACTTTAATACCCAACAAATGAAATGCAGAAAGGATGTTGAACGCACTTTTGGCACACTGAAAAGAAAGTTTTCCATCATAGATGGGCCGGCACGCTTTTTTGATCTTCAAGAAATGAACAAAATTATGCTGACTTGTATCATTCTGCATAACATGGTCATTGAAGAAACCAGACGTGACCCAACCTGGACTAGTTTTCCAAATGAAGATTTGAGGCTGAATCTTGTGGTGCAGCATGGGCGTCTGGCAAGAGAATATAGACTTGCCACTGACAAACTCCAAAACCGGGGAATCTATGGACAACTAAGACAAGATCTAACTAAGAACCTTTGGGCTTTAAAAGGAGCAACAGACGATGCGTGGGGGCGAGGCAGAGGCAGATAAATGTTATTATTCAATTTAATGTTATTTATTTTAATTAATGTGTTGTTTAATTTAAAGTTGTTTGTTTTTAACTAAACGACTACACTTAAAATTAAAATTAAGGCAATTATATTAAAAGTAATTTTTACTAAACGATTACATTTAAATTAAACTTAATTACTAAACAAGAATTAAAATCAGTTATCAAGACTGTATTCATCTTCGTTTTCTTCCGAGGAATCATCTTCGTCTTCTTCCACATTCTCATACTGGTCAGTTTATTGAGGGACTTGTTGTTGTTCCGCCATATCCATTTCCTTAGTCCATACAACAAGTTGTCGTGCATTCATTGTTGAAGTGTTCAAGGAGAGTAGCTTGTTTAGCTTACAATCCATGTAGTATTGTTCTCGTGAAAGACGACTTTTTCGTTGCTGCTTTATAGCTATACCACGGTCCCTGGCTCTATCTGCTTCTATCTTGAACTCGAATTCCTTGTGCTCAACATAGTTGAACTCGTTTGAACCTCCTTCTAATGCTCATTGGGCTGCGTCTCTCGCTGCTTTTTCCAGCTTTCTGACCCCTTACTCTTCTTCTTTTGACGTTGGTGTCAACGTCTAGATTAGAGTTTTGTTTTTACTAACTATTGGAGACCCAGTATATGGAGATCCAGTTCCTTCAGGTAAGGAAGTGGGCCCACCATTCTTAAAATCCTGCGAGATTGGATCATGTGGTGATCTTGCAGACACTTGATTACCTTCCAGCAAGTATGGATTAAACTTGTTAAGCACCCTCAAAATGGTGAAACAAGTTTCATGTTGGAAACTCGTTTTGTGGGATCTTTGCCACTCTTCCCGACATCTTTGTTCCACTTCCTGTTCGCCTTCACCACTTTTTTTGTTGCGCCACATTTGAATGATCAAAGATACATATTCACTAACGGATGCTGAAATTCTGTGAAAACGATGAGACAACCCTTCGGCATCACGTCTATTCATGTTACCGGTTTCTTCACAAAATTTATGTAAAATCTTTTCATAAAAAGTTTTTTTTCTTGATAAATACCATTGATTTGATCTAATGTATATAATACATAATTCCTACAAATTGACTCGTCTTTATCCATCGTATACTTAACACCACGAATTCTTGTGTTTCTTGGTTGTGTTTCTTGGTTGTGTATCTTGTTGTGTATCTTATTGTGATTGTTGTTATGTTTGTTTTTATGATCGTTGTTGTGGTTGTTGCGATGAGGATGCCATATTTGTTAGAAATGAAATTTATAGAGATAAAGATTTTTTCTGGTAGATTGAGTTGATATGAATAGTTGTGTTTGAAATAAAAGAAAAATGAGTATTGAGATGGTATGAAATTGTGAAATTTTGAGGTAGAGATGAAGAAGGTGTGAGTTTTAAGTTTGGAGATGAACTGAATATGCCGTTGGATGTCGGAATTGGAAGTAGCCGTTGGCGGTTTTAGGTAAAACGTGGGAGGGTTCACCAGAGACGCTGGCGTGTGATGGAAAAACTGGCGAGTTTGAGACACACGCCAGCGTTTCTAGCTCACACGCCAACGAGTGTGCCTCAACCGCCCGACGTTCCATCAAGCGTGCGCCCATTCTTCAGTCTCACTCAACAAACCAACAATTTTGTTGGTTTATCCATTCGCTTTTCATGTTTGTTGATTCCATAATGGGTTTGATTTGTTCATTTCATAGGAACTGCTCTAATAACATGCTTAAGTAAGTTAATGTTGCTTGTTTATATTCACACAAATTCACAGCTTCCCCTTAGCGCTATCCCACAGAAGAACCCGTTTTTTTCGAGTTTTCTCCTTCTCTGAAAATTTTCTTCAAAACATGAATGGCTAATTAGCCGACTTTGGGCTATGATGGTAAAATTATTCATGGATTCATAAGTTGCTGTTAAGATTTGAGATCGAGGTATTAAAAAAAATTTATCAAAGGGTAGACAATTTTAGTGGGTGATACAATCGAAGATGAAGAAAAAGAAGAAAAAGAAATTCAGATTAAAGGATCGAGAAAAGGAAGCCTTGTTTTTTTTTTCTGATCTATTCAACTTTTACAGTTTCGTCTTTGGGTTTCAATTGTCAGATAATGATTTGGTTTTCAAGTTGCACCGGCTATAAAACTAGATGTTTATGTTCCTCAATTGGAGATAGAGTAATAAAGTAAGATCACAACAAATTAATCTCGGTGGGTGATTTAAACGAAGAAGATGAAAAAGAAAAAAGAAGAAGAAATTTAGGTTTTCAAGTTGCACAAAAGTTAGTTTTGGATAGATTGGCTCTCTGCTCAAACCCAAAATCACATGGTTCCTTCTAATCTCTTCTTAAGCGGTCATGTAATCATTTGATTTTGTCTTTCAAAGTTGGATTTTTAAGAACAAATCTTAGTAGATCTTTGAAGAACCGATTAATTTACAAGTTTATGGATTGATTATATTATTAATCCTTGACATCTGTTAGAACCTCCATCAATCTTATTACACCTGGTGAATTTAACCCCATGCTTCTAATTATACTCTGATTTTCTCCCCTGCAACACGCTATTTCGTATTACCACTTGTAGTCTTTTATCCAAAACCCTAGTATTTCTATTCTCATTGTTGATGATCATGTGCTATATATACTCTTAAAGAAGATGTTGAATTTCCTTGTAACAAAGTGCATCTCCTTTATGCTTAGAAACCTATTAAACCAAGTTGTTTCATCAACTAGCCATATACTCAATCAATACCCTGTAGCTTTTGTTGTGCTCTTGTGTATCACCATGTATGCATCCGGCATGGTGATGTCTCTGAACTTACCAATCATCTTCAACAATCCCTGAATCTGAGTAATGGAAGGCAATTCAACCTCAATGAAATCATTCCATCTAGATTTTAAAACACCCACCTCTTATGGACAAATTGCCTGATAGGAACCTTCGCTGATCCAGTAGAAAGAAACTGTTGGGATGTCAAAAATGCTTTGTTATTTCAATGGGAGATTCATGGGGGTCTTTCTGTAAGAAAATCTAGTGAGTGGATCTATATCATAAGGTTTTAACATGATTATGAGATGCAGAGAGTCCTTAACCTGGCAACAAGAAGAGTATTTGGTTACTTATTATGTATCAAGAAATGGGAAGCTACAGATGATCTACTAGACTGGTATCCAACCTTGGAAATGTTCTTCATAACTATTAGTAACTTATCACCAGCTTAAGTCACAAGTGAGAACCTCAGAAGATACCTAGCTTGCATGGGGGAAATTTTATCCTTCTCATATCCAGTGAGGAAAAGTCATGGGAGCTTCTCTATCACAGTCAGGGAAAACATTAGGTTCAGACAGAGACTTAGGTTTAGTGTCAATGCAGAAAATGAATTGGGGTTTGTTAACCCAATTTACTTTAAATTTCATAACTTTCCTTGTAACTTTTGTGAATACTGTGACTTGATTGGACACAAGATGAGTAACTGCTTACAAGTTGAATTAGCTCAACACAAAGACGAGGTTAATCAAGCTCATGCAAATGCATTCTTACTTGCAATGCAGCAAGAAGTAGTTTTACAGCAGGAACAGATGCAACCAGTGATGGTCCAAGACAACATGGAACTCTCTGAGGACAGCCTAACCGACTCTTCGGTTGAGCAAGCTGCAACTAAGGTAACCTGCAATGATTACATTTCTCAATTAGAAGAGGACAAGGAAAACCAGAGTGCCTTAAGGCAATTTGCAATTCATTCAACGTCTAATAGTGAGGATCAGGTTGTTCATAATTCTCGTGTTTATGGTAATGATGTTGTTGTTCCTAAGCCAGATTCCTACATGTGGAAGGTCATTCAAAAGAGAGATAGACCTATAAATCCTTTTACTTCTGCTTCTGCCACATGGGATGAAGGTTCCTCATCTCAGCAGCATAACAACACAGTGAACACAGCTTTTTTTCGGAACTGGAACTTGATGCAGAGTTATTTTCACTGGGACAATCCCCTACCGGTACCAAAAAAGCCTAGAGTTGATGAATTGGAACTGACTCTTGCTCCTCATACTTCAAGACAATTGGTAATCAGAGAAATTGAAGAATCTGAAACTGAGAGCTCACTGATGAAATATCCTCATCAATGGTTTCATGGTGATTCTTCAAATGGACACACCCAAGACAGAGCTAATGATAAATAGTCTATCTGAGCATTGATGTCAACACAACAGCAGCACATAAGAATCCATGGATATATATCCATCAGAGCTCATAAGCTCTTTTTCATTTGTTTTTGCTTAGTACTTGTTTATTTCAGTCCTGTATATTGTTGTTTTAGTTGTTTTTTTTTAGTTGTTTTCTGTTGCAGTCATTGTATAGTTAGTTATCCTATTGTTTATGGGTGAAAACTACTCCTGCAGAATTTGGTAATTCGGGGTGTGGATGAGGAATGAATTTAGACCTTAAACAAATGCACTGCGCGGTGAGTGCTTGTAGATTCGAGAGATCAATCTGCAAAGTCCGGCCTAAACCAAGAAATGGCCGTTCCGGACTTGTTTCGGTCACAAAGTGAAGGAGATGGGGTTGATCTTAGGGAGGGAAGCAAAGAAGGTGTTGAGATTGTGAAGGTGTTGGATTGCTTATGACTTGTAACGAAAGGTGAGCAGGCTTGTGATTGATGCAAGCAAGCTCGGGTGTTGGAATACGTTTTTGTATTAACACTTGGTTTTCTGTCTCGTCTGGACTTGTGTTCTTGTTTGAAATAGGGCGGAGAACCTATTTATACAAGTCATTGAGCCTTATTCACGTCTCTCGTGGGAAGTGGAGGAAGTGGAGTGATGGAGTAGTGGAGTTGTGCGTCGGTGCCACACGACCGGTCTTGCCCACTTCTCCCGTTCATCTCTAACCGTCCATGACTTCCCGACACGTTCTTGTGATGGCGCGTTGCACGCCGCACACCGTAAACCGCCGCACCAATACCCCAAGTATGTATCCCCCAGTTTGTGACATGATTGATGTCCGGAATGTGTGGATCGTGGATCCACGAAAGATAGCATGTAATGTCAATTGAATAACTGCGTTATTCAGAAGTCGATACTTGTGAAGTATCGTGTGTATTTTATGCGTGTATCGCATTATGGTGTGGTAAAGTGATGGGTAATGACGCCTCACTAACCAAATAACTCCCGACCGTGGTTGTATAACCAAGTCGGTGAAGTTGGACGGATGAGATGATCTTTGAGACACTCATCTCGCGACCGTTAATGAATATTAGGTTTTTTGAAGAGGTGCGCAAGCATCACTCTTCACCTTGGTCGAAACCAAGCATGGAAAGGGATTTGGAGAGGACCGACCGGCATGTGTGTAGACAAACATGCCAAAGGTGCACGTCCATACCTCACTTTGTCCCATGAAGGCGTGATCTAGGCCACTCAATTTGACCTGTAAAGTTGAGTGGTTGAGATCGGTTTGTGCGTAAATCCATTGCCACAAAGGAGTTGGAAACCGCGTGACATCCCTAGTTTGGGCACGCGTTTCAAGATGACCCATCTTGGTCTGGTCTTGGTCGATCATACCAGCGTGTAGGTGGTAGGCTGGTGTTCACACCTATACCTGACTATCCCATGAAAACGTGATCTAAGCCACTCAAATCGTCCGGTGAAGTTGAGCGGTCGAGATCAGTTTGTGGTTTGGGAGGCGTGGCCATGCTAGTTTGGGCGCACGTTTTGGATTAACCAGGCATGGTATGCCTTGGCCGAACACATGAGGAGGTAGATGGGCCCACGGTGGTCATGCCGGTATGATCGGACTCGCTTAATCTAATCTGTGACCCTCCATTCGTGCTGGAGAAGATGGACGCGCGTGATGGCTTGAAACCCTAATTTTGGCTTTCAAAGCCGTGCGCCATCTCTTGTTTGGGTGACAATTTTGTCACGACCAACCATGGTTGGTTTTGACCGATTGGTCAAGTGTGTAGGCGGGCCCACGGTGATCGTGTTGACATGCTCTGGGCCCTTTGAATCTACATCTAAACCCTCCATCTATACCTGCGAAGATGGATGGTTGAGACTGCTTTGCAACACATGTAATATGCCGCAAACCCTAATTTAGGGTTTTCCGTCCATAATGCTTGGTATGAACGGTTTCTTGGAAAGTTAAAGCCAATGACCGACCATGCGGGGTCGGCCGTGGGTATTCCATACCTTCTTGGGGGTGATGGAATTGATCCGGGGTCATCCAATCATGCTTATGGAGTTGGATGACTGCGATCGAATCATATCCGGACCGATACTGGTCATCCGGATGCTCAATCGCTAGTATAACACACCGAGAGGGGCTCAATCGGGCTAGTATAACACACCGAGAGTCAGCTTGTACGGGTATTTCGTACATGGTTTCATTATAGTGCTTGGAGGTTCGTGTTACTCTGTAAGAGTAACACTCACCATCATGCCACACCGATAATGAGTACCGGGAAATACAAGGCCGATATGAAATTCACAGATGGGATTGTTGCTACATGCTCCAACCTGGAGGAATTTCATGTATTCACAGAATGGGATTGTTGCTACATGCTCCATTCTTGGTGAATTAAGTGAGGGAGTATCCAACACTTATAAATGGCTTTATCTTTTACAAGATGTCAGCGCATAATTTTTTCGGTTTTTTTTTTACAAATTTAACCTTAAACGAAAATCCACCATCAACATTAAGTCCCCTGCCTAGCACATAATGGTTACACTATTGTGTGGTAGGCATGAGATGGTGACATATACGTGAGAAAGACAGGATGAAAGAAGTTTACCCGGAAGAGTGTTGGCCAACCGCTAGTCGCCCACGCCGTTATGCTTGTATGGAATCCTTTGGTGGGACCGGTTTCCTTCTTTGGGTATTTGAATCAAAAGAGGAATCCAAACAAAAGAGGTATCCTTGTTCCATTGGGATTCTTCTAATTTTTGTCTATAAAAAGAGACCAATCCCCTTTTCTTTTCTCACGAGTTTTTTTTTTATTATTGTGAAGCAGCTCCCGTCCGGGTCTTCACTGCCGTCGCCAATCGCCGCCGTCCGCCAGAGCTCGTTGCCGTCGTTGCTGCCGGAGTTGCCGCGCGCCGCCGTCCGTCCGAGGTAGGCTTTTTTTTTTATTTTATTTTTTTTTTCAAAGGTAAAACCCTAGTTTGTTAGGTAAACACC
Organism: Papaver armeniacum; assembly: GCA_023531295.1. Taxonomy (NCBI): domain Eukaryota; kingdom Viridiplantae; phylum Streptophyta; class Magnoliopsida; order Ranunculales; family Papaveraceae; genus Papaver; species Papaver armeniacum. The sequence goes on along the minus strand of JAJJWW010016353.1, from coordinate 368,188 downwards.
TTTTGTAAGACATGTATATGCTTAGTTTTTCCACCAAGGTTGATACGTCAATATTTTCTAGAATTGCTTAATAAGATAACCCGTGAATCCATGCTCATGTTGCTTTTGCTTCTTTCCACCATTGCATGCAAAACTAGCTTCTTAGATTGTAGCTTAGGAAGAGACTTTGGCTTGGATTTTGTAAACATAATTCCCATGATCATGAGGAAAACCATGTTGTAATACATGCCCGTGAATGTAGTCCCACCTTGTGCGTTTGATCCGAACGTGGGTCTCACCCACATATGCCTGACTGATTTGAAACCAATACCAGACTTGAAACTTGTACCGGACTTGAAACCAATACCAGACTGAAACTTGTACCGGACTTGAAACCAATACCAGACTGAAATCAATACCAGACTAAAATTTGTACCGGACTTGAATGGTGTTTGAACCGGCCATTGTGTGCTCCGGTGTGAATTGCGTCTTGCCGTGTGTGACTACATCTCTCATGTGCTTTCATACAAGTTCTAACTCCTGTCTTTTATTTCATTATGGAATGAAGAAAAGAATTCCTGTCGAGATGTCTTCCGGAGATAATGCTGGTACCAAGTCAGGAAGTGTTGGCAGCTTCAAGGATATGCCGCACATTGATGATGAGTTATTCACCTCGCCTTTTCCAAACATTAGGAAACATCCTTCTCATGAGATAGTCTTGCTTTCCGATTCAGAAAATATGGCAGCTGATCCATTCTCTTCTTCAGCACTTGTGATGAGATTTGTCTCCGGAGAAACGAATATCCGCCTTCTCCTATTGACTTCAGGACTTGCCATGCTCCACTGGGTTCTTATGAAGGATGGATGAGACACATGTTGAGTAATAAGGACATTAAAGATAATTTGACCAAAACGCAAATCCTCAATGCGGTCATGGCATCTGCTGCTCTTGAAATTAAGAAAGACGTTGCGGGTTTGATTACCTTCATCTCTCGGTGGCGCATTTCTACTCATACAGCCATATCTAGATGGGGAGAGATGACTATTACTCTAGAGAGCGTAGCTGCATTAATGAACCTGCCTGTTGTTGGAAGTCTTTCTTACGATCTCTCTGATACGGAGCAACGCGACTATGATGCTATACTTCAAAAGGTGGCGGTATTCGACAGTCTGGACAAGGAGGAGAAAAAGGATACGAGATGCTTTTACACCTGGTGGGTGTCGGAGTGGTCTCCCGCACCCAGAGCCGAATCAAGAGTTGGAAAATGAGCTCGCCGTGATTGCGTTCTCTGTCTTTATGGCTATCCGAGATATATTCGACGACGGTTCCGGAAAAGAAGACCATTAGAGGTGACCTCGTTAAGATCGCTATAAAGCCGGCAAAAGGTAAAGTTCTTCCCCGGGTGCCTTGTTCCTTGGATCGCCGTATTCTCATTTGGACGCCTTAGCAATGGACATGCATGTTTCTAACGGGTACAAGAAGGTGGAATCGCACGTTCACTTCGCTTTTCTTCGAGCATTCTTATGGGAACACTTCAAAAGCTATGCTCCTTCCCCGCAAATTTGCTCACCAACTTGTATGGTGGCTCGAGAATACTCCGCCGGAATAAGAGGCGCCCCGAGCCGGCGCGAGACTTGTGGACATATTTGACAATGTGTCTTCTCGTAGATTTCCGTCCGTGGGGGCCTATCCACCATTCCATTGTGTCAGCCAAAGACTTTTGCCATTGCTTCTGATGGTCCCGATGTTGTGTTGTGTACTGATGTTAAGACTATGAGACTTGGGGAAATTGTTTACCCGCACAAATGCATCCCAGATATGTCCCCTCTTTATTCAACGAAGAATTTACTCGTGACTCCGTACAATATTGACAGGCGGCTCGTCAAATGGGATTTGATCAGGGTGTCCCATTTATCCGTCCACCGGGGTTCCAAAAGAATTCCTCCCGGATATTCTTAACGCTGACGCGTTTTCAGAAAGGGTGAGCCTTCCCTTCTGGCCTATCGGGAGAAACCCAAAGTGGTAACCGATAAGTACAAGGAATTTTGGAGGAGGCAATTGTTGATTTTCCAGAATTCTCGGAGAGTATTGTGACAGTTCTCGTGGTGAGCCATCTTCCGACGTCTTGAAGGAGCATTTCCTTGAAGCCACATCCAGCCCAAACGGACCGGAGCCGAGGATTGCAGTCCCTGCCAGGAGGGAGATCTAAGAGGCAGCACGTGGTCCTGATCCTTAACTCCTCCAATATGCGAGTATTTAAATCTCTTCCCGTTGGTTCCTTTATTTCTCCAGGGTGAATCTTTCTAAGAGTAATTCTTGCTTGAAATCAGGGGATTCCGAAAGAGAATGTCTTCACAAGGTTGGCGCGTATTCAGAATGAGAAGGCTGGCGGTACTAATCTTCATGCTGAGAAGTCTGGAGAAACTGATCTTCATGCTGAGAAGTCTGGAGAAACTGATCTTCATGCTGAGAAGTCTGGATAAACCACTCCTTTTTCCGACCGTGACAGAGATGATGCAAGTATTGACCTTCATGCTGAGAATTCTGGAGAAACCGCTCCTTTTCCCAACCATGAAAGAGATGATGCAAGCTCGGTCGGACAAGCCGCCTCCCTGAGTGATCTTGTTGACGGGGTCGTGATGGAAATTAGTACCCAGAGCGAAGTAGATGCCTAAGGAGTATAAGAAAGGTAGCGTCTGCAATAATTGAGGCGGCTCCCCTTGAAATCCGTCCTGAGCAGGTTCCAATGAATATGGCTATTGTGGTGACTCCTTCCGAAAGGCCTCCTGCAACTGACAAGGCTCCTCGGGTTGGTGAATTACCGGTGATGCAGCCTGGGGCCTTGTTCGATCCTCCTTTTACTATCCCTTATCCAGGTCATGTGTTGGTTGGTGGATTCAGCGTGCCGGTTCAGTTCGAAGAGTTGTACACAGCGATATGGGAGAAGCATGGCCATATTGCTACCACAACGAAGCTCAAAAGTCGTCTTGCATTGGTCAACCGCGTCCAAGAAGCTTTAGTTTCTATCCAGGGGATGAGCGTCACGACTGGTCGAACAGTTTCTGAGGAGATGATTGAAGATTGGAGGTGCCATCGGGACGTGTTTGCGCAGTACAGCTTCAATGCTCCTTGGTTCTTCAAAGGGTTCTCCAAGATTCAGGAGCTTCAGAAATTACAGGATGAAGTCCCTTCTGCGGATTGTGTTGCTCGCCAGGAAGAAGATGTTGAGAAGTTGTCTAAGGAACTGGAGTTGAAATAGGCTGCGCTTCAAAGGATGAAAGTCTCTCTCGCCCAGAAGGACGAGTTGTTGCTGAAGGACTTTCCTTGAAGTATTCGTGCTATATACTTGCCTTTTCTTTTAGATGCTTTTCTTTTTTGAGTGATAGTGAGGATTTTCTTTGACCTCCGGTTTTGAATTAATAGGTAATTGAATTGGCTTATTTTGAGATAGTTTTGTGAACAACCTTTTCGAAAGAGATTATGTTAAATGAAATTTGCATCTTGGTCATGAATGATTGCACATATCACATGAAATTGAAAATGTTATGCAAAAGGGAGGTACGGATGGAAACAAACATGGCGTTTGATCACTGAGCCTCTTTCTCCACGTGCGGGATGCCAAGTCCCCAGTGAAATCTAAACTATCTTTCTTGTAAAATTGTTGAGTAAAACTTACTTGCTTTTTAAGCCTCACTTGTATCAAACCTGAGTAGCCTCTCTAAGAAAATCCTCCGCACTAACTTCTCAGAGCTATCCCTCTGAACCAAGCTTCTCCTGAACAATGCGCTTCAAAGCGTTGCATTCACTGGTGGGGTGATGAAGGAACCGGTGGTAATGACAGTACCTCGGGTCCGTTACTTCTTGATCAGTGGGCGGACACCATACCGGGGGTAGCTCCACTCTCCATTTCGTACCCACGCCTCCAGTAGCTCCAGAATCTTCTTCATTGGGAAGGGGAAATGTAAGTACTTTGAGTCTGGCTTTTCCTGTGTTAGTGGGCGTTGTAACGTCTCTCCATGGCTTTGATGTGGAACAGGAGATGAAGTTGGAAGATTTGTGAGTGTCATCATATCTGCGGATCGCTTGCCTAGGTAAAGAGATGTGGAAGGTGTCGTAATGTCACCACTTTGGTGACCGGATTGAACGTTCCCATCCTCTGTATTCAAGTATTTCCTGATTGATTTCTCCTTCCTCAAGCATTTCTTCAGTCGGTTGGAAGGTCGATGCGGATTGGACAGTCTTCCGGGCTTCAACAAGAGCTTTGAGATATAAATCTTCTAATAGGGCTCCATAGGCTGCAGGCTCCCTTTCTTTATCTGGTAGACGTTGTAGTACTCCGGACAAGTCCTTTCCTCTGTGGAGCTGCCTCGGTTCTTCATTATTGACTGGACCATGTTGTTCGTCTTTCCTGAATCTCCTGTGGTTACGCGCTCTTTTTGCCTCTCCACCGGTAAAGGTGTGACTCCTGACTAAGGATTCAGCATTTCTTGCACTGCTTGGGTAGATGCTTGCCGATCCTTCTTGTAATTGTGCTTTGCTATATCATTCAAAAGGCGAAATGTCTCGCTCTCGTCTTCTCCGGTGACACCAAACTGATTTTCCAAGACATCCCCCAAGATTCTAGCTACACTTCCCATGGTATCTCGAACCGCCTGGTTTCTGATGAGGATGCATCGTGAGCCGAAAACCGAAGAATTGAGAATTCAATTTTTCGCAACCGATAGATCAACCTCCCACTGTGGTCGCCAATTGTTTATGGGTGAAAACTACTCCTGCAGAATTTGGTAATTCGGGGTGTGGATGAGGAATGAATTTAGACCTTAAACAAATGCACTGCGCGGTGAGTGCTTGTAGATTCGAGAGATCAATCTGTGCAAGTCCGGCCTAAACCAAGAAATGGCCGTTCCATACTTGTTTCGGTCACAAAGTGAAGGAGATGGGGTTGATCTTAGGGAGGGAAGCGAAGAAGGTGTTGAGATTGTGAAGGTGTTGGCTTGCTTATGACTTGTAACAGAAAGGTGAGCAGGCTTGTGATTGATGCAAGCAAGCTCTGGGTGTTGGAATACGTTTTTGTATTAACACTTGGTTTTCTCGTCTCTGTCCTGACTTGTGTTCTTGTTTGAAATAGGGCGGAGAACCTATTTATACAAGTCATTGAGCCTTATTCACGTCTCTCGTGGGAAGTGGAGGAAGTGGAGTGATGGAGTAGTGGAGTTGTGCGTCGGTGCCACACGACCGCCTTGCCCACTTCTCCTGTTCATCTCTAACCGTCCATGACTTCCCGACACGTTCTTGTGATGGCGCGTTGCACGCCGCACGCCGTAAACCGCCAACCAATACCCCAAAGTATGTATCCCCCAGTTTGTGACATGATTGATGTCTGGAATGTGTGGATCGTGGATCCACGAAAGATAGCATGTAATCTCAATTGAATAACTCACGTTATTCAGAAGTCGATACTTGTGAAGTATCGTGTGTATTTTATGCAGTATCGCATTATGGTGTGGTAAAGTGATGGGTAATGACGCCTCACTAACCAAATAACTCCCTGACCAGGGTTGTATAACCAAGTCTGGTGAAGTTGGACGGATGAGATGATCTTTGAGACACTCATCTCGCAACCGTTAATGAATATTAGGGTTTTTTGAAGAGGTGCGCAAGCATCACTCTTCAGCTTGGTCGAAACCAAGCATGGAAAGGGATTTGGAGAGGACCGACCGGGCATGTGTGTAGAAAGCATGCCAGTGTGCACGTCCATACCTCATTGTCCCATGAAGGCGTGATCTAGGCCACTCAATTTGACCGGTAAAGTTGAGTGGTTGAGATCGGTTTGTGGCAGAAATCCATTGCCGCAAAGGAGTTGGAAACCGCGTGACATCCCTAGTTTGGGCACGCGTTTCAAGACGACCCATCTTGGTCGGTCTTGGTCGATCATACCAGCGTGTAAGTGGTAGGCTTGTGTTCACACCTATACCTGACTATCCCATGAAAACGTGATCTAAGCCACTCAAATCGTCCGGTGAAGTTGAGCGGTCGAGATCAGTTTGTGGTTTGGGAGGCGTGGCCATGCTAGTTTGGGCGCACGTTTTGGATTAACCAGGCATGGTATGCCTTGGCCGAACACATGAGGAGGTAGATGGGCCCACGGTGGTCATGCTGGTATGATCGGACCTGCTTAATCTAATCTGTGACCCTCCATTCGTGCCGGAGAAGATGGACGCGCGTGATGGCTTGAAACCCTAATTTTGGCTTTCAAAGCCGTGCGCCATCTCTTGTTTGGGTGACAATTTTGTCACGACCAACCATGGTTGGTTTTGACCGATTGGTCAAGTGTGTAGGCGGGCCCACGGTGATCGTGTTGACATGCTCTGGGCCCTTTGAATCTACATCTAAACCCTCCATCTATACCTGCGAAGATGGATGGTTGAGACCGCTTTGCAACACATGTAATATGCCGCAAACCCTAATTTAGGGTTTTCCATCCATAATGCTTGGTATGAACGGTTTCTTGGCAAGCCGGGCCAATGACCGACCATGCGGGGGTCGGCCGTGGGTATTCCATACCGCTTGGGGGTGATGGAATTGATCTGGGGTCATCCAATCATGCTTATGGAGTTGGATGCCTACGATCGAGATCATATCCGACTGATACGGTCAGTCCGGATGCTCAATCGGGCTAGTATAACACACCGAGAGGGGCTCAATCGGGCTAGTATAACACACCGAGAGTCAGCCTGTACGGGTATTTCGTACATGGTTTCATTATAGTGCTTGGAGGTTCGTGTTACTCTTACAGAGTAACACTCAGTCATCATGCCACACTGATAATGAGTACTGGAAATACAAGGCTGATATGAAATTCACAGGATGGGATTGTTGCTACATGCTCCAACCTGGAGGAATTTCATGTATTCACATAATGGGATTGTTGCTACATGCTCCATTCTTGGTGAATTAAGTGAGGGAGTATCCAACACTTATAAATGGCTTTATCTTTTACAAGATGTCAGCGCATAATTTTTTCGGTTTTTTTTTACAAATTTAACCTTAAACGAAAATCCACCATCAACACCTGTTTTAATTCCAGTTTAGTTAGTTCATCCTGTTTTTAGTTTTACTTTAATGTCTAATTTCTTTTTAGTATTCTCTGCATCCTGCTATCTTTGTGTGGCCATCTTTCTTGAGCCTTTTCAGCTGCCCCTGTCTATCTATAATTTGCTGTAACTTCCTTTGTTCTGTGTTACCTTGTGATTAAACTTATCCAGAACTCTCTGGTTCATAGCATAGCTAGTCTGCAGATTTTCACAGTTTTGGACTGAATTTTTTTTTTCCTGAATTATCTGTTATAAGAGACTTAAAACTGTGATTCAGGTTTGGGATTCACTGTGCTTTGATCTTGTACTTACATGCACCTTCCCTTTCACTTTTCCCCACTTTTTTCTGTTCTTGACTAACACTTTCTAGGAATTCAGATTCATGTGCCTTTAGCCATCATCCAAAAGTTTACATCATATGCGTTGATTGTTTTTTGTAACTGGTTTATTCTATTCATGTGCCTTTAGCCACCATAAACTCCTTTCTTTGCATCTTCTACATTTTTTTTGCACTGTAGCCTTTCTCTCCTTTAATTTTTATCTTTTCTCCCTTTTTCTGTTTTGTACCATGAGGATCCTCTCATGGAATGTTCAGGGTATTGGAACCCCAATAACTAAAGATCACCTAGAACATTTGTATAGTTCTTTCAAACCAGATATAGTGTTTCTTTCGGAAACCAAAGCTCCTTTCGCTAAAATGGACCTTATTTTAAAAAAATCGAATTTTATTGATTGGTTCATTATTCCTTCAGTGGGACTTGCTAAGGGGTTAGCAATTGCTTAGCATAACAACATAGAATTAAAATTGGTTTCGGCACAGCTTAATGTTTGTCATTTTGAAGGTTATTATGATGATAAAGAATTTGAATTAACCTGTATCTATGGTGCAGTAGAAGCTGAAGAAAAAATAATCCAATGGTCGCACATTCAGAACTTAGCGAGTCAAGTACAAAAACCATGGGCCCTAATTGGAGATTTGAATATAATCCTGGAACCAGCAGAAAAACTGGGTGGTAATAGTACAAGCTCGAGCAGTAAAACTTTAGTGAGACAGATAGTGGATTCCCTGTGACTCCTAGACGCGGGTTATGAAGGTGCCCCTTTCACATGGTCATACAACAGAAGCGGAGATGCTAATATTTGCGAGAGGATAGATAGAGCTATGACATCTTATCAATGGATCCAATTCTTTCCAAATACTAAGGTAAGTCATCTAACTAGAGTGGGATCTGACCACACTCCTATCCTCTTAGATACCAATCCGTAAATTAAAAGATTACAGAAACCATTTAGATGTCTTAGGTCTTGGATTTCGCACCCGACTCTCAAATCGGTAGTTGAAGCATCTTGGAGTTCTCTCTCATCCAACTCTTGTCCCAAAAATTTGGCCTCTAAATTGAATTCTCTCTCTTCAGATCTAGCCCAGTGGAATTCTGATGTTTTCGGTAATATACATAAAAATATTAAAACCCTTAATAGAAAAATAGATAACATCCATAAGTCCGGAAACATTTCCTCCAAAATTGAAATTCTCAAAAACCTTCAAGCTGAACTAGGAAAGTGGTATAAAATCAAAAATGATTATTACCACCAACTATCAAGGGATAAATTCTTCAAGGAATATGATCAAAACACTGAATATTTCCATGCTTCCGCTTCAAATAGGAAAAATATAAATGCAATTCACTCCCTCAGAGAACCTTCAGGTCTCTGGATTTCAGATCGTGATCAAATCAATTCTCTCCTCATCAATCATTTTTCCCAAATTGGTGCTTCTCAAATAAAAAATTACAATGTGGATCTAGGAGAAATTATACAACCTTGCGTTTCGGATTCAGAAAACTCAACATTAACCCAAATACCCACCATTGAAAAAATCTGATCAACCCTCGCAAATATGAACCCTTGGGGCGCCCCAGGTCCATATGGATTCCAACCGGGGTTCCTCAAAGCAAACTGGGACATACTGGGCCCGGACATAATTAAATCTACTCAATATTTTTTCAGGACTGGGCTTATGGAAAAAGATTTTAACCACTCTTTCATTACTCTCATTCCCAAAATCTGCACCCCTCAAACCCCAGCGGATTTTCGGCCAATAGCCTCAGCAACAAAATCTATAAGCTCATATCCAAAATTCTAGCAAACCGATTGAAACCTATCTTAAATAGACTAATCTCTCCAAACCAATCTGTTTTTCTCCCAGGAAGAAAAAAATCGGACAATATCATTATAGCTCATGAGCTGATACACTCAATGAAAACATCTAAGAAGAAAAAAGGATATCTAGCTCTAAAGATTGATTTATCAAAAGCGTTTGATAGAGTGGAGTCGTCTTTCATAAAAAATGCTTTTTCTTCCTTTGGATTTAGTGACTGCTAGGTTAACCTCATCTCCCAATGCATATCCACAACATCCTACTCTATCCTGCTTAACGGTTCTCCAGGCCCAAATTTCTCCACCTCTAGAGGACTAAGACAAGGAGATCCTTTATCTCCTTACCTGTTTCTAATATGCATGGAAGTCCTTTCAAGGCTTCTTGAAAAAGCAACAATTGAAAAGAAAATATCGGGAATTAAAATAAACAAACATTCCCCTACTATTTCCCATCTCTTCTTCGCATATAACTGATTTCTTTTAACCAGAGCAGACTTAGGGGAAGCCAAAAACCTATTAGACATTTTATCTCATTTTGGGGAAATTACGGGTCAAATGGTGAATCTTCAGAAATCGGGAATTTACTTCAGCCCAAAAATTCACCCAAAACATGCAAAGATAATAGCATAAATTCTTAAAGTCCCATTGTTGACAAAGCAGGACAGGTACCTTGGTACTCCTCTTTTCTTTGACAAACACAGGAAAGAGAATTTTGAACCCCTTCTAAAGCGATACTACAATACACTGCAAGGGTGGAAATCGAAGTTGCTTTCTCAAGCGGGGAGAACAGTCTTAATTCAATCAATACTTCAATCCTATCCAACCTACCAAATGCAAATGCTTGCTCTTCCAAAAGGTACTCTAGATAAATTAGACAAAATTCAGAGAGATTTTTGGTGGAATAAAGATAAGTCAAAAGCAAAAGGTGGTTATATTAAAGCGTGGAGAGGCATGTGCAAACCAAAATCGCAAGGCGGATTAGGAATTAAGAATCCCCATAATTTCAATATTGCTCTCTTAACGAAATTAGCATCTCACAATCCGGATATATCCTCGGAGTGCCCCTATGTAATATGCAAGAGGCGGAAACAGAAGATCATCTTTTCAGAAAATACCCTTTCGCTAGAGCTATTTGGTTTGGCTGCGAATTGAATATAGTCAACACACAAATCAATACAAATTCTATTGTTGAGTGGGTTGAGAACTGGACTTCTGATAATAAATACTCCAATATTTGTGAACAAATAACAACAGTCACGCGGTTTCTTTGGAAATATAGATGTGAAGTAATATTTTAGAAAACGAACCCAGACCCATACTCCTTGATCCAACAAATTAAGAATTTTATACAAGCTCAGCCGATCAACAAGGAGACTTTACAGGGAGTGAGTCTAAATAAAAGAGTTCCTACTTATAGATAGAACAACTTCACATCAGACTGGATAATTTTCTCAGATGCCTCTTTCAACAAAGAGAATTTCTCTATGGATTATGCTTTCATCCTTTACTCTGTAGAACAAGAAGCTTTTATGCATATTTTTGCAGGTTCGGACTGGGCGTCTTCGGCATTACACGCAGAAACAAAAGCAGTTTTAAAGGCGTTAAAATGGCTAGAAAACAATATCCTTTCTACTGTTATTATTGCTACGGATAGTAAAGTCCTACCAGACTGCATTAAAAAAAAAGATGCGACAATCGACTGGACAGCAGAGAATTCAATAGAAGAAGCAATATCCATTCTTGACAAACTTCCTCAAGCCATGATAAAATTCATCAACAGAGATCATAATGCAGCAGCGGATTCAATAGCAAAAGAAGCAAGAATAAGAAGACTACAATACGTTTCGAAGCATATGCGACAACAAATTCAAAAAGAAAGTATCCTTTCTAATGTTTTTGGAAAAAATGAAATTGTAGAACTTCTGTACTATATTGCTTGATTAATATATTCACTTTTTCTATATAAAAAAAAAAATTTGATGTTGCTTTTGCTTCTTGGAAGGCCCCAGATTAATTTACACACGCAACTATTTCTTGTCAACAAGGACGAAACTCGTATGGAATTTGCGGAGCCAAACATTTTGAATTTTTGTATTGCAACCCGAAGCCAATCACGTTATGATGCACACTTTCCACATGCATCCACATACTTTCAGGGTTAACCAGTGGATTGGGCTAGACTTGGTTGTATGCACATAATTCCCCACTCGCCATGTGTCCAGGAAATCACACGTGGAGAATGCACAGCTGGATACATCAAGGCGCGATGCCACGTGCGAACACCCAAGAAGCATCCAACGATGGTATATGTTCATCATCGATCTAATCCAACGGCCAGGGATCAGGGAGCACCAAAGGAACGAGCTATCGCGAAGCACTGAGGAATACCAAAGGATTCACTTTACTCCATCTCGAGAAGGGTCAAAGATCAACGGAGAGGATTAGCCTAGCTGACACGGATGTGATGGGAGCCGCAGACAGCTGTCTGACACGAGCAGACAGCCCAACCACCCGTATTAAGTACTCTAGCCATAGGGTACGTGTCGACTAATCTGTGAAAGAGCAAGCATCGACCCAGCGTTATCAAGAGTAGCCGCTGGGAACATCGGTTCAAAACGAGGACACCAGCGGGATCAGCACAGAGAACAAGAAGATAAGATTCAAATGATCTCTGACGGTGGATACCACGTATCTACCTATAAATACCCTTCTTCACTAAGGGAAAAGGGGGCAAGCAAGATCTATTGAGTAGAGAAGATTATAGGAAAGAGAGATAGGAAGAGTAGGTATGAAGGATATTTCCCTTTTAAGCATCGTTATTCACTTAAAGTCATTTGACTACCCTTGTAACCCCTCAATATATAGTGAAACACCAGTCCCGTGGATGTAAGCCTTAGTGTTGAACCACGTAAATTACTGTGTTATTTACATTTCAGCATCGTATTTCCTGTTATTAGTATTATACTTTATGATATGTGCACCTTAATCACGAAGAATCGCTGGATAGATTCACACTTCACTGGACAATGACGAGTCCGAAGACTCTGAGTCAATGAGTCATCGTATTTAACATTATTCTACTTCTGTTCTTAGTCTTGCAACGTCGATATTTACAAATGCGAATATTGTTTGTGAACACGTGGATGCCTTCGTAATTCTTGTGTTCACAATCTGGCGCTAGAAACAGGGACTCTGTCCCGGTAAAAGATTTATCTTATCCTGTGATTGCTTATTTTCTGTGATTGCTTAGTTTCTGACTCCCCACACTATTCTCTGAACGATAGTGTTCGGATTTAAACTGATCTTCGAAATCGACCTTTTAAAACCAATTTTCTGCGTAGGGTTTCAAGTTTATTATCCAGGGATGATTTAAAACCACTAGATTTATATTTCTCTTAAAAAGTATTTATGCTTTCGAGACGCGGAACCCGCAGATCGGTGCACTTTTTTAAGTTTTCTATGTCTACCTAAGGCGGATTCTACAGATCTGCGCTTTATTTAGTATATCCTTCATGCTTAAAATGTTAAGACATGCGTTCTTCGTAAAAATCTCCATATCTCTCGTTTTGAATGATTTTCCCATAAAAGAATTTCCCAAATCTATGAGAAAGTCTGTGTTTTCAATTATTGGATCTGTCCCTCCAAGTTTTCCGTCTAAATTCATAATCTCTTAAAACAGCTTTTTGTTCAATCATACCTTTGGTTTATGTGCTTTTATTAACTTCGCTAACAAGATCCGCACGGATATTGGATTTTCGACGATGTTTGAATTGTGCAGGAAAGAAAAGCGAAGATGGAAAACACGAAGGATGCGGGAAAAGCCAAAGCGTCGTCCAAAGAAACACCAAGGAGAACACCAGTCATAACCCGCAGCAAGCAGAAAGGGCGAAAAGCTGAAAACAGCGAACCAGAAAACAGATGCGGCAGAAATCACCTCCCCATCGAATGCAAACAATGCAGCGGTAGCAGCTCTCAAGGCAGTAGCAGCAAAAGCCGATGCGGCCAGAGCGGCCGCGGCAAAATCCGATGCTGCTAGAGCATATTCATTCAAGGCCGCCGCAGTAAAAGCCGCATCAGCTACTCGCGCCCTCGAGCAACGGGAAGGGGTTGCAGAATCGTCAATACCGCAGCCAGCCTTCGGGATGCCGCCAACAGATGAGCAGAACCAGACTCTTCCAATAACCCAACCATTGATGACAAGAAACCAACCTTTACCCCTGCATGGAGAGCTACAAGTAGTACGTATCGAACCACCCATACCCCTAATCCAAACGGTAGATGAAGATCATACCATGGTCCTTGGGGGCCAGTGACGGCACGGTACTCCGAATCAAGGATCAAACCATTCTCCCCAGTTGATGGCAGAGCTTGAGGAGCTAAAGAGGAGCCAAAGGGTGTACACAGAGATGGTAGCACTGCTGGCACGAGAAAATCAAGAGCTCAGAGACAAAATCGCCCAAAGCTTAGGAGCGACGCTCCAGCATAACGAAGCCATGCACGAAGGTAACTCTAAAGCACCTGAACCAAATCACGACCGAAGAATGGTCGTGACGAGCGCAGCAAATCCCGAACCTTTGAACCGAAGAATAGCCAGAGGGAATAGGCCCAGCGATCCAGACTATGTTCCAGAAGACTCGGACTATTTTGACAGCGAAGAAAAAAGACCAAGGCGAAACACAACATATGATGATAACTAGCGTGCAATGGAGGACCTTCGTGCTGAAATGATGGTTGAGATCAAGCAACTAAAATCTAGACAAGGACGAGGAAGACTGGAAGAAGTGATGAAAGAAGCCAACACCACTCCATTAGCACCACATCTCGCCAGAGCTCTCATTCCGCAGAATTGTTCCATCCCAGCATTTGAATGTTATGATGGATCCAGCAATCCAGCAGCTCATCTACGATATTACAATCGCATGCTAGCACGATGGGACCAGGACGACGCAATCCTTTGCAGATATTTCCCTTCAAGTCTGAAAGGATCAGCCCTTTCATGGTTCGATAACCTCCCCCAAAACTCCATCGACTCATATAAACAACTTACCGAGAAGTTCTTAGGAACTTATATGTACAACAAGGCTGTCAATGCAGGAATGGATAAATTATTCTCATTAGCGATCAATTACAAAGAAACAACCAGGGAATATACGGACATGTGGCATAAGATTTGCCAGTCAATAGGGAACGTAGATCTGGTGGTCAGCATCAACTGCTACAAATTTGGATTAGACAGGATGAGCCCGCTATTTGTAGAAATTCATGGAAGTGTCCCAACGACTAAGGGAGATCTCCGAGTAATCATTGAAAAGCACGCAAGGCTAGAAGAAATCCAGCAGGAAAATCCCAGAGCCCAGACTCGAAGATCTCAACGAACTCATTCAGTGGAACAAGCCAGCGGATCAAAGAGGGGCGGTTCAACTGAACGACCCAACGAAGATACAAGAAGACGAAGGGATGATCGTCGACGTGACGACCGGAAATTCGAAGACCAAGTATACACAAAGATGAACACAAGCTACACCCGCATCCTAAGAGAAATCAAGGATAGAGAAAATATGGAGTGGCCTTGGTCCAAGGGAAAACAGCCCCCAAGGTCCGAAAAGTCAAGGGATTACTGCGAATACCATTGCTTCAACGGCCACCAAACCGAGAAATGCAAGAATCTTAAGATCATGATCCAAAAGCTGATTGACGCAGGTGACCTCACGCAGTATATATAGAAGGCAAGCAACGAAGATAGGACTAAAAGCACAAATAGGAAAAAGGCTAAGGAAGCAATTCGAGGACTACTGTGAGCTATACAAAGTCGATGGAGTAGAAGTTGACGAACACGAGCAATGGATGAACGCGCCGTTGACCTTTGAGGCCGATGATGTCGAGGAAGACATGAAACATCACAATGATCCTTTGGTCCTCACGCTGCCAGTGGCTGGGTGTAATATCAAGAAAGTCCTCATCGACGGAGGGAGCTCGGTTAATGTTCTGTTCTATGACACATTCAAGCGAATGGAGCTCAATGATGAGCAGCTGATGTCCTCGTACCATACCATCTATGGATTCAATGGGGCACCAACAAAACCGCTAGGAGATATTGTCCTACAAGTGGACGCAGGACCAATGAAGGTAGATACTCGATTCAGCGTAGTAGACGCACCCTCTCCCTACAACGCTATCATCGGTAGGAAGTGGGTACACAAACTCAAAGGGGTAGCAACAACCTATCATTAGTACCTTAGATTTCCAACACCCGAAGGGGTAATGGGAGATAAAGGGAGATCAGTTTACGGCCCGAGAATGCCAAGCTCTACAAAATCAACTCAATAATGAAAAAGATGAACAGCGGAAATCTCGAAGGAGTCACAACAAAGAAGCTGCCAAGGAAAAAGCAATTGATCTCTATCTCGAAGAAATCTCCGGGAAAAGTTTGAGTAAGAGAAGCATCGTTCTAAACGCTGAAGCAAGCACTTCAACAGCTAAAGAACCCACCAAATAGCAATTAAAGAGCGTCCCTCTCCTAGGGGAAACAAAGCCCACGTTCACACCCGTAGAACCAATAAAGGAGATCAATATAGGGACCAAAGAAAACCCGAAAAGGATCAAAATAGGAACCCTGATGGATGAAGACAGAGAAGTATCCCTGATCAAGCTACTCACAGAATATGCAGATATCTTTGCATGGAAACTAGGAGACATGTCGGGAATAGACCCAAAGATAATCCAACATGAACTTCGTATAAAACCAGGCACCACACCCTTCAGGCAGAAAGTACGAAAGGTAGCGCCAGAGTACCACCAAGCAATCGAAAAAGAGCTCTGTAAATTGCTAGAAGCGGGATTCATCAAGGAGGTCAAATACCCAACATGGATTTCAAACATGGTCATCGTGCCCAAGAAAAACGGGGGAGTAAGAATATGCATCGATTTCACCAACCTCAATAAGGCATGCCCAAAGGACAGCTACCCACTCCCGAGCATAGATCAACTGGTGGAAGCCGTCGAAGGGTACGAAGAACTATCGTTTATGGATGGACATTCTGGCTACAACCAAGTAGCCGTGGAAGAAGAAGATCAACAACATACCGCATTCTACACCCCACACGGCCTCTATTGTTACACAAGAATGCCTTTTGGACTAAGAAACGCAGGGGAAACCTATCAGAGGATGGTCGACGCTATTTTCAAACCATGGATCGGGAAAACCCTGGAAGTTTATGTGGATGATATGCTCATCAAAAGTAAGCTGCGCAGGGACCACCATCAAGACCTGAGAGATATATTCAAAGCCATGAGGAAACACAGCATGAAAGTGAATCCGGAAAAATGCACATTCGGTGTCACGTCAGGAAAATTCCTAGGGTACCTGGTAACGAAGAGGGGCATTGAAGTAGATCCTGCTAAGATCCAGGCCATCGTAGGAATGTCGTCCCCAAAGAACCTGAAATAAGTCCAACGACTCAACGGATATTTAGCAGCTCTGGGAAGATTCATCGCCAGGTCATCGGACAAATGCAAACCCTTCTTCAACATCCTCAAAAAAGGAAGCAAGTTTGAATGGACCACAGAGTGTGAAGAAGCTTTCCAGAAGATCAAAGAGTATCTGGCAGCAATCCCGATATTACAAAAACCCGATCCAGACGAGGTATTGGCTCTTTATATAGCAGCAACGGAGGATGTAGTCAGCGCAGTATTAGTCAAGACAAATACGAAGATAGAGCAACCGATCTACTACGTGAGCAAGACTCTCAATTCGGCGTAAAGAAATTACACAAAGATTGAGCAGCTCATCCTGGCACTAGTATGGGCAACCCAAAAGCTAAGGACTTATTTTTTGACCCACTACATCCGTGTTCCATGCAAAGCACCGTTAGAAGCCATTCTCAAAAGTGCTGGGAAAGTGGGAAGGATAGCAAAGTGGAACACTCATCTCGATCAGTTCAACATTATCCACGAAATAAGGCATTCCCAGAAGTCCCAAGTCTTGGCAGATTTCTTAGAAGACCTACCCTTGGGTAACGATGAGGAAGTAAGGGGCGTACCAGAAGTAGAAGAAGGAGCGGACCCAGTCGATGTCCTCGAACCTTCAAATCAAAGACGATGGGAAGTCTTCGTAGACGGGTCAAGAAATAGAGAAGGGGCAGGCATAGGCATCGTAATCACTACTCCCACCGGAGAAAGAATCGTGCATGCGCTAAGATTGGAGTTCAAGGAACATACCAATAACTTCGTCGAATACGAAGCCGTGGTCCATGCTCTTCATTTAATAATTGAAATGGGTATAACCGAGGTACGTCTGACAAGTGATTCGCAGCTGGTCATACGATAGATAAGCCTAGAATACAACGTGTACGATGAGACCCTCTTGGCATACATGTCTTTGGTCCAAACTCTTGCATCCCAAGTACCTAGCATCAAATTTCGACATCTATGCAGAAAAGACCTTAGGCACGCTGATGCACTGGCATACATATCGTCCATGTTAAGAGACGAAAGCATCGAAGCGATCAAAATAACCAGAGTATACGAGCCTTCGGTTACTCCTTAGGAATCCCTCGCTACAAATCATGAAGATGATGTAGGGGAGGATATCGCTGACGAGGATGTGGGGGAAGATATCGCTGATGACTTCCACGAAGATGACATCATGACAAGAGCGAACGAAGACGAAGACTTCAAAAACGAAGAAGATTGGAGAACTGAAGTCCATCTCTTTCTCAAAGAGGGAACGTTGCCTCCGGATTTGAAATAGGCTAGAAAGGTGCAGTAAAAGGAAGGAAGATATGACCTTAGGGACGGGATTTTATACAAGAAGTCTTTCCTTGGACCACTGCTTCGCTGCCTATCAAAAAAAGAAGGACATCGGGTCTTGAAAGACATACACTATGGAGACGCATGCAACCACAGCGGAATGAGATCACTATCAGATAAAGCAAAGATGCAGGGGTATTATTGGCCACAGATGATACGGGATGCTGCGAGAATGTCTCGGAGGTGCGAGGAATGTCAGCGGTTTGCTAAAAGAATCCATGCCCCTGCAACGAAGTTGAATTCAGTGGATAGTCCTTGGCCTTTATCGAAATGGGGCATAGATATCGTCGGACCGCTGATCGAATGATCGGGGAAAAGACGATTCTTGATTGTGGCCACACACTACTTCAGCAAATGGGTAGAAGCCAAGGCCCTGACTAGGATCCGTGACTCAAACGTATTCACATTTATCTTTCAAAATATCATTTGTAGGTTTGGTATCCCGGCAGAGATTGTCTCCGACAATGGCAAACATCTACAGGGAAAGAACATAGACATGCTCTTCGATACCTTCAAAATCAGGAAGAATAAATCAACCCCCATCTATCCTCAAAGCAACGGACATGCCGAATCCACAAATAAAACCCTTGCACTTATCCTCAAGAAGCAACTGGATAAACACAAGGAGCGATGGTGTGAACAACTACACAACGTGTTATGGGCCTACCGAACAACCCGAAGGTCCGCTACAGGAGAATCACGGTTCCTTCTCACTTATGGAGCCGAAGCGGTCATCCCAACAGAAATCATCATGCCAACAACAAAAACTGAAGCGTGGGAAAAGAATCTCACGACGGATATGATGCTAGAGAGTCTCGACGATCTGGAGGAAAGGAGAGAAGCAGCGCTGCAGAGGATGGAAAACTACCAACGTAGATTAGCAAGGGAATACAACAAGAAGGTTAAACTTAGAAATTTTGTAGAAGGACAATATGTGCTGAGAACTATACCCCAATACCAGCAAGATAAAAAGTGGGGCAAGTTAGCACCAACATGGGGAGGACCATTTGTTATACACGACATCGCAGGCAATGGATCTTATTATCTGCGTAACCTAAAAGGAGAAGTCCTCAGACACCCGTGGAATGCAAAATATCTCAAGCCATACTATCCATATAAGCAACGCAGTTCTGCATATGCGTGAAGAGCACCAGAAGAAGAAGGCAGCGTACCCGCTTGACATCTTTCTATCTCTGGGCGAGGAATAGCAGACCTCGACTCATCAATCAAACATACTTTTTGAAAAATCTTTATTGGGGAAAGTAGCCATATACAATCTCTCCGGACTCCCATGTCAGCGTCTATAAGTGTATGACCATGGGGAAGGCATCCATCAGAAAGAGATACCCAACCAATCTAAAAGGCAAAGGTTCAGCGGAATGAATGCATGTACATAGTTCAATAACGCATTACATATCCTGGAATGTTGCCCCGACCCCCACCGTTTGGTAATCCTCTGGCCAAGGGTTAACCAGCGGGGTGACAGGTCCGAAACCAGTAACGAAGGTATATATCCTCGTTATTAACATCAAACACTTCGTATAATTATTATTTAGTCATTCTTTTGACTAGATTTGCTCAACATCTAAAAAAGGTAATTGAATTAACCATGCAGATAAATCAAAGTTGTACATATCCAAACAAACGATGATCTATTCCATAAAAGTTGATTACAAGATCGAAAAGTCTAACAAGAAACACAAAAATACATCAAAAAATGGCTCGAAAACAAGTAATCAACGAAGATCAACTTTCTATAATAATTATAGAAGTATACTTTCCCTTAGAAGATCCAATATGACCAGCGGGATCTTGCTTCTGAAAGGAGGGAACGCTGCCTCCCGAAGAAGGACCAGAGGAATAAGTTAGGGGCTCGGGCATAGGACGACGAGGATAGTGCTTCACAATACCATGATATTTCTGAAGGCCTTGCTCGATCCTGGTCAGAATTCTGTTCACCTCTTCGGCAAGCTGGCAACGAGCCTTATATGCGATCACGGTGGTTTTAAGCTCAGACTGTGATAACAAGGATGTCAGTCGAGTTACTTCCTTGGTTGCTTCCTTTGCGGCGGTGTCCCGAGATACAGCTAAACTCTCGAAATACTTGGCCTGGACCTCCTGCTGAACTAGGGCAGATTGAGTTTTTTCAAGCTTCTCATTTGCAAGGTCAAGCTGTCCTTCGAGCCCTGACAAACAAAGAGACAAAGTTGGGTTAGAAAATCAGAACCGAAGAACCGTTCATAACCAAATAACTGTATACCTTCGACTCTAGCCGAAGCTATCTTATACTCATTAACTATAGCGTCTCGAGCGTCGTCAAGAAAATCGTATTCGTCTGAAATTTTCTTATAATCCAACCGAAGATTTGTAAGATTAAACTGACACTCATCCAACTCTACCTGCTTCATGGAGTCTAAATGGCGAAGATGGTTGACTTCATTATTCATTTCTTCTATGCCCTTAGTAAGCCTGTACATGTTCACTTCGAGATCTTTCTCAGAATCCACTAAACGAGCAACATCGGCTCGAGAGGCGTCTAAAGCATTATTAAGGGAATGAGCCTCAGCTCTGGCATTGTCCCTCTCCCGAACAAGCTGCTGTATATAATCTCTAACCTTAGGGTCGTGGGACGACCGAGCTTGGCGTAATTCCTCCTCCAAATGTGTCCTTAGCCTCCAAACTAATAGCATGGTCACGAGCAACACAAAGGTTATCACGAGTCCATAACAAGGTATCATTAAACTGGCGACGATCAGTATTGTAACTATTTTGCATATCAATCATCTGAGTCCGCTTCTCTCGCCACTCAGCTACTAGGGTATTATGCTCATCAGCTCGAGCATTCCATTTATCAGCTTCACTCTTAATTTTCTCTACTAATTCCCTAATCCGGGAAGCTTGACGAGTCCTCTCATTCCGAAGCCATACCAATTCTCCAGTAACACCCGCTGAAGATAGGGCGGGAGACTCAGATAGCACACTAAGAAGACGAAAGAGAGAGAGCCGAAGAGGAGAATAGAAAAAAGAAAACAAACCTTTAGAGGATGAAGCATCGTTGCGGGCCTTCTCCAAGTCACTACGGACCAATGCAAGTTCAACACGAAGCTTCTCTTCTTCGGCACCCATCTGCTCTTTCCCTTTCAGTCGGCTCTTCAGTTCTGCTATCTCCTTATCTTTCACAGAAACAAGCGCCTCAGCAGCATTCAATTCCTCTTCACGGTGACGAAGCTTTGCTTCCAATTTTAAAGCCTTCGCTTTAAAAATTGATACAAAGTATGGTTGCAATGCTCACTTCTCATTATCTGCGTTGATACCAATCAAACAATAGCCATCAGTAAAAAGTCATATGAGCAACAAAACAAAGGGATCCACGACAAATAACCTCGAGAACACGCTGTTGGGGGAAACCATATTGATACCCGTCGGTAATAACCATCATGTCGGCAATGGAAGAAGGGGGATCGACCAGTAAACTCGTAGGAGCAGCACCCAAATATTTCCTTCAAGCTTCGGCAACATCATCACGAAACGATAGTTGCATCCTTTGGCGGGTGAAGGCATCGGAATTTTTCTCACCAGGTATCACCGGGGCAGGGTTCGGCACAAACATAAGATTTTTCTTCATCAACCAGTACAATATGGCATCATCACCATCCTGCATCATGGCCATATCAAAGACTTCTAAGGAAACACCAGCGGAAGCTCCGGCCTCGGTCACATCTTTCTCTAAATTCGAACTCTTCGTGGCACCGACATCTTCGTTAGCATGAGCCTTGTCACCGTTACCACCCAAGTTTTCTTCATCCGCAGCCGCTGCTCCACCACCGGTCTCAAGTGTTCTTTCACCCTCTTCCCCAAGAACATCCCATTCATCATTTGGCGACAACAGAGAGAACTCCTCAGCTAACCCCATGGCAGCGTCAATATCCATTGAACCCCCAGCGGAATGGATTTTACCAAAAGAAAACTCTAAAGTAGGATTCATTGGCTGAAGCTCAGCCTCCTCATCCCCTTCACCTTGCACCGATCTAATGGGAGGATCGGTCAGCGGAAAGTCAGGCATAACTCTCCCTTCCCCGGTACTATCACCACCGGGGACAACCTCTTCTTCGTTGCCAGCAGAACCATCATCCTCGTCGTTCTTATGATTATAGGGAGAGATCTCTATTTGTTCCTCATCATCGGTAATCTCCTCTTCGCCCTCAATACCTTCATCATTCACGGGCCTATTGACCTCATCAGGATTATCAGTCCCCTCCACAGGGGCAGTAGAAGACTGAGCCGGGCTGATCTTCTTTTTCTTCTTTACCTAAAGAGATAACACTCGATATATCAATACGACGACTATTATTTACTTACATCGTGTTACCTTTAAACCAAGAAGAAAAGGGGCAACATAGAGAACCATACCTTGGCAGCGGCATTACCCTTCGAAGGAAGGATAACATCGGAACTTTTTTCTTCGTCGGCAGCGTCAAAGGCATACTCAAAGTTCATACCATCGAAATTCAATCGCCAGGGGCACAAATCACCATAGCGAGCGGGAGCACTATCACAAGGCTGACTGCCAACAACAGGATGCCACCCATGCTGCCCAGGCACCCAGCCATAAGCCCAAGGACCAACAACTTCGATGACTGTGGCATGCCATTCATAGTTATGATCACGCTTGAGCCTTTCACGATTAGGAAAAAGTTTCTGCTGAGAATACCCTTCGGTACCGGGAATGTAGCGAAGCTTCGTATCACACACTTCGCTTAAAAGACGAACCTCACCATGAGAAGAGGGAATGTTACGAAGACCAACACTCCAGTTCTTACAATTCCTACTATTGACATAATCTCCGAAAGAAGCGTTGAAATTGGCAGGAGTACACAAACTTCTCTCAGCAGGATTAGGAGTATAACAGGTCATCATTGTTTCACCCTTACTCCGAAGATAGCACTCCTTCAGAGTACGAAGATAATTCCCACTTAGCTGCACCACCGAACGACAATGAGTATTATGGGTAGAACCTTCACGGTCGGCCAAAACATCATAATAAAAGGAATCCCCCAATTTGTACAAGGGCAGCATCAAACCCGCTTCGAAAGCCCCCACAGTGGTCAGCAAATGAAGATCATCGTATTTATAATTCACAATCATATCATAGGTAAGGTCATCGTCTGGTGCATAGAAATTAACATCAAAGAACTCAAGACCATGTTTCACCTTGAAGGCTTCGAGATCGACATGCTTGAAGGTAACCTTTTTCTTAGCCACCGAAATGCTTCGTATTTCAGAAGCAACATCAGAACTGGTGGGACGACTCAACAACGGTTTCTTTGACTTGGGAGGACTCATGTCAGATTCTTTCCTTTTGACCACCGGATTCCTC
This sequence comes from Papaver armeniacum, assembly GCA_023531295.1. Taxonomy (NCBI): domain Eukaryota; kingdom Viridiplantae; phylum Streptophyta; class Magnoliopsida; order Ranunculales; family Papaveraceae; genus Papaver; species Papaver armeniacum. Next base: position 344,772 of record JAJJWW010016353.1, on the reverse strand, counting down.
AAAGGACCCGCCAGAGGTGCAGCGTCTTTAGTAGAAGACCCTTTCATCACAGCAGCGGGTTGCGGAGCCTTAGACCCCGAAGACGGCATCGAGGTTTGAGGGGGAATGGACCGAAGAGGTTGAATATTCATCGGTTCAACACGAGGAGGAGTTGGCTGCTGCGTATTTCTAGATTCGACACGAGGAGGAGCTGGATGCTGCGTATTTCTAGATTCAACACGCAGGGGAGAAGGATTAGCCGCAGGACGGATAACTGCATGACGAGATCCCTTCGGTGGATCCCCCTTCTTCGTAATAGGAACCTTTGGACCCGATGATGATGAGACTTTCTGGGCATGAGGATCTGGTTGGAATGACCTAGATGAGCCACCCCTCGGCGGAGATATATCGGGACTTCTATGTGAAGGAGACCGGTGGGGACTCGGCGACGGTGTCTGGTATGGAGACCGATGATGATCAGACATATCTATGAGGAGCAAGAAATCTACTACGGAGATCAGATAAAACAGACAATCAGAAATCGAAATTAGGAAAACTTCTACAAATTCGTCAGAAACATCATACATAAACCCTAATCTGCTTGAGGGAAACCCTAGTCTGTTTAAAAATTACGAAGACGAGCTTAAATTGTCGGATGAGAATCCATGAGTTTTGAGAGCGGGGGAAAATGTATCTGTACTTGATCACAGAACTAAGAACACGGCAGCAAAAGTTCAACAATCAATCAATATCAAAATAAAGACTACTCCATACCTGTATCAAAAACTCTACAAGCAAAGCGAGGACGATCAAGGAGAGGATGATGAACAGCGACAGCGGTCAACCTCGGAAGATCCTAAGAAACTTCAACCTAAGCAACACTAGCAGAAGTTAAGAGCAAGAAAACAAAAATGGAGAATTTTTGGAACTGACAAGAGAATGAAATTTATTTCAATAACCTCATCCCTCTTATTTATAGCCCTAATGGCATAACCGCCCCGTTTTTCAAGGAGAAGTTAATATGGAGAATGGGAAACGTGCCCTAAAGATAGGGAGGAGTTAATGAAGAGAGTGGGGTTGACTGTGAGGATGGTTTTCCCCAAACTTTGACCATTAATTCAAACCTTGGAGAAAAGGGGCAAATTGTATGCACATAATTCCCCACTCGCCACGTGTCTAGGAAATCACACGTAGAGAACGCACAGCTGGATACATCAAGGCGCGATGCCACGTGCGAACACCCAAGAAGCATCCAACGATGGTATATGTTCTTCATCGATCTAATCCAACGGCCAGGGATCAGGGAGCACCAAAGGAACGAGCTATCGCGAAGCACTGAGGAATACCAAAGGATTCACTTTACTCCATCTCGAGAAGGGTCAAAGATCAACGGCGAGGATTAGCCTAGCTGACACGGATGTGATGGGAGCCGCAGACAGCTGACTGACACGAGGAGACAGCCCAACCACCCGCATTAAGTACTTTAGGGTACGTGTCGACTAATCTGTGGAAGAGCAAGCATCGACCCAGCGTTATCAAGAGCAGCCGCTGGGAACATCGGTTCAAAACGAGGACACCAGCGGGATCAGCACAGAGAACAAGAAGATAAGATTCAAACGATCTCTGACGGTGGACCCCACGTATCTTCCCTATAAATACCCTTCTTCGCTAAGGGAAAAGGGGGGCAAGCAAGATCTATTGAGTAGAGAAGATTATAGGAAAGAGAGATAGGAAGAGTAGGTTTGAAGGATATTTCCCTTTTAAGCATCGTTATTCACTTGAAGTCATTCGACTACCCTTGTAACCCCTCAATATATAGTGAAACACCAGTCCCGTGGATGTAAGCCTTAGTGCTGAACCACGTAAATTACTGTCTTATTTACATTTCAGCATCGTATTTCTTGTTATTAGTATTATACTTTATGATATGTGCACCGTAATCACGAAGAATCGCTGGATCGATTCCCACTTCACTGGACAATGACGAGTCCGAAGACTCTGAGTCAATGAGTCATCGTATTTAACATTATTCTACTTCTGTTCTTAGTCTTGCAATGTCGATATTTACAAATGCGAATATTGTTTGTGAACACGGGATGCCTTCGTAATTCTTGTGTTCACATTGGTCTTTAAGATCACATTGTTTGTCTTGTCATTAAGCCATGTGATTCAATAGATTATGTTCCTTGGTCAAAAAGCGTAAGGACTGCTATGAATGATAGCTAATTTGTGTTCAATGAGAGAGAGCAAAACATTTAGTTGGTTTCGTTGTGAGATGCGTTTTACGATTGAGACCCTATCGATATGCGTGGCATCATCTTTCCAGTTCCCATGCTCGAAGAAATATTGTAATGTATGCAAAAGCAATCATCGTTTGGAGTTTGGATCCCCGAGTGCGAAGAAATGCGGTGTGAACCCTAAACCAATTTTAAAATCCCACTTCAGAAGATGTTAGTCTTTTCCCCCATCTTTTTTCTACAAAAGCTCGACCCCTATAGGTGTTTGATCTTTTCTCCACAAAAGCCTGACCCCTTGAAGCATCTGTAGGATCACATCAACAATCGCAAACAACAGATGTATACGTCGGATGGCACTTGGCGATAACCGATAAGCTCTTCTTACTCGAGACGAGACGAGACGAGACGTTTATTTATTGTATTCCGACGTTTATCCTGGGCACGGACCGATAAACTAGTCGGTCCAGGGATTCAAAGATATTTTTTCTTTAAGGTACCTTTCCACGTCACCTGGAAAACAGATTGGGCTCATACATGTACTGTATTTTTCTTTATCATGATTCATGTGGTGGTACAAAACAACAAAAGTACACACAAATTGCATATTCATTCAATATTCATTTCAATTCCCTTTTATAGCTAACTTTGCTTTCTCCTGTGACATTCGTTTCGAAACCCAAAAACCAGAATACTACTTTCTTTCTTGTTTCTCACTCTAAAAAGGTTAAACACACTACAGATCCTGGAATCACTCTTTCTCTCTGATTTTCTTTTTTAACGAGTCTTTTCATCATCTTCGCTTTCTTGGTTCTCCTTCTTCTCTGCTTGGATTATATGCAAGTGTAAATGGAGATAATTATGATTTTGATTTGTTTCCCTTTATTTTTTATTTATCCTTTGTTTCATTAATGGCGGTTTTGTGATGAGTTTTTTTTTCTTTTTCTTTCTCGACGTGGACAGAGTAAAAGCGGGATTTGGAGAAGAGTTTCAAAGGAGTTTTGAAGTAGAAGAAGGATGGATTCGGATGAGGAGAATGGTGATTACAGAAAGATTAAGATTGGTGTATGCGTCATGGAAAAGAAGGTGAAATGCGGATTGGAGGTTCTTAAACGTTGTCCTTTTGGGTTTCCTCTTCCTCCTCATTTCTTCTTCTTCTTTCATTCTCATCTCACCTCACTCTAGAACTCTCATTAATCTCTCTCTCTCTCTCTCTCTCTCTCCAGAAATCTCTCTCTCTCTCTGATATCTCCGTGTAGAGTTCCGTTTTATCAGTTTTTGTGATACATGATAATAAGTCTGGTTCGCTGATTTATCAATTTCAATGTATCAGGCATTTTCATCTCCCATGGGACAGATTCTCGATAGGCTTCAATCATTTGGTGAATTTGAGGTATGGAATCTGTTTGCTGAGCTAATCATTAGTACGATTTTGATATTTTAAATGATTTTGTTACCTTCTTCGAGTTTGAATCTACACAATACTGGCAGTATTTAGTGTTATACTGAATCTACACAATACTGGCAGTATTTAGTGTTATACTTAAACGGTTAGCCTCTGAAATGGATTCTGCTGTTGAAATTTTGTTTGGTTTTTGAGTTGGTGTTTTCTTGTTTATGGTACAGATATTGTATTTCGGCGACAAGGTTATTCTCGAGGAACCTGTAGAGAGGTATGAATTTCATGTTGTTACTCAGAAGAAGCTTATATCTCAAATTGACGTATGATACAGTCATTGTTTTCTATTGCGGTAACTTTTACAATGTCATTGTATAATGTGTGAATAACTAATTAAATACAGTCTAGCGTTGACAACCTTTAATTAGTAGTTTAGTAGCTAATTTACAAATGTGGTGTGATTGTTAATTTATCAGGCCTTTCATTCCTTTTCATATTTTACATAAACTGGATTACCTGTCCATTGCAATGATTTGTCAACGGACTATGTTTTCTCATTTCAGCTGGCCGATATGTGATTGCTTAATTGCTTTTCATTCATCTGGTTATCCTCTTGAAAAAGCTGAAGCCTATGCTTCTTTACGGAAGTAAGTTCAACTGTGTGGCACTTGTTATATGACAATTGTAGTAGCCTAAAATATTTCAGTATCTGCTGCTTGTCTTTAGAAGGATGAGTTTACAACAGCCTTGTTTATTTTCTTGTGTTTTAGGCCTTTTCTCGTAAATGACTTGAAGCAGCAACACCTTCTCCATGATAGAAGAAAAGTGTATGAGGTACAAGTTTTTTCTTGCTTGAGGTACAATACAGTATTGCATTTTAGTGGTAGTGTGCTGCATACTAGAGATTTGGATACTAACTTGTTCCTTTTGTTTAAACAAGTGTCTTGAAATGTATGGCATTCCCATTCCAAGATACGCTCTTGTTAATAGGGAATACCCAAATCAAGATCTGGATTATTTTGTAGAGCAAGACGACTTTGTTGAGGTTCATGGGGAGCGCTTTTGGAAGCCCTTTGTGGAAAAACCTATTCACGGTGAGCTTGACCGTTTGGGGTAACTCATAAGTCATAGCACTCTCTCTCTCTCTCTCTCTCTCTCTCCATCCACATGTATGAATGCTTCTTTCATCCTAGATGCTTTCAGCACTCCCATGAACAAATAGTATCGTTGGGTCATGGTTATTATTTTCACTTTTGGTTATAAGTATTGGTAGCTGATGCTGGGATTAACAGGAATTTGTGTTTCATGTGCTCTATTTGCTTACTCTACAATGAATAAATAAAACCATGAATTACCTTATTGTGAAAAGGTTGTGTAACAAAATGTCCTAGCAACTGTCCACTGGGGTCTGTTTGTTGACTGTCACTTGACTCTTATATTGTGATATTTTATAACCAATATATATGCCTCTTTTATAATTTACAAAGTTCAGATAATGAGTCAAATTATTATTGGCTTGCACTCTTTCATTCACGGTACTCTTTCAACGTATCGTTGAAATTATGGTTAACTAGTGCTTTCGTGCAGGTGACGATCATAGTATAATGATTTACTATCCCAGTTCTGCAGGCAGTGGCATGAAGGAGTTATTCCGGAAGGTAACATGAAATGGTCTTCTTGGGTTTTTATTTTGAACAAAATGATCTTGAATCTCTTGTTCGTGGGATGACCTCATGTGTAATTACAGGTAGGCAATCGGTCAAGTGAATTCCATCCGGAGGTTAGACAAGTGAGGCGTGAAGGCTCTTACATATACGAGGAGTTCATGCCAACTGGAGGAACAGATGTCAAGGTTTTCTAATCCTCATAACCCTGCTACTTCCTTAACAAATTTGTGACCACCTTATCATGTAGGTGTTACAACATTCTGATGTCAAGGTTTTCTAATCCTCGTAACCCTGCTACTTTCTCAAGGAATTTGTGATCACTTTATCATTTAGGAAATCATGTAGGTGTAACGGAAATACATTCTGGTTGATGCATCCTCGTAGTTTACTGGTCAAGAAGTTTGATGATGATTGACGGAAAATTAATGTTAATTATGTTTGTCGCACTTGCGTCATCGCCTTTAGTCCTTCTGCCAGCAATGACTAATATGTTAGAGGATGCAATTATTTGGCAGTAAATAGTGTGATATGTTTATGATGTATGAGTATCTTAGACTGTATAATTTTTCTGAAATTTTCCTGACTTCTAACCATTAATTTGGTTAATAATCTTGGTTGATCTGTTTCTACACTCCCATAACAGTGTGGACCTCTTCTCATGCTATTTGCAGGTGTATACTGTGGGACCTGAATATGCACATGCTGAGGCAAGAAAGTCTCCTGTTGTCGATGGCGTTGTTATGAGGAATCCTGACGGAAAAGAAGTAATAAACTAAACCATTTAAGCATTAAAACCAAGTCTTTACTCAGTAATTTGCGCATATTTCTAGTGGTGACTGCTTCAGTTCTAGCAAGTGGCAATCACATCTTTTGGTAAAGCGATTTAGCCCATGTTGTGAGCATGTTGTCCTTGGTCCAATATAAGCTCATGTTTCCTTTTTACTAATTTGGTAGAACTTTTCTGCAGGTGAGATATCCTGTATTGTTGACTCCAGGAGAGAAGCAAATGGCAAGAGAGGTTTGCGTGGCGTTTAGGCAATCGGTAAAGTTATAGAGCTTTAGTCAATTAAATATTGTTTCACGAGTTACTTGTCCAACTCGATGTTGTCTTTTGTTTACAATTATGAAGTACAGATAGACATATCATTCTGATTCTTGTTCATTATATGTTTCATGGTAACATTCTGTTTCCTTGATGTTGTCTATCTTCTGGGCTGTGATATTCTTGTTCTGATCTTAGTACCCGAGCTAAGAGTTAAGACTTAACTTTCTCATTGATGCTTAGGTAGTAAATTAATTTGGATTATTTTGTAGACTTTTAACTTAAATATCATGTAAATTTGTTCAAACTAGCTAAGCCTGTAAATACTTAGTTGGCAATGTGGATAGCACATTTATATAGATGAGAAATGTGCGAGGATGATTGTTGGAAATATGAGATGAATTAGTTTTGTTTACATGGATGCTACTGAGCTTTGATCTGAGAGCATGGAATAGTATGTCAGCTTTTTACCTGAGTGCTATCAGGGGGCTCAAAACTGAGAATCCTAGTTATACCCAGTTACAGCCTTAATGTAACTCCATATGATGTACGTCCAATTATTCAGTTATTATCAGTTCTACATTACCTACTTCTGCCCACTTTTCCGAAATCTGTAAAGTGGTGCGCAGGTGAGAATTAATAACGAGATCGTTTGAATGTGTGACTCCCAGGTTTGTGGGTTTGATCTCTTACGTTGTGACGGACGTTCATATGTCTGTGATGTGAATGGATGGAGTTTCGTGAAGAACTCGCACAAGTAATATTAATTCTCACCTGACTGTCAGATTGTAGATCTGTGATATAGGAGCGTCTCTTATTTTACCGGATTAGATTTACACAACTCTGCTCGTTTTAATAGTTTCATTTTTTCCGCCTAGTGTAGGTACTATGATGATGCTGCTTGTGTCTTGAGGAAAATGTTCCTGGATGCGAAGGCCCCTCATCTTTCTTCAACAATTCCACCAACTCTGCCATGGAAGGTAAATGAACCAGTCCAACCTACAGAGGGACTTACACGCCAAGGAAGTGGTATAATTGGATCATTTGGGCAGTCGGAGGAGCTTAGATGTGTAATTGCCATTGTCCGCCAGTAAGTATTACGAAGTTTCGTATTCTTGCTGCTTTATGTACCTTGCTCTCGGTATCACTTACATGTCATGTTTACTTTCGAAGTGGCGATCGAACTCCAAAGCAGAAGGTAAAGTTGAAGGTTACAGAGGAAAAACTATTAAATTTGATGTTAAAATACAATGGAGGTAAACCTAGATCTGAGGTGCGTTTTTTCTCTTAGTCATCTGTTGCCTAATTCACAAACTAGCCGTAAATGTTACGTTATTCTTAAGCTGTTGTTTTCTTTGTCAGACAAAACTCAAGAGTGCTGTTCAGCTGCAAGACTTGCTTGATGCTACAAGAATGCTAGTACCACGTGCAAGGTATGCTCCCTAAGCAGGTACCTAGGAAACTAGGATTCCAGGGTCTTAGCAAGGCCTTGGATAGCTGATGATGTACAATGTCATCATCCATCTTGCATCTTGTTTAAGCAGTTACATCACATGTATGATAGCTTATATGACCATGGAGAAAAAAATGCTTTCCACATTTTCTGGAGCTAGACTTTGTGCTTTGGGTATGGGCTTGCCTGTTTTTTTACGAGATTGTTGTGTGCATCTCTCTACTGCTTGCCTCGTTAGTCTTCAAAATTTTCACTTCTGCGAGCTGATTCTCTTAGTTATAAGTGATATATTTTCCAGACAGAAATATTTTTATGCCCGTGTTGATTGGAAATTACTCAGGTGCGGTCGAGAAAGTGATAGTGATGCTGAGGACCTGGAGCATGCTGAAAAGCTTCGTCAAGTTAAAGCAGTGCTTGAGGAGGTTCTTTACCTACCTCAGTTTTATAGCTTTCTGGCTATTTAATATGCATGTATAACAGTGGGACCAACTATTGGTACCTGCTGCAGACTATCTTATACTTTACTACTTTTCAAAGTCTAGAGAGACATGAATTAACATCCAATTTGATGTTCACATAAAAGTTCACCATTGGTATTCGTTTCATATCATCACCAATCTTAACCTCTGACATTTCCTTTTTCTAATAGCAGGCTGTATTTTACTGTCATACTGTCTTATATTCCTTGATAGCAATACCTTTACTCTACTGTAACAATTTATGAGTACTGCTTTGAATCTTCTGTATCCAGGGAGGACATTTTTCTGGAATCTATAGGAAAGTCCAACTAAAACCATTAAAATGGGTTAAAATATCAAAAGCTAATGGTGAAGGTGAAGAAGAACGCCCAGTTGAAGCTTTGATGGTTCTCAAATACGGAGGTGTTCTTACACATGCTGGACGAAAGCAGGTTGAATCCTAGTTCATCTTTACTGAAGTATTGTGCACAGGCGCATCTTTGTATAACTAGCTTGATTCACCTCTTGACTGACCTAATTGGTTTTTCTTTATGAATCTGATAAGGTTCTTACGTAATGTTCATTTTCGAAGTTCTTTCTTTTTTCTGTACGTTCCCTGATGTTTTTTCCTTTCGCAGGCCGAAGAACTGGGTAGATACTTCAGAAATAATATGTATCCAGGTAATTCTTCTGAACTTGTTTTGATATCGGCAGAAATACTTGGTTAACTCAGAAAGTTCAACTCTCATACTGACCTAAATTGTCTTGATAAATAAAATTTGTGGTCTTAGATTCTTTAGTTTCCCTGGGAATAGAGCCCTGGTACCCTAATAAAACAGTTAAATTGTATTTATGAAAATAGATGGGACAAAGAAACTTCATTGTGCAAGTGCATTGGAAAAAGGGAATTCCTTTGAACCAGAATTCGGGTACTGGCATTTTCAGTTTATTATTGCAGAACAAGATAGTGATATCTAAGGGCAGCATAGATGTACACAGATGTATTTTTCATCTTAAATTTGAAAGACACTTCTTTTGCAGTAGATTTACTTGATCCTTGACAGTTGTTTCGATATTTGAAACATGAGTCACTTTTCTTTGCATTGTTGTGATAAAAAAAATCAGTGCTATATTTATATTAGTAGTGCAAAATTCCATGGAAATATTCAATAGTCTGCAAATCAATTTTAAATTAGTGGCTAAAAATGTAGTTTTTGTTCCACCCTCTAAATTCTCTAATGGTGTTTCTTTTTGCAGGTGAAGGTACAGGCTTGCTTCGTCTCCATAGCACTTACCGTCATGATCTGAAAATATACAGCTCAGATGAAGGTCGTGTCCAGGTATTAGAACATGAGTTGTTTCGTACTTACCGTAAAATTTGAATTCACACGTTTAGGTTATTTTATTCCCTCATGTTCATTGTTATTGGTGGGATGACAAATTTTACTCCTGATGCTCATTTTATTTGTTTGTACTATCCAGATGTCTGCAGCTGCATTCGCAAAAGGTCTTCTTGATTTGGAGGGGCAATTAACACCAATTCTGGTTTGTGGTTCTCCTTCCTTTAATGGTCACCGAACCTTCGTTGATGTGCTTTACTCTTGTGTTTTTATTGGATTGCTACTATTAAGGTTTCGCTTGTGAGCAAAGACTCTTCTATGTTGGATGGGCTAGAAAATGCCAGCATTGAAATGGAAGGAGCTAAGGTTGGTCTGCCAATAAATGCTAATTTATGTTCTTATTTCATAGATTTGTAAAGTTCATAGAGAACTATGTGTTCTTCATTGAGTAGGAGGAAAAACTGAAATACAAGAATATTGGAGATTCAGCTATAGTAGCCTGTGCTTTTCTTCCTGGATCTAATATTTATTTACTTTTACAGGCTAGGTTGAATGAGATTATAACTGCTGGAGCAAAGTCATCCCATGGCAGTGGAACTGCAGAATTTCCCTGGATGGTTGATGGTGCTGGACTGCCTTCCAATGCAAGTCAACTTCTACAAAATTTGGTAAATTGCTTCACAGCACTTCATTTAGGTACACTCAGAAGTAAAACTCCACTATTTTGTAGTAACGCAAGATGCTTTAACTTTACATGAGGACAGGTCCAATTGACTAAAAAAGTTACTGCACAAGTAAAACTACTCGCAATAGATGAGGACGAGGAGCTTGCAGAGACAAGCTCATTTGCGGATGCAGTGCTTCCATATGACCAAGCCAAGGCCCTAGGGAAGGTTAACATTGATGTTGGTCGAATTGCTGCAGGCTTGCCTTGTGGTAGTGAGGGTTTTCTTTTGATGTTTGCTCGCTGGAAAAAGCTTGAGAGAGAGTTGTATAATGAACGCAAGGAGTAAGTATTTCCCATTCAGTAATTAGACAAATAGATGCACACTGCTTAGACTTCTTTCTTATCCTGAGTAAAGTTCCTCTGAAGTTTCAATATGGTATGTGCTTTAGTTTACATGGCTTTTGCTGTTTCAGACGGTTCGACATTAAACAAATCCCAGACGTTTATGACTCCAGCAAGTAAGACACGTGACTCATATCCTCTGTAGAGACTGTTCTTCAAATTAGTTTCTTTTAAGTACATGTGCTTGTTCATGCAAGATTTGTCTACTTTTTGACATTCAAAAGCAAATCTTTCATGTCAAGGTCACGTTACTTTCTTTTTTTAGTTCTTGACTTCTTGTACTATTATGCTCACTGGTCATATTTGTGTTTTATAGATATGACCTCTTGCATAATGCACATCTCAATCTAGAAGGATTGGATGAGCTCTTCAAAGTTGCTCAGGTAAAAAACTGTTCAGCTTCTGCAATTATATTGATCTAGGAGAAGTTCTTTTATGCAGTTCCTGATAGTTTATCTTGGGAATAATGTTAATAAATAATAACCGAGAGGATCATGTAACTTATTTAGGTGCATCAGAACTCGAAGCATCTCGATGGCTAGGAAGTATATTCTCTATATTTTACAATGTCGGGGATGCATAATCGTGTTACATTGTTTCTTAAGTGAGATAATAATCAAACATGGCCTGACCAAAAAAAAAAAATTGTTTATATTGTTGCAGTTACTTGCAGATGGTGTCATCCCAAATGAGTACGGGATAAATCCAAAGCAGAAACTCAAAATCGGCTCAAAGGTTAGTACACTGGTGTTTACATTAATATATACAAGCAGTGAGCACGTGCGTTGCACGTCGACGATGCTATTTTTCTACTTTCCAAATAATTTGGTGGTAATTCGACACCATATTTTTTTATTTGAAAATTAGTCGTTATTTGTACTTAAGAATCAATCATTTGTTTTGTTTTTTTCTTGTAGATTTTTTCAATTTTTTTCTAAGTTATGTCTAATTTTAAGCTATGTCTAACTTTTAAGGAGAAAACATATAAGATTTGGAGACATATATAAAAAATTGAAAACCAAAAATTTTATATCGTTATTTGTGCTCATTGCATAGCTAATTTAAAGGGCTTTCCAAATATATAAAATTTACAAAAATCCGACATGTAGTTTAAAAGATATGAGATTTTTAAATATATAAAAAGCATTTACTTTTATGTCCCTGTAAACATTCTTTATACCACTTCTTTAAAATCTTACGGCTGATAAGAAAGAAGAAGTCTAATGATCTAACGGACAATAACAATAGTTCGGACGGAATTCTATTTGTGAAATCTAACGGTGGAATTTTAAAGTTTGGAGATCCAATGGTTATATTTACTTAAGTTTTGCAATCTCTTGTTGCTATTAAAAGGGGAAAGATATTATCCAATTTGACCTCATTTTTTTAGTATTTTTGTCGTCAATTGGTCAAACCTGTTATCTATGATTTACATGTTGAAGTATCTGGACAGCATTCTTCCTGCTTAATATTTGTTCCATCTGATATTCCAGATTGCCCGCCGTTTGTTGGGTAAGATTCTAATTGATTTAAGGAACACACGAGAAGAAGCAATCAGTGTTGCTGAACTCAAAAGCAATCAAGACCAGAATCCAGCATTTCCAAAGACCAAAAAGGAAGATTTTGACTTTTTGGCGAAGTACCAGAAGCATGAAGACACAAAAAGATCCACTAGTGAAAAGTCCCTGGACCAAGACGATGAAGAGACAAAATATCGTTTGGACCCGAAGTGCGTGTTCTAACATATTCTGTCTTGCATATTGTTTTACATTGCAAATTCACTTACGTGTATTGGTTCTCTTAATTTCAGGTATGCAAATGTCAGGACACCTGATCGACATGTTCGAACGCGCCTTTATTTTACATCTGTAAGTCAAAACTTACTAGGGATTTTGTCGCTAGCTTTGTACTATGTGTTATTGTCATTGATTTATTCTTGTTATTCCTGAAACACAGGAGTCACATATACATTCGCTGATGAATGTACTACGCTACTGTAACTTGGATGAATCTTTACAAGGAGAAGAGAGCCTTGTATCCGGCAGTGCTTTGGAACGGGTGTTTAAAACAAGGGAGCTTGACTACATGAGTTATGTTGTTTTGAGGATGTTCGAGAATATAGAGGTAGGTTATTTTAACTTTTTTTCTGCTTCAACTTAACAATTACTTGAGCATCTCAAATAACTTGAATGTTTTGTGATGTCATATTATTGATCATCTTCTGAGATTGAATTACACAGATACCTCTAGAAGATCCAAAGAGATACCGCATAGAAATGACATTCAGCCGGGGTGCAGATTTGAGCCCACTTGAGGTGAAGTCTCTTTTCTTTTTTCGTTCATGGGATTATTGGGTGCTGTTGTAAGCACGTGAATTCAAGTTTTACTGTACATTTTTTTTCTTTTTTCTCATGCTCGTAATCTTGTTATCTTTATTTTGTTGACAGAATAATGATGGCGAGGCTGCGTCACTACACCAGGAGCACACGTTACCAATCATGGGACCAGAAAGGTTGCAAGAAGTGGGATCATATCTTACATTAGAGACGATGGAAACGATGATTAGGCCATTTGCCATGCCTGCTGAAGATTTTCCACCCCCATCAACTCCACAAGGCTTTTCTGGTTACTTCTCTAAGAGTGCAGTATTGGAACGTCTTGTGAATCTCTGGCCTTTCCATAAGCATGCTAATGGAAAGTAACTCTTGTCCTACTTCGTCTCTCGTTTTTCTTCTACTGCCTTCAACTGTCTTTACAGTATCCTGCTAGCTTTTAGTGTAATAGAAACTCTGGTCATCTTTTTGTCGGTCAATTACATGTACATAACTCTCTTCTTGGTTCCTGTTATTTTTTTCCCTTCATATATTTGATGGGGAAGTTTTCGTGTACTGGCATAAGAGCATGTCAGCATGAATATGTTACGAGGCCCACATGTATGAGGGTAGCAGTTTCGCACGCCGGCCTGGATGTTTATTGGGCCGTGACACTGTAGGTTTCGCATCCATTTCTATAATTCTATTTACCATCACCATTCTTACTTTCTTAGCAGCTTTAAAGTTCAAAGTGAGGCTTTTTTTTTTTCCGAGAGAAGTCATTAGTTGCCTTGAAGCAAACAAAAGTTCCGTACGGAACCTTCAAAAAGGAGTTGAACGACAAATTTTGGATGGAGCAACTCCCTACCCACATTCTTTTTGTAACCTGACCTAAACTTGCCTTTTGCCTAATGCGAAACGTCATTATTCATTTTTTGTTTTATCCTATGGAAATGAGAAAATATTTTTGTTTATCATATAATACGTTTTTGTTTTTTAGATGAGATGATAGACAATTTTGTTCCTTCACGACAGTACTCCTTTCCAGTTTGTGACTCAGGTTTAAGTGGTGACATCCACCGATTATGAGATACATCCACCGATTATGAGATACTCTCTGTGCTTCCCATCACAGAAATGGGAAATCTGCTGGAAAAGATTTGATTTGAGGAGAGATAGCATTTTGTTTCTCTCCTAGAGGAAAGGTCGATCCGTTAAACATGTTGGGCCACCATATACTAACAGTATACACTTACGCCGTACTTGCCGTTTGGAGTTTTAACCAGCAGGCAGCAGTATTATGTTGAGCTTCCTGCCAGTGCTGGTTCTGTCGCAAGCAAGTCGGTACGGAACACTATTTTCAAATGAACCAACGGTCCTGAAGTGAGATAATCTTTTTTTTCTCTGCAGGGGCTGGTAAATAATTCTAAATTTGTTGGATATTTATGGAAAATGATATATATCCCCCACTCCCTTCCCCTGCAGGTATTAGTTAAAACCAATAATAATGGGACCCCCTGCTAATCTCAATTCAAGGGATCGAGTGCTAAGAACAATGCCAATGGGGGAAGGGAGTGGGGGAAGGGTAGCAGCTTCCGATATTTATATAGACCAGCAAGATGTGGTGTACATGTGTATTTCATCGTTACCCCAAAATGATCCATTAATTACTCCCTTCGTTCCCCAAAATCTCAATTCAAGATGTGGTGTACATGTGTATTTTATAGACCAGCAAGATGTGTTTTGTTTTTAGAGAAAATTAAGGAAATTAAGAGAACTAATCATTGAAAGTGGCCCTCATGACACTTGTCAATAAAAGAAGTGAAGTGAAATGGTCCCAATGACACTTGTCAGCAAAAGAAGTAAAGTGAAATGGTCCACATGACACTCGTCATCAAAAGAAGTTAAGAGAAAAGTGAATTAAAAACTTAAGTAACATTTGACTTTCCCAATTAGGAAACCAGCCTATTTTTTTTTTTGAAACATCTATTTATAGAAACCAACCTATTATTTAGGAACGAATGGAGTAGTAAAACATATATTCGCTGGATTAGTTAATTTTATCTATGAAACGCCACATAGTTATATGGATAGGCGATGGCCTAATCCTCTCGGTGGTCTTTAGTTTAGAGGATATGAGGCAGTCATTTAAGAAGAGCAAACTCTCCGTCTCACCTTTCTACCAAACCCCTCAAGGGTTCTTATTAGATGTTACGTTTTCAACCAACCTGTCAAAATGGTAAACAAGGGGGAAAATGCCATCCAAAGATATTTTTACCAACTTTTAGTTTTTTTGCATAATAAATGCCGTGCTTACCCTACAGTTCAGTGGCGGATCTACACCTAGACTTGGGCCTGCTTAAGCCACCCCCAAGTTTAGAATTTTATTTAAAATAGGTAGTGGAGTTTAACCAATGACAATGCAAATTCCGTTGAAATTGTTATCAAGCCACCCCTAACATGCATAAACTTGTTCCAAGCCACTCTTAATTCCGCCAGTACCCTACACTGCATATCATTCATTTCGGTATTTCGTCAATTAAAATGAAGTTCTGCTCTCTAAAAATGGAAAAAGATGGCTTCAACGTCAAAGAAAGCTATTCAAGTTCTGAGTATGAGAAATGTACACGTGAAATGAGTCACCACATAGTTGAATATTAATGGCACAATCTAAGAACCTAGGATCAGACACAACTAGGTTACTATAAATTTATGAACCACTGAGCAGGATTCGTAGACATCTTGACTGGTCCCTGCTTACTGAAATCAATATAAAGCAGAGCACATGTGCAAAGATGTTAGACTAGCAACTAGCAAAAAAAATTTACTGTTTTTTCTCATAAAATGCAGCAAAATATTAATCAGAGACCTGAAATTTGAAGTTTGTTTATATCGCAAAAGATCACAATTTAGTGAAGAGGGAGGATCCGTGGATACTCTTAGATAGACACTACCATACATGATATATACCATTTTCACCGCAATACCCAAACGACAATGAATTTGAATTTAATATTTAGATGATGCATTCATTTTATAAGACTCTACGTTCCTACCAAAAATGAGCGTAATCATTTAAACCAAGAAATGTCCATCTAAGAGTATCCGTGGATCATCCCTCTTTAGGAAAAGGTATTTTGCAAGGATAACCCAAAAAGCCAAATAAAAACTCCACTCACTCTATGCATGGATAATAAGTCATTTCAATTTTCAAAAGATACAATATTCATCTTCATCTCTTCCATAAAGCATTATAATTTTAGATCACTACGTCTTTCTGATACAACCACTTTTTTATTTTCTTATCAAAAGAACGAAACATTAAAGGATTTCAAACTGTTTTTGGAAGAATGACAATGAAATAAAGTGTACAATCAATTCAATACAAGCAAACCCAATTCCCAATTTTTTTCTTCTGTACGAAAGTCTTTTCTTTTTTCTTTTGTTTCATTTTCTTGAAGAATAAAAAAGGTTCTTACCAACTTTTAATTTGATTCGTGTCACTTTAATAACATGCTTCCACGAGAATCGTCAATGATGTTTATATATCGACTATCTAGGAGTTTGGGACAGATTCAGGTGGGCGAAAATATTTTTTGAACTCGGACTAGAGGTAATGGTGAAGCCCACATATGTAATAATAATATTTTTTAACAAAGAATGATCGAGGGGTATCTAGGATAAATCCCACGTTAGCTCTTTTATAGGTCTGTGCTTGTCGATGATGATGCTTATATGGTTGTTGTAAAGGGCCAATTTATTTTAACTAGAAATGAAATAACTTACTTCCTAACTCTACTCTCACAATAATTCTACTCAACTAATAATAAACCCATCTTTTAATTTAATCTCACTAATTGTTTTTAACTAAATCATTTCACTAATCATAACCGATGTTATAGAGTTTTTTACTTTTAATGTCTTTACCCAAAATAAAACCATGGTCCCCCATTAAGAAAAAAGGTTCTTAAACTTTTAATTTGATTCGACTTTAATAACATGACTAATTTTTTTTTCAAATTTACTCATACTAGTAGCTTCTTAAAATTTTAAACCACCTAGTTTTTAGTTTCTAGATTTAATGTAAATTACGTATCCCGTTGTAATTTACTTGGGATAAACCAAATATTCCTTCCAAATTCATAATCATTTATTTGCTGATTACAATGAGAATTAATGGTATGCTATGATTCCAAAGCGAGGTAAGTCAGTGAGACCCTCATCTATTTTGGAACACAAATAAAACCCTAAAGCATCAAGTAAATTGGAACGGAAGGAGTATAATACTATCATACCTCAACCGAAAGGTGAACCACCTTAAATAGGCACACTAGCATCTTATCAAACTTAATGTCAAATATCTCATCAAGCTTGTGTGGGTCAAGGAAGTTTTGATTCAGCTCGTTAGCGTAATGGTATAAGCTTGCATGACTGTGAGACCTACTAGAAAGCTAATCACACTTCTCCTTCCAACTTTCCAGCACCGCGCAGACAATGAACCACCATGCAAATCTATCACACTTGTGAGTGAAAGGCATGGCTGATATGCGGTAACTTAAAATGTGGGTAACATCATCAAACAATGGGTGATAATAAGCCATCACTATAACCAAACCTGATAGCTTGTTTGGCAACCAGAAGTAAAAGTAGTTTCCATAAGTCAGGAAAAAAATAAAAGTTCGATATGTTTTCCTTTCCGAAAGTCATTCTCAAATCTGGTTCTCAAACTAGTTTTTGACTTTTCAACTTAATTAAGTCGCAAAAATACTTCTTATATGCTATCCAAACACTTAAATGTGTAGAAAAGGAAATCGAGTAAATCAAACAAAATTTCATATGCTTTTCTTTTGTGCCTCCATTTTCTTTTCATTTGAATTTTCTAGGGGTATTTTGTGTTTCATCCCCTTCAAAGATTGCTAATTAAGAAAACCTCCCCCAAATAACGCTGATTAGCGATATCCCCACTGTCAAGAATTCTTCCACTTCCCAGTTAGCTGAGAACTGAAACAAATTAGAAGGTGAACTGAAACGAGGTAGAAGGAAATTTGAGCCAAAACCATTGGTTGAAGAATCTAATTAAAGTTTATGCGTTGTGCATGATTATTTTTATAGGTCACTGATGTCGTAAAGATTTGGAGTTCCGTCTAAACAAGGAAGTGTTCTCATCTGGTTTTGTGAATGAGGGAGGTGAAGAGCAGAAGTGTGATTGAGTATTTTGTGTTTTTGGTTTAATTAATCTGAGAAGATGAGGATATTTTGGGTAATCCACCAGAAAATATGTTTTTCTTGCACGTATAAATTGATGATGAATCGCCTAACAGACACCTAGGCAGATAACATAACAATATGAGGTATCGCTAATGAGCGATGTCTAGGGGAGGTTTTCTTAATCAGTAATCTTTGAAGGGAAGGAACTGTTAAATACCCCAATTTTATTTTCCTTTTGTTTTCTTAGTTTTCACCGTTCAATCTAAGGGTTTAGGCCAAGCACAACGGCGAGGAATTTCCCTTAGCTATAACTTGTTTGAACCTAAGTGAAATCGGTGGGAGGCGCACTCACTATCAGGGCATGACATCCCTTAGCTAGACCACACTGAAACTTAATTTCCGTGTAAATAGTGCAAAACGGAAACTCAATTCTGTGTGGGTGAATGCGTTGACCTTGACTTAAACGGATACTGAGTTTTCGTTTCTAGAGTATAAACCTCCAAGAGACGCTCAGATTTTACATTTATCCTCTTCAAGATATCCTTTTGTTTTCGTCGAAAATATTTTCGTTTGTAAGGAGCTAACTTACTAAGATCCATAGCCATTATTTGCATTATCTTGCTCTGATTGCATTTGATAACTCTGTTGTTGGTTAGACAAAAAAATCGTGCGGAGTTGGGATTCTTTTTCCGCTTTCATTGCTTCCTTCCTTGATCATGATTCCTTAACATACTTTAAAATATTTTCACTATGTTGATAGATCTTTTTTTCTTTCATCTAAATCGAAGAACTTCACCCATCACCTTTCCCGAATATACCTTGCTTGCGATCACTCTTCAGCCTAGTTTCCTATTTGGATTTTTTAGTACCTAAGGGCCTCGCCTAATACTTGTAATTCCAACTCTCTCCGCTAGGTAGTACTTCTATCCCATCTTGGACTGGTGCAAAGTTATGATGGTTGTCAAACGTTGGCATTATTTTGTGCGATGGTGAGTTTATAATCAAATCCAGGGACTTTGTCTTTCGACATTTCATAACAAGCATCATACTTGAATGGTTGCCCTGTTTGATTTTGAAATTGCTCCCGTCCCTCTCGCGTCTGAAATATTATATTAAAAATAATAACTTAATTACTATTACCACCAACCGGAAAAACTTACTTAGAACTTACCAAATCTTCGTGTGAAGCACCACTTTTAGTTTGCCAATATATAGCATTAAGAATTGACACGAATTCTCTCACATTTTTTTATTGCTTTCATCTTTGTTTTTAAGGCACCAAAATCCCTTCCATCAGGATTGCCGTTCCGGTAAACGAAAATTTCATGAATACGTTTCCAAAAAGGAGAGGTTTTTTGTTGGGCACCAACAATTTCATCACAACCCACATAAATGTATGCAGCAGTAAGATCAATTTCTTCTTTTTGAACAAAATTATTAATCATTTTGAATCAAACTAAAATATAAGAACTTGAGTAGTAGAGGGATAAGAAAAAGACAAAGAAGTATAGTAAAATAGAGGTAAGAAATCAATTAAACTCATCTGATTAGGACAAGATTGAATTGATAACTAGAGTTCCCTTGTATAGAGGAAATATCTAGATAGTTTTAAGAAAAGAAATTTGTTGGGATCCAACGATAGAGAAAATAGAGACGTTGAGAATGATGGATGGTTATGATCGGGTGTGGGAGGAGTGTAACAAAAAAAGAGTCAAACAAATATTATTTATCAAATGGAAACCCAGTTTCCGTGCAATTGTCAAATTCAATATCCGTTTCAACTGAAAAACGTAAACTGAGTTTCCTAAAGTAGCTTTTTTCCACGAAAATTGAGTTTCCGCGTGATTTTCTTAGATAAATCCAGCATCAGATATGATCACCTTTTAAGTATAGCTAGGGGATTTTGAAACATTAAAGCGATACAGAAGACCATATTAATTGGATTTCGCTACAATTAAGCTATAAGGAAGCGAAACCTGTTACCATTTGCTTGGCCTTAAGCACTACAATTTTAGATATGTCAGGTGATGAATTATGAGCTCTTTTCCTTACGCCATTTTTACAAGATATTAGGTAACCTTTGTTTTGCTAGCTATCATGGTCAATCGCAAATGCTATTTTTTTTTCTAGATAATAGATAACCCATGTGTATGCATTTTATAATTTTGAGACCTTCCATGTGATACTTAAATTTATTAAGAAAGATTATTGTAGACGAAAGAAAACTTGTATGAACTGAATAAAGAGATTACACAAGGATAGGTCTAATCTCATTCATATTAGTGCGGCCAAAAGAAAGAGATTTTCTCCGTATAATAAAATTGTTTCGATCCACGGCCGCGACGAGTTTTTAATCTCCGCAAGACCAGATTTGTCCGAAAAAAAGGCTGAGGCGGCCACTGAGACGCGACCGAAATCTCGTCGAGACAAGTTTTACATATGAAAATTTAGTAACAAAAACCAAATCCAATCTTAAAAAATTCAATTTTTTTTTCTTACTTTTCTTAAAAGCAAAAATTGGAAAAACACCCCAAAACCTGGGGACATTTTGGGGATCATCTTAGGGATGTGCCTCGAGTTTTTAGATTTTGGGGAAATGTTCAGTTTTGTTAACTATTCCATCCAAAATGGTTAATAGTCAATTTGACACCCATGTGACTTTTCACGTATTAAAAAAAAAAAAAAAAAACCACAATTGCCCTTCAAGGTTCAGGTGGGATTTAGGATTCATGTGGTGGTGGTTCAGGGTTCAGAGGGGGTGCAGGGTTCAGGGCAGGCGGTGGTGTTTCAGGGTTCATGAGGTAGTGATGGTAGTGACGGTGATTCAGTTCATGGTTCTGGTGGTTCAGGTGGCGGTGGTGACGGTGGCTCAGGTGGTGGTTATGGTGGTGGTGGCGGCGGTTCTGGTTGCTTATGT
Organism: Papaver armeniacum; assembly: GCA_023531295.1. Classification (NCBI taxonomy): domain Eukaryota; kingdom Viridiplantae; phylum Streptophyta; class Magnoliopsida; order Ranunculales; family Papaveraceae; genus Papaver; species Papaver armeniacum. The sequence goes on along the minus strand of JAJJWW010016353.1, from coordinate 323,694 downwards.
GGTCGTGGTGACGATAGATGTGGTGGCGGCGATGGTGTTCAACTGTTGGTGGTGGCGACGACGATGATACAGGCGGTGGCAGTGCTTTATGTTGAGCTTTTATTTTCAAATCCCATTGATTTATCCCAAATTGAGCTTTTGGATTTTTAACAAAAATCCCAATTGAAAAAGACAATTAGGTTTTGATCAAAATATCTCAAATTCACTAGTTAACTAGTTTGGATTGGAAAATTTAACTGAATGCATCCTTGTATTTTTTTTGGCATTTCACCGTAAAATCTTTGAACCGTGTTTTACTTTGTTTGGACAAATGGTCACAACCATAAGATGACTCCTGATTTTGGAGACATTTTTCCAATTTGCCCTTATAAAAATTGGTATTGTTTGTTTATATCTTTGTAAGCTTAATATACCTTTTTTTTAATAAAAAAAACGAGATAACTGCCAGCATCTGACAGTTACTCAATGGTTACAACATACCCCATTGTTTGTCGAGTTGGTAACAGCACCAGGCAAGAGTAGAAATAAGATAGAGTTTTGATTGATCTTCGGATTCAGCTCAACAGAATTGATCTGGTTAAGGAAACATAAAAATTTTGGACCTTTCCAATTTAAATTGTCTAGACTAGTAGAGTAAGTAGGTATACTATGAAGTTTTACAGCTGTAGAGTTTTGTTGTCTACTGATTCTGGTTAGCTTTCCCATAACAAAAGAGACTACTTCAAAATTTCATCTCCCTTTGGATGGTAAGCCTGGTTGAATCTTTATTGAACTTCAGAATGGTAGAGAGCTTTTATTTCTGCAAGGGTTGTGTTGTCTTCTGCCAGGAAATCCACATTAGTTCTCTGCATTTCTCTGGCCCATTGTACAGCTAATTCAGCTCCTCTTCCGGTTCTTCCAATTCCAGTGACTGTCTTTGATATTCCTTACTCCCACATATGTACCTGCATAGTTCATCGCAACCAGAGCAAAGTTAAACATAACATGAAGCTTAACATAAATGAATTTTTCTCAGCATTGCAATGAGAGCAAAGCTTAACATAACATGAAGTGCAGCACTTGATACACATACCAGGGGAGTAAAGTTTAAAAATAAAAGCTCCACGAGATAATATTGTATATGTTCCGAGTGATCCCAAATAGACTACATGAGTTCCGACATTCATTTTTGTAGTTCAGAAAGACACGTGGATGCAACTGCGGGTATATGAGAAGTTGGCTCACAAGTCACAAGTCACAACAACTTACCTATCAACAACCTCATTTAGCCAACAAATTAAATTTGCGAATGACGCCAAAGGCTTTAGTGTCCTCATGCGTACGTAGGGCACCCACATGCATGCTGTCCCCGTCGTGTAGTATCACACTATTACTGCCCCCACATGTACGTATTTAATATACTTTCCCAAAAAAAAATGTGGAACCCTCTTGTTTGTCGCTCAAGTTCTCATCTTTATTCGAGTCCTCTCTAGCTTTGTCTATGGAAACAAGTTTGTGTTGTTACTACGATTTGTGCGTAACTTTGTAGTGTTGTTCATTCCCGTGAGAACCAAGATCACTGTCATAACTTCTTGTTTGTGTTTCTTTTTGGAATATTATTGGAGTTAAACTTTGAAAACATTGTTATAGATTGCAGATAAACTTGTAACTACACAAAATGGAGTCTGTTCTTCAGGCTTTTTACATTTTTCTTTAATATACTCTCAACCTTTGAAGTCAAAAAAAAAAATGAATAATTAAGTTAGTAAATAAATAAAATCTTCTCAGATGATACTGAATCCCTTTCGAAAATGTTGGGTCGCATATGAAAATGATTCACAGCTCCACTTGCAAAAGAAAGTTCTATCTATCTATCACATATCCCATATATCCATCCAAGAAACCTTTATCAATCACTTCTCTGGCATACCCCTGTCCTGTGGCATATAAGAATCATTTTTAACGTGCGTGGGATCCGAAACTATTTGGTTTTTGGTACACCCCAGACAATATGATACACCCAACTAGTGATGTTGTCTTGTGAATGAACTATGACTAATACCAAAGAAAACTAAAATGTTATCACTTCTTAATTCTCCACCTCTTTACGATCTAAATACACATGAGTTTAGCTGAGGTTCACTGTTTTCTAAATATAGGGTTTAGATTGTAGGTAGGTGAATAAAAAAGTGCAGAATAAGGAGATGAATAGTGTCGCAGGAAAAAATGGTTTTGGAGCTCTCAAACTATCTATCCTTCTTTGACCAGGTAATGATCTTGTATGTCTGATAACAGGGGCGTGGTTGGAGGAAATAAGTTTGAGTTTTGGTGGGGCTTCATCTGAGAAACAAAGAGCGCCCAGATCTTTTTTACACTAATGAATAAAAGTTTTAATCCGGCATCAGAATATAAAACTTTTAATCTCGGCTTTCTCTTTCTTCTCACGCCCTCTGATGTAATTCTGAAAGTTGTTTGTAAAGTGGTAGTAAAAGTTCGTTCAACTCGGGCTTGTAAAGATTTGGTTTCAGAAAATACTAAAAACAAAGAAAATATATTCACAAGTTTGTCACGATATCGAGAGAACTGGGACTCAGGATTCCGCCATTAAATTCATTCAAGCGATTCATATATTTATTCTAGACAATTATAGCTCAAATAATAATAAAATATTGACTCTATGTTTTGCCAAGGTAGATTTTTGAAAAGCAATGACTGTAAACCGAAAGCATGGGATATCAAAAGACTTAACCTAAGCATAACCCATCAATTGAAATCACAATCATTCGATAAAAACCATAAAACAATTATCAATCAATGCAAAAAGTCATGAAAGAATTAAATATAATTACCACATGCATGAAATATGACTTCCTCCGTCATCCTAGTGTTGGGGTTTAGCTCCTCATATCAAAAACACGCACAAAATAATAATCCATAGCTCAAAAAGGTGTTTTATTGAAGAAATTGTATAAAACAGAGATTTGTAACGCTGTAATGGTGTTACAGACGCGTCAACTATTACAAGTTTCTAAGATCATTGAAAAACGGTAGTTCTCTGCTTGTTGTAGAATAAAAGACTGCCTCTGCGAGTATGTTCTTCGTGTTCTTCAGAACGACACTTCTGAAGTGTCGTCTGCAACCTCTCTTCTTCCTCTTCACCTGCTGCTGCTGCAACTCCTCCTGCAGCGTGATTTACTGCCTCTGCTTCACCCCAAACTCTCCCAAAGTCTCGACACCCCCTTGCTCGACTTCCCATAAGCCTATATATACTCAGCAGGGTTATTGATTCTCAAAGAAATCTCCAAAAATATCTAGTTTTCTTCCCAGCCAAGCTACGAAAATAATTCTCTGCCAAACTTCTACGCGTCTCCAACAGAGTCTGGATTGTGCAAAAATCTTCTAAACTTGGTAGCTAAGAATCTTACGTGAATATCTTCCCCTAAGTTCAACATAAATTCCTGATATAAATCACAGAAAATCCCGTAATATTAAACCTCCTCTGTTTTATTTCCAAACTCGGTGTATCTCCCTTTCTTTACGAATCTCATCAGCATACATTCCCTGTTTAATCAAAACAGGGTCATACCAATCCAAAACGCGAGAAGAATCCGGCCAAAATTCTCCTAATTAGTCAACAGAAATGCCGATAATATCTCTCCCCTGTTTAACTCCAAACCGAATATTGAACCCTGTTTTATCGAGTATACTAGTCTCTCGTACTCTGTTTTAACGTAACAGGACTTTCCTACTCCAAAACCAAGTCCAAATCCTCTAAAACCTCCACCAGAATCCTCACCAGAATTACACAGGAAGAAGAAAAGTTTTCCCGCCAAAACTCCCGTTTCAAATGTTGAAGGTGAGTGCCCCCTATCCAAAGAAGGGGTGCGAATAGCAGTGGGGTATATATAAAATCTGGGGTGCAAATAACAGTGGGTTACCCCTTATCAATTGGGATGCCCCTTATCCAAATGAAGGGTCCGAATAGTAATTTTCTCCCACGAGCGCAAATACCACTTTTCGAGCCAATTTCGCCGCAAAATCTTATTTCTCCAAAAACACCTATAAAAACATAAAATGCCAAAATAAATACAAAAACGGATACTAACAATATAGAAAATCGAGAACAAAATAGACACATAAATGCGTCTATCACCCTCTCTCTCAAAAAATAAAAAATACCAGAAACCCCAATTTTTTGAATCTCTTTTTGCTCATATCGGTTCCAATGGAGCCGATCTGAGCAGATCATCCTCCCTCTCCTCTTTTTTCCATCATTAATTAGCTGTAGATTTAGATTATTTCACCTTTGTTCCTTTGAAACTCAGTATTTTTCTAGGGTTTCTAGATTTGGGCGTTTTTTAATTTCTAATCAAATCACTTCTTGTTAGCTCTTGAAAGGTGTTTTGATAGTTGCATATATAGATTTAGATTAAAGTTTCATTTTCCTCTGTTTTTCATATTTAATCTTGAGATTTTCTGGATTTGGGAATTTTTTTTGCTTTTGTTGTAATCTTCATATCTGCTTGTTCTTGTGTGTTGTTTGGTTATCTGCAGCAAAGGGTTGCAATTCTTTTTCAAGAAGAACAACTACTTCATCTGTGATTGAATAGAAGTAAAAATAACAAAGTTAGTAATAACAACTTCTTTAACCCCATCTCCCTCTTCATCTTTTGCCTCTGTAATGTTTATCAAGAAGAAGAACAACTTCAATGGACCTCCAACACCAACAACAAGATCTTCCTCAAAGACTCCAGCAACAACTAACACTCTAAAGACACCAAAGACACTACCAACAACAAAGACTCCAGCAACAAATTGATGTGAAAACCGATTCAGATGAAGCCTCGGACCGATTCAGATCGATTCCGCCTCAAGAAAACCGATTTTGGTCACCTGTGCTACTTGTATCACTTTGTCTCTGTTGAAAACCATGACTATTGGTGGGATCTATGGATTCTGATATACCATTGTCATTTGTGTTACCATTACTATGAAAAAAAAAACCCGAGAAATGGTTGGATCTTTGGATCCTAACACCTCTACTATATGTATATTTGTTAAAAGGTTTGGAAGGGGAAATCTCACCCCAAACCAGGTCATTTAAACTTGTCATGTTACTTAGGAATCGATGCGAAATGGTTAGATGCTTTCTCCAAATTATGATCTGTATCTCTGTTGATGGGTCTGAAATTGTATGTCGTCTGGTGAGTCTGGTCATTATATATTATCTAGTTGAAACCTCTAAGTCTGATGGAAATGTCTGGTCAATCAGTCCTGTAATCTGTCCGATTTCAAATCGGTTTATTATCAATAGAAAAGTTGGAGGCTAGCCTCTTTTCATGAAAAAAAGAAGAAAAGACATCAGAAAAAAAAAGATGCGATCTAGTTCTTCATATTGCTTGGATTATAACCATCCCAAGGGCCAAAAACATTTTTGTGTTAGGGAAAAAACTTAGGCAATGTCTAGTATAAAAAAGATATTATTTCGCACACAAGTGAGGTAGTTCGCGCCGAAGTAAGCACGTCACCACCCATTCGGTCGGGATGAGGTTGTGGGCTTGGATGTGGGTGTTGGTGTCAACCGAGATCTATATAATTATTGATAAATTTCATTTGATTGAATTTTCCAAAGGAAAGTATAGAAAATAAAATTTAATTTTCTTACTATTTTATTAGTAAGAGGCATATGATCCGATGCAAAAAATTTTTTGCAAGTTTTTTATATTTTAGCAACATAACATTTGCATTTATTACGAGTATGTTTTGTTTCCCGGTTCTGCTCGTAATTATTTGCATTTATTTATCTGCATTCCTTATTTATAAAAAAAAAGTCGAATCAGTCGCATGTCTACTTTTTTCTTTTTCTTCTTGCTACCAAGTTTTTGAGTTGGTGTTTGTATTTGTGATTTACACGATTTGCAACAGACAGTATCATAGATACAAGTGCTCTATGAAGTTATTAGCATCGTTCTTTTAAAATGTGGCCAAGCAATATTGTGTTAAGAACAATTTGTTGAAAAAGTAGCTCTATCCATTTGAAATTGGTTAGTGTTTCCACTAATTTTATTCATCTACTTTTATTGTTTTATTATTACGGTTTTTGAAGGCATTTCATATCCACGTAAATTAATTATCTTCTTCTATTTGGGTGTTTTTGTCTTTTTCCCCCATACTATTAGGGTATCGCTGGGTCGAACTCGCAAGCTTGTTGCCAATGTTAGACGCACAAAACTATATCTTGATTTTCTAGTCTATTAAAGTCAAGTTGCAGACTAGGATTAGAGCATGGTAGTTAAGTATCAGATATCATTAAATAACCCTCGAAGATTGAAGACTGAAGAACAGACGGAAACACTTGCTAGAACTTCATCAACAAAGAGGTATGTGAAGACTGATCTATCATATTTACTTATCGTATCTACCATTCTAACTTATGAGACTTTGTCGTACGACTTTAGTAGATTTAATATTATAAAGAAGAAATTTCAAGTTCAAACTTGTCTTGGTTAAACTCTTGAAATATGATTCAAGCAATGGATGTTTGTAGATCCTTAACAATCTTAGTTAGAATAATTTATTGTTCACAAACTGTTTTTGTTCAAGTTGGTCATTTAGAAATTGCCCAAGCAACAATGTATACTGTCTATGGCTATTGGGAATGTTTCAAATCTAATTATGAGAGATAAAGAACTGCTTTGTGCAACATATACATACTTGTATGTATTACATGGTCAGTTTGATTTCCGATAACTGTAGAGGCTTGCAAACCTGATTTGCATACCATATACATTGAGTTCGGGAATGGGGGAAGGTTTACAAACCCGGTTTGCAAACCATTACGATATGACTTCACAAACTGGCACCGATTTACAAACCCCTACATCCCGACTTCGTGGACTGCCAGTGGTTTGCAAACCCGGTTTGCAAGCCTGTCAAGTTCCAATTTAGCAGGAAGCTCACGAACTGTCCTACATGGCTATGTTTATTTTTGCTGCAACTCTCATAGACACTTTTAAGAAAAATTTATTCATAAAATCATTTTGGGCTTGTGGATTATTGTTTAGTCTTGAGTGTTATTGAACAGTGTTACTGCTTGTAAGCTCATAGACTTCCTTAGCCATTATGGACTATCATTATGCATGGTTCCATAACTTCGAACCATAATGCATATTCTTTTGTGCAATTTTAATGCGGACTTTTTGCATGCATACATGAAATCCTAACTAGGAATTCCATCTAAACTAAGAAAGTGTTTGCTTGAATCTCAATCAACCTTAGCTTGAATTCAAAGCTATTTGTATCCTTGAAAATCTATAAATAGAGAGAATCTTGCAACAAGATTTCTCAATCCCTGCACTCTTGTGTGTTAGTTTCAAATCTAGAGTCGTCGTCTATAACCTCGTGTTCTTCACGAACCGAATTAAGTTACGATTTTAAAGACTTACTTAGGGATTCCTGAATCCCGACCAGATTATCTTTTTACATGATAGTTTTTGTATCCGGATCTTGTTCTACTGGTATTGAAGTTCACAAACTTTAGATCAGAAATAAGATACATGTAAATCACAAAGTTCTCTTCATTTCAGACTTTGTGATTCCTTAAGATAGATATCTAATCTCTTCTTCGATCGTCCAGGACTGTTCTTGAGAGGTAGTTAGTGATCTAGGCTTGTCTTTGATAAGAGTGTAGGTGTTCCGGATTCGTGAGGTTTTCTGGACTTTGTTTACTTCAAAGATTTCCAAACCTAGATTTTAACATATCAAAAAGGAAATCAAATATGCTTGTCTGTTAGAGGCATATAGGTATCAAAAGTTTCATTAAGTTTGAACAATCTCTTACATTGTAAAGTACGCCAGCTAAGGAAATCAAGTGTATAGCATCTTGTGAGGTTTAAGAGACGTACGGAACATGACTGCGGCTGAACTGCTTAGAGGGTGAGTTCGGTATCAACTACATTCTAGTCTGAAGTCTGATAGTAGGCTAGTTTCTGTAGCGGCTTAATACAGTTTGGTGTTCAAAGATGGATGGGATTTCGAGATTTTTATACCATTGCAGTTTTCCTCATTAATTCTTGTGTGTGCACTTTTTTACTTTTTCGCATTAAAAGTTATTCTTTCCATTGTTAAAATTACTACACAGGTTCGTATTTCTATCAAACAAAAAATTGGTGGTGTACTTGGTACCCTCTCATTTTCATTTGGTATCAAGGAGATTCGTGTATTACGGTGTAACATCCGGCATAATGATCCCTTGTTTTGATAGGAGCAGTCTGTGTACATATTCTGATTAGTGTATTTTAGAAACCATCAACGATAATCTGTGCACCGATCTGGATTAAGTTATCGATAATCTTTGTCATGAGAAACAACGATGGATAAAAAAAATTAATGAACTCTAGTGTAAACAATACGTCTAGAATTCTGATCTTCGAGAAGGATCTGAAAGAGAGAGTTTTCTTCCAAAAAAAGGGTTGGAGCATCAAATTTGTATAAACAAAGAAACTGTTTCCATGTTAGTTGATACAAAGTTTTCATTGACAAAAGTTGTCGTAGATTCAAAACCTAAAAAGCAAGCATCCAAACACTAGAAGGATCTCCGTCTGTCTTTTGACTCATGTTTAAAGAAGTATCGACAATCAGGAGATAAAAGAGGTTTTGGCTTCGAAAAACCTGGTATGACTAAGATGCCATCAAAATCACCCGATGTTGAGAAGTCTACATGTTAGAGCACTTCTCGGTTGAACTAGAAAGTTTTGTTATCTCAAGCTTGTTTTCAATGTTAAATCCACAAAATTATATCTTGTTTTACAGTATACTAAATCCAAGTCTCCGACTAGGATTAGAATATGGTAGTTGAGTATCATACATCACAGAATAACCCTCAAAGAGGTATGTGAAGACTGAACCATCCTATTTACTTTGGAGAACTTCATCGACAAAGAAGTATATGAATACTGAACCATCCTATTTACTCACGATATTTACCATTCTATTTTATGAGGCTATGTCATCTGATTTTAGTAGATTTAATATTTCGAACAAGAAATTTCGAGTCAAGCTAGTCATAATAAATCTCTTGAATTATGATTCAAGCAATGGATATTCATAGATCCTTGATAATCTTGGTTAAGAACAATTTATTATCCATGAGCTATACATTTTTGTTTCAAGTTGATCATTTGGAAATTTCCCAAGCAATGTATTCGATATCTATGGCGATTAGGAATGTTTCAAATTATTTGAAGAGAGTTTTTAGAATCCCTTAAATTCTGGACACAGGGTAGGTACGCGTACCCTAGTGACCTGAAATCCACAATAAGGTAGGTACACATACCCAGTACGCGTACCCTAAGGTTATGAGTTCGTGAATGAGAGAGAGGCACGCACCCAGTTTGCGTACCTTAAGGATCTGAGTTCGTGAATAGCTAAGGTATATGTACCGTATATACCTACCCCAACACGTATTGGTATATAGGTATGCGTACCCCTACACTTACCTATCCAGTATCGAACTAAGCAAATGCTCATAAACTATTTTCACAAATATGTTTGGAATTGCTCAACTCTCATAAACACTTCTAAGACAACTATGTTCACCAAATCACTTTGTTTTTGTGAATCATGGTTTAAGTCTTGAGTCTTAATGAACACGACTTATGCTTGAAAGTTCATAAGCCATATTTGCCAATACAAACTATCATTGTACACGGTTCCAAAACTCTGGACCATAATGTATTTTTTTCCTTTGTAATTTCAAGGCGAACTTCTTACATGCTTACATGAATTCCTAATAAGAATTTCATTTAAACTGAATCTCAAGTTATCTTAAATTGAATTCAAAGATACCTAGAGCCTTGAAAATCTATAAAAAGAGGGACTCATGCAACATGACTTCCCAATCCCTGATACTTCTGTGTCCTAGTTGCTTGCTAGCGTCGTCCTCTAAAAACCTAGTTTCCTCTGAGAAACATATTTAGGTTACAATTTAAAGACTTCACTTATGGATCCGTGAATCCAGGTCTTTACTTGATAGTTCTTGTATCCTGATCTTGTTCTTGTTGATTGTTGAGGTTCTCGTATTTCTCCAATCAGGAACGAGATAAATCACTACACCAAATTCTGGGATTCGAAACAGTATGAGCCATTACTGAAAGGGGTTGTAACGGCTCTTGCCTGTTTCAAAAAGGGGTATTACAATTTTTTTGTTACGACAATGGGGCCGTTACGAACTTTGTGTTGTAACGGAGTTTGTAACAGGCACGAGCCGTTACTACGTGGCGAGTCGTAACAGGCAAGAGCCGTTACGAAATTTTTGTAACCTGACAGTCGTAACACCTATAAGCCGTTACGAATATTTCTATAACAGCAAAAAATAATATTTCCATTCAATATTGACCTGGTCAAAATTAGTCACTACTGACCAATTTTGACCAGAGCAATATTGACCGGCAGTACATTTTCTGCCAGAAATACAAATAACCTGCATTCCATTCGTTCTACCACATTCAACAATAGTTTCTTCATTCAATTCATATCACATTCAAATTCAATCAATCAATTCATATAAAAAAAGAACATCAATTCTTCTAAGTACAATTTTTTTTTTTGTTATCAAATTCTGAGGGAATACATAGAAACTTCCTAAGTTCGGTTCCTTCTCACTTAGGTCAGTATAAGTTCAGCTCAAAAACTACATACAACTTACTCAAAACTTGCAGATACTTCTCAAAACTTGCAGATACTTGCCAATCATTCTTCATCAAGTTCTCCGTAATCCCTGACTTATTCATAATGATAATAACCAGGCCGCTTGCAGTTCCTGCACAAAGAATCTGGCCTGAAAAAAAGAAGGTAGAAAACAAAATCAAAACGCTAAGAAGCCAAGATTTAAATTGCAGGGTAACCAACTGAAAGCAGGTAGAATTCTTCAAATTTGAGCATACATTAACACCTCTTTAGCCTTGAGAATAATTGAAGCTAATAGGATCAAAAATAGCTATGAGATAAAGCACAACTTACAAGCAGCATCACCTGTAAGCTGGTATGTTGCTCCAGCAACATTTCGCGAAACCTACCAACATCATTGTTCTTCAATGCCTCGATCACCTGTAATGATGGTCTTCTCATCTCAGCACAATATTGCTCTGCTGCTTCACTGTCCTCAAGCTTTCTAAAATATGTCAAGTAACAAATATTTCAGAAACACAACTGAAACTGACATATATAGGTACCAAATTAAATTCATAGATAAAACACTTTAAGAGGGAAGTTATAGAAACTCAAACAAATCCACATTTAAATATACATGCAATTTTGACGTAATTTACCCAGCTTAGTGCTTTTAATGCAATTATCATGTGAGACTCTATGCTCTGTTTACTACAGTTACGTTATGGAGTTCCATAAAACAACAAAGAATTAGCATTTCATTTTTGCTAGCAATTGGTGTTACTAAGAGTATTTTATTTGATGTACTAGAATTATGACCGAGAGCTTCATGGTTCTTTGCAAGTTTGGCTTAAATATGATATGATGGATGAAACTCAACTATCATGAACTGCATAAATTGTATGAAAGGTATAAAACTTCTTTATACAAGGCACACATACTTGTATGTATTACCTATTCAGTATGAAATTCGCCAATTGTAGAGGTTTGCAAACCCGATTTGCATACCCTTTACATCTGAGTTTGGCATTGCGGATGGTTTGCAAATCCGACTTGAAAACCCCATGATCTGACTTCGCGAACTGGCATAGGTTTCCAAACCCCTGCGGCCTGAGTTTGTGAACTGCCAGTGGTATGCAAACCGGTTTGCAAACCTGTCCAATTCCATTTTAGCAGAAGCTCATGAACTATCCTATATGACTATGTTTGCTTTTGCTACAACTCTCATAGACACTTCTAAGACAACTTTATTTACAAAATCACTTTGGTCTTGCGGATCATCGTTTAGTCTTGAGAGGTATTGAACACCGTTACAACTTGTAAGTTCAAATACTTACTTAGCCGCCATGGACTATCATTGTGCACGGTTCATAGCTCTAGACCATAGTGCATATTCTTATGTGTTATTTCAAGGAGGACTTTTTGTATGCTTACATGAATTCCTAACTAGGAATTTCATCTAAACCGAGAAAGTTTTTGCTTTAATCTCGGGCAACCTTAGCTTGAATGGCGGTGCCGATTAATCGATGTTTTTCCACATTTAATGTCTTTGAGACCGGTGGCGGAGGCCAGTCTCCAGTCATAGTTCTTTTTGTCTTTCACCGGTTCAAGAGGTGCTTCGGTTTTTTCTTGGAAAAATAAGCGTCTGCCTGGTACAACATGACTGAGAGTAGTGAAGATGTTTTTCCGCTGTCCCTTCGAGAAGTACAGAAGCTCGCATAAATAGTCCATCAGAGATTGTACTGCTCGCTTTACAGGTTCTCAGTGAAAGTGAAATTCTTGACCGGAAGATGATTTTTGTGTACTCCTTTAGTCCCCAAGTGTAGTTTTACCGATTCGACCTTTTCCTGAAAGCCGTTGCATTCGTTTATGGAATGATTACAAATATGTGGAACCGATAGTACTCGGGGTCTGCCATTTCTTGGTCAATTGGTGGTCATCGAACATGTGGTAATTTGATAGTATCATCTAGAATCCATGCTTCAGCCTAACTTATAGTGTACCAAGATCAAGCCTAACTTAGAATACATCAAGATCTACACGGATTCACAGCTCGAGGACACCCAAGAACCGCGGGAAAAAGTTTCATTTGCAGAGATGCAACGACGAGAGCAATTTTAGAGATATCACAACCATTACGTATCACCACTGCTATAACCGTTCAAACTTGAGCCATGCTCATAGCGTAGAAAGAGGCAACATAGCGAAAACGAGGAAAAGTACAAAACGGATTTGAAAATCTCCTCGAGTCCGGACCACCATGGACATCAAAAATTGATTTCTAATTATGCAGAGGCTGCCCAAATTCCACATTTAACTATTTAACACATATATAAGAAGAGAATCAGACGACGAATGGGTTGACAAATCATGCTACGGATACCAGCCAGTTGAGAACCTCTCAACAACGATCTGTTTCTACCCGAATCAAATTATGACAGATGTCGTCGTGAACATCCAATAACCTATCGCTCTTTGGTAATTTAATAATTCTCATGCTTCAATATTTTTACTAAGAGTGTTTATGAGATGCAGAGTAATCTTTTCCATGGCGTGTCTGTGTGGGTATGCAATGGCTACACACATCAGATGTGGACACACGTTTGGACAAGCGTATGTACATCCATATGGGTTGTCTTTGTTGCCCCATGTTGGGCAATATTAAGTATGCAAAACATTTGGCTCTTATTATTTTATTACCATTTTTGTTTTTTTGAAGCATTTTATTACCATTTGGGATAACCTTGGTTTGATAGTTGCATTAGTTAATAGATCTCTCAAAAGCTAGGATTCTCCTCCGTATATTTCGTCTATGTTTCATCCCGGATCATGTGAAAATCACAAAAATCTAGTTTGAATATTGAACTCGAGAACCAGTAATTAATCCTGGCGATATTGTGTATACCCAATTTCAAGGTACATGATGTGTCATTATTAAAAAGGGTGATTTTACTTTAATACCCTTGAACTAATTAAATCCTGAAAAATAAACTCATTTCTTAATTTCATTAACCCTAAAATTAAAAAACTAAACAATTCTTAATCTTCTTTTCTTCTTCTTCATCTTCATCTTCCATCAACCAAAGCCATATAAAAATCTTCAACTTTGATTTTCCAAAAAGATTGTTGACTCTACCAGTGAAAAGAAGACTATAAATGATGTTTAAACTCCAACCCATCATTGTGTTGTGTGATTGATTGTTATGTTAGGTTGGAAATCGAAAATTATGATTTCTGTGTTTTTGGTCGGCAAGGTCGTAACATGCATATCTTGCCGACTTTTCATAATATCCATGGCGACGACTGTAAATTTTTTCAACAGCCGGCCGGGTATTTTTTGAAGACCTTGCTTGAGCTTATACATGCCGTGGTATTTTCTCAACAAATTGGCGGTTTTTTTGTAGACCTTGCTTGACTAATATTTTTCAATAGCCCTCTTACGTGTGTCAAAAAAATAAAGTCGGCATGTTCTTCATTTAAATACCTTCTTGACTTATACGCGTCGGGGGTATTTTTCACCGGCCAGGTGGGTTTTTTTGTAGACCTTGCCGACTAATATTTTTCAATAGCCATCTCCCGTCTGTCAAAAAAAATAAAGTCGGCATGTTCTTCATTTAAATACCTTGCCGACTAAAATTGGTCGGCATTTTATTCAAACAAAGACCATGCTTGGCCATATATATAGCCGGCACCTTATTCAAACCTCTACCTTGCCGACCTTTGACATTTTTGAAAACCAAATTTTTTGATCTTAATCGAACTCACAAGACGGATTAAAGGTTTAATCTACTGAATTTTCATTTTCAAAATTTTTATCTAAACTCAATTAATTAGCCTAATCAGTTTTTTAGTGTTAATTATAAAAGGGCATTTTTGCCATTCTGAAAATATTTGGTTAAGGAGTAACCTCTTTTACTTCAAAATAACCAGATTTTGTCTTATTGGGTATACCCCAATTAGTTTGGGTATACCCCAATCTTGCCAGGTAATTAATATGCAAATAAACCAATATAAAATAAAAATTAGTAATCAACTAGATGCACACGGTCTTGATATTTTCAAAGGGAAGGTTCACCAACAAAATAGGTTAGGCTGTCGTCAGTCAGGGGTGGATCCAGCTATCCTATCTATATATCCACTAGAAGTGCTTGACAACTTAGACTGCTGGACCAAAGCTAGCTATTAGCATCGTGGTTACAATGTTTCATTGGTATCCAACATAAAGACCATCTAGTAAAGGTGTGTACGACACATAGCACGTGAAGCACGTGATTTTGTGGGCTGAACTGTGCTGGGCCGGCACGTTTTACACCTCTACACAATGTCATACCGTATTAGCATGATTATATTTTATACTCCCTCCGTTTTTAGAAAAAAAGTTACTCTCATTTTTTTCAAGGCTTAATTTTAAGCTAATATATGTTAATTTTTGTTGTTGTTTTTTTTTTTTGATGAAAAAAAACTAGTCACCAGTAAATTGTTGATCGCCTTTCTCCGAAGATGGAAGGAAGAAGGGATGACAGCTCAAAACCAGAACTCCCAATTATCTTACTAATTATATTTTTCTAGAAGTTCAAATTTTCTCTAATAAATTCTTGAAGACAAATTTTATCTTGTCAATTTCATTCATGAAAGATCAGAATGGATGGTGGTAGGTTTAAAGCTCATAAACATTATGTACATTTTGACACCCTAACCTCAACCTACTAGTGACTTTTTAATGTAAGGTTTGCCAAATCAATAAAAAGCTAGTGACTTTTTATGGGTCTTAATCAGTCTTTAACTAGGTGAACCAGAAGTGCCATTTCTTACTTACCTGCATCTTCTTATTTTTAATAAATGGAGGTCCTTTCCTTGAGAAATTGGTAAAAGCATTCTTTACGAAAAATGGATAATTATTTTCATGGACAAAGTCACAATTAAAATGACTCTTGAAAAGTAGGTATTTGTTAATCAAAATGCATTATGTAAAATCGTTTTTATTTCCTAATCATGTGCTCTTGATTTCATTTTTTTTATGACTCATCCGAATTTTTTATTTTTTTATTTTTTTTCCTGGAAAAGAGGCGAGCCTCAAAATATATATTGATAATATTGATTTAGGGAATCGAAAACCTTACAGAAAATTATCAAAATCATACAAAAGTCATTCAAATTGTAGAGTCTCCACCAATTCTTGCCTTTCAATATCCCTTCAGACCTAAGAACAGTTTCAGAGGACCTTCTTCTCTCTCGCAACGGAGAGGACCAAAGGGCCAAACTGATTTTGAAAACAAAACCAATATGTGTCAAAGCACAAGGCAATGACTGGATCAAATCCAACCCAATGTTCATCAGAACATGAAAATAACATGAACTGGAGTTTTTTAAGTTTAGATTGCCTAATGCAATCAAGGTAGCAGTGACCCAACTAGCAGTAACATTGACCATAAAGTAACCAAAGAGTCTCAAGTAACGGTGGTAATCTAAATCGGTCTTTAAGTGTCCGGAACAGAATAAATCGGGTTGACTCGGCTTTGGAGATGAGGTAACATTTGTAGTAATCGATGAATTTGATGATCTTGAACGAGTAGATGTTGTCTCGGTTTTCATTACTATGCCTCAAACAGATAAACCTAAAATTTGAGGATTAGCATCCAAGAGGATCCCAAGCTCACAACTTACATGGACTAAAACGGGAAATTCATAAATTAGCATAAACCTATGTCTAAAATCCATAAACAGACCGGATCTAACCCTTAAAGTTCAGTGAAATAAACTAGAGATTCTAATTCACTTAAAATTAAAACAATATTACAATCTAAAATCGCATCAACATCCCAAAGAGAAAACTACAAACTGCAAACCTTAGTTGGAGTAGATGCCGAAGTTAGCCATGATGATGTTGTTGCTTCCATTTTCTCACAGATTTGCTCTGAAGAAGAAGATGATATTTCCCGAGTTCTTTGTTGTGATCGATCACAACCCATAATTGCTCCAACAGGTACAAATCCAAGCAGAAAAGATGAAAAAAATTCAATAAATCCAGGACCAAAAGTACATTCGAAATGGTAACTAAAATTAAATTAACAAAGCATAGAAGAAATATCAGGTGAAAATAAAGCGATTAGTTTGGAGCTGATCTGAGCAGAGAAGGATCAGGCAGTTAGTGTTTTCGTTGAGAGGAAAGTTTCGGATAGAGGAAAGTTTTCCACCACTGGGAGTCTGACCATGTACTTTTGGTTTCGATGGTTTTCTTTTTCACAAAATTGGTCAATTAACTCAATAACAACAATTCCTGGGTGAAAAGGCATGTAAAATTTGATACTGTTTAAATAGACGAGAATGTAAAAATAGCCAGGATGTAAACAGTTTCATCCTACCCATTTTCAAATATTTTTTCTTATTTTTAATTTACATCAGGATGCATTCAGTTTCACCCTCGGTATTTTTTAAGTTTAAGCCAAGATGAATCCAGATTCATTCTTGCTATTTTTTTGTGTCCATTTCACCCATACTAATTTTTACTCGTCCATTAGAACCATGTTTTAAAAATATTTGGGCAATTGACCCAATTTCTCTCTTTTTTTTTGTTACAAATTCATTACCCAAAATTTATCTAACAACATAATATTGTTTTTGAAGATATCATTACCCGAACTAACCATTCTTCTTACATAGGCTAAGCCTAAGCCCTCACTCGGGCCAATAAAAAATGCTTCAAATTAAAATTAAATTAAAATCGACTAAATGAACTACATCCGCTTATTTATTTTTATTCAAAAAGAAGTAAATAGGTCGAAAGGAATACGACCGCCATAAAAAAAGTGATTGTCCCGAAGATTACAAAAATAGCCGACTAAAAACAATCTTCAAATAGACTGGCCAAAACAAAATAATAAAAGTAGACAAAGCAAAACAAAAATGCTATCCAAACCATCCAAATTGTGAAGAACTACGTTTAGGCCTATTCCTATGTACATGTCAAAAACCATTATTTGTCGCTTTTGCACCATCAAGAGTATAAAGCACAGTTTGGCTAACTTTGCCTATGTAAGTGGTGGTCCAGATTTGTCTAGAGAAAAGATAAATCTACGGTCGTAATTGTCTAGAATGTTACACCCACTTGAAATGTTAGGGGCCATCAAAGTCCGGTCGAGATGTTATGTATTCCCCTCTCTCTGAGAAAACTATTCAGTATTTCAACACAGTTGTTTTTTCTCTCCCTCTCTTTCATAGTAACGCAGTCCTGGAAGATAGGGTTTACACTAATCAAAGTTGAAGGTAATAATATCATTCGTATATTCAACTTTACTTATGGGTTTCTTGAAAAAATTGGTTAAGAAATTTGTTCGATCCCTCAAAATTCATTGGATGAAATCATAAAACCGGAACAGGTTTGGATCTCCAAATTTCTTTTAGTTTATCGGGTTTTTGTTTGTTTGATTCCATTAAGACTCAGGGTTTATCCTTTATAATTAATTCTGAAGAAATTAATTTCTCTAGAAAGAAAAGAACCCATTTTTGAAAAATAACTTGGTAAGATGGGTTGTCTAGATAGAGAACTATCTAGGGTATAATTTGCAGATTATGATTTGGTGATTATCAACAGCAATATAGGTTCGTTTATTATAGCTTGAATTCAATTATGCATGTCTTTCAGTAACACGTTTCAGTAGTTTGTTCTTCAAAATCATGCGTCATAATACACAACTCCTGTTTCGTAGTTCTTATTGAATAGGTTTCTAATCAAATCATGTTGAAACGGTTGAAGCGGTAAGGAAGTTTCTCAGATCTTATGGAGATCCATCGGATCTACGAGTATTACCCTATCCTTTGTAAGTTTTGGTCACATATTTTACATATTTTTAACACATGATTTCCATCAAATAACTGCGTTACTCAATTGGGATTTGATTCATCGTCCCGATCCTTGCTCCATGATGTGCAACTCACCTACTTTGCCAAGTTCTTAGAAGAACATCCAGCATGAGGAGATGTTCTATTAAGGGATTAATTAGAATCTGCAGGTAGTTGTTTCTTATGAAATTGCTTTGATATTTGATTTTTGTTGTTTTTTTTTAATTTTTATGAGTATGTTTGGCTTAATCACGGATTTGAAAAGTTAGTGTCTCCGGGCATGCGGTTTTTGTAATGGTTTAATGGACTGCTAAGACGCTTCAGGGATGGCCGATAACACACAATTAATATTGTTAGCTTTAGCAACTTCACTGCTCTTTGAAATGGCCAAATCATAAATTAAACGTTTGTTCATGTGGATATTCATTTTTCTTTTATGTTGTGATCAATTACGTTTACAGATTTCAAGGCTCTCTGAAACGACCATGCTGTAAATTCATAAGTTGTCTCTAGGCTTTTCTGCAACAATGCTCTATTTGCTCTTCTGAAATGACCAAATTCAGGTAAGGTAATTCGTAATTTTGCTCCATTTGTAGTCGCCAAATTCAGTTTTTTGTGGATGGAGAAATTACTGGCATCAACTATTTGTACAATCCTAATAAGCTGGGTATAAAAAGACATGCATATGATGTTGATGGTTATCGTTATGCCGACCAGCTGCTGACCATGTAAAACAAATTGTTGAAAATTTCACCCTATACAGTCAGATTTGTTTAGTTTTATGTGATTTATTCAAACCCCGTTTAGAATAAGGTAGGGGTCTTTCTTTTTGTTTGCCAAATTTATTGAATGTGTTTTTTAAAATTTTAGTAGCATCTCTGATTGGGGAGTTCTCAACAACTTCTACTTCGGTGCGCAATGAATTTCAAGGATTTGTTTCGGTTAGATGGATTCACTTATACACATTGCTTTTGTAAGGCATCTCAATCCTGCTAAATTTTACTTATCTTTTCTATTTCATGGTGAATTTCCTTAAAATTAGAGTTTTTTGTTATTGGATATGTGTATTGAAGCTACTGCAGTCACATTATTTCATTGTTATAATCTTAGGTTAGTTGCTTCAGTCGTTTTGTTTTGGTTCTTTTCTAACCCAGACGCTTTTAATTTTGGTTGTAGCATACAATGGATTTCATGTTTGTACTTAAGGTTTACATTTTCCTTTAAGTGTTGCTAGCTCGCCGATATCTCAGTCCTTATTTTTAGCTCGATATGTTAGATTATCACTCAATTTAGTTTCAAACCTGAGTACAAGATATAGCTCCCCATTAAATTCTGTGTGCCAACTCATAATTTTTATCTTTCCATAGTGATACTTTGTATAGAAAGGTTGTGGTATAGATTTGACAGCTGTCAACTTCCCAGCATTATTCAGATGCTCATTCTCTGACTAGGTAAGGACGTATAAAATTTATTCTTATCATGAAAAATGAAGTGAAAATTTACCTGTAAAAGTTTCATTGACCATGTCGAATAAAGAACAGTTTGTACTTTGTAGCCAGGCCAGTCTAAGAACAATAAATTCTAGAATTTGTAGAATTATACCCTTATTAGGATGACCAAGTTTATTAATCAGCTAAGATTCTTTTGAAACCGCAAAAATTGCATATTACTTTTATTTGTTGTTGGCACCATTTTGTTTCGCTGCACGTACGTCCACTGCTTTTGGTCCGTTGCACCATTTGAATACTGTGCATATTTCAAAGTTAGTCACAGATCTTTAACTTACCGTTGGTGGTTTTGCAGGTGTTCATTCATTGATTCAACTGATAACTTCATTGGATCTTTCTGTTAGGACTTACAGTTAAAGACTCAGTGGTGCTTCAATAGTGGACATCTTGGAGTCGGAACATTGTTTCTCGACAGAATTCCCTTTTGAGCTCAAAATATGCATTTCAAGTGTAACTATGCATTTATCTTAAATGTTGTTGTTACAACTGAATTGGTTTGTACGTGCGGTTAGTTTTTTTTTTTCTTGGTGCAGATGATTTTCGAATTAACGTTAAGCAGTTATTTGGTTGTGATACCTCCAAATCCTCGGTATAAAATACAAGAAGAAATCACAATTGTCGGTGTTGAACTATGAATTTGCTTTGTTACTGTACATTATTTTTATTTCCCTTAAGACGTATAACTTCAATAAGCTTTTGAGACATCAATTACTAATAACTGCTATTTTTTCAATTAAAAGTTCCCACTACTTACAAACATAATTCAAGTACCATCACAATTGTATACCTATTTTATACCCTTGCTTGATCCAAATTGTTGCTTGGAAAATCAAATCCAAACAATTCTTCACGTAAGAAATTGTGGCCAGTTCTTTCCACTAATAAAATGTTACAGTCTATTGAAATTCTGGCATTGCTACGAGCCTACTAGATCTCTACAGGCATGGAAGTTTGCCAGCAGTTCTCATAGGCTTATGTCTATATTTGTTTATGTTGCACAACTCCAATTTTCAAAGCCTTGGGACTATGATGATGATCTTCGGAGTTCACAATAGAGTCCTCTATTTACTACATAGTGCAGTAGCTGTTAATGAGTTTTATTAAGCGGGTGAAAGAAAATCAGAAAGAATTTGTAACTATTACCTATAATTTCTCTTCAAGGATGGCAGGAAAAGTACACGCCCGTGCCGTTACGACACGGGTTAAGCCCTAGTTATGGATATGGCGAAGGGGCAATCGTATGTGCTAAAGTGTCAATCATACCACTTAGGAATACGCGATAGACTTTCTAGCGAGCAATAAAAATTCCATTGCTCGATGCTCATCCTATCGCTCGAGGGTCTGACTAATGCCAGCGCTCGTCAATTTGATCATCGTTTAGCAGTACATCATCGAACAACCAGGAATTCCCACCCTATAAATACTCGACTTCGGTATCATTTCATCTCACACCATCTCAACTTCAAATTCATTTCAACATGCCTAGTGCTCGCTACACCAAAGTGGCTAGTGCTCGCTTCACTCAAGAAAAAGATGTTTCTCTAATTCGAAGATGGATATTAGTTGCAAGCGATAGATATTTCAATTTAGCGACTTTTAATTTATGGGACAATGTGTTTCAAAGGTTTATGACATTAAGTCATGTAAATTCAAGAAGAACAAATGAGTGTCTTCAAGACCGTTATTGCTTCATCAATAACAAAGTTAGAAAGTACGCGCAAATTTTATGGATGATAATAGGGGATCATCCTGGGTTGTCAATCGATGAACTAAAAATTAGACCTCATACTAAATTTGTTGACGACAACAGAAGACGGTTTAAGCATCATAAATGTTATCAACTCTACAAGATTCATGTGTAGGGACTTAATTTTGATTAGGTATTATGTAATGCAATTGCGGTTAATTTTATTTAATGTTGAAATCTAATGAAATGCATAACTAGTTTTCATTAATAAAAACAAAAAGATTACATTAGAAATATTTAAATTAAATTACATCCATAAACTACTCGTTTCCCTAACCATTTCCTCCCTCTTCATTAAAGATACAATTGGTCATGCTTTATGGATCAAGGGTGTTGTTCAACATTTCAGAGATTGAGCCGGTTTGAGATGGACTTCGTGGTTGAGTCTCTTCAGAATCGTCATAACCTTGAAAATTAACGGGAGCACTGGGGCGGAGAGGGACATGATACAAATATTGAAATGCGTGAGCGTGAAATGGTTGAAATGCTGATATGGTTGAGGCATTTGGGGGTATAGAGAGTAGCTTGCCTAACTGCTTCAATGTTCAAGCCACCACCAGGAGTCATAATGTCAGTTGGCAATTGGTTAAACAAACGTCCAAGAGTTGTATCCATGTCAATGACTTCATCACCTTCACGCACTGGTTGATTATCTAACACAACATTTGGAATAGAACTTTGTGGTACATTGTGCTTATAACAACTTCTCAAACTTCTTCTCTCAGTTCCACGACTTCGCTGACTTGATCATCTTCCAGGACTCGTACCTCTACCACTAGGACTTGAGCGCACACTAGGATCCGTACCTCTACCACCGTGACTTGGACATGTACCACCGTGACTTGGTACCAACAATATTGAAAATAATAACATTGTTGGTTAGTGCAGTTATCATGTCAAAATAATACATAAATAGTGTGAAAAATATTGGTTCTTACCTCCAATATTCCCCAAAAAGCATTAAAACTTTCTTTCGCAATCGTCGAGCAATTACCGAGGGATATGTAAAGTTCTGATAAAATTGGAGACCTGAGTCATATATTAATGCTTGCCCTAAATCTTCTAATAATTCGAGAAAACCAATTAACACCACTGAGCATTTGGAAATAAAAATTGCCCTATTGTCAAAACACAAACACACGTTCGAGCTCCTCATAATGTTCAAGATACAAATATGGTTTATTTTTTAACATGTACTGTTCCACATTCCTATAATAACGTTGTAAAAAACTTTTCAACCAAGCCACCATTAATCCATGTGCCTTTAGTTGTCTATATGACTGATTTCCTCATAGATCACTTGAGTATAAAGGAGATCTTTCTTTCCATCTATCTTCCAACTCCCAATTTAGTTTGTTAAATGGAAGAAAATGTTCTTCACATGGAATTCCCGTTAACATGTACAAATCTAACGGTGTAACTCGTATTTAACAACATATTCATAATTAGAGCTTGTTGAATTTTATAAAACAAAAAAACATAATCTAAAAATTTAATTACAAGAAAAAACAAACTTAACGCATTCAAAGTCTTTGAAAAAGAACGTGTTTGTAGTCTTCCACCATCGTTCGAATATAAATTGAATTATTTGAGTCTTATGGTTTCTAGGTTGTATATCATATAAACGCCGCCAAGGATATCTTCAGACTCTTTCTTGAACAACAGGTTGAAGGTAACCGAACACCATACGTAACTCTGACCAACCACCTCTTAGTGCGAATGAATTAACTCGCTCTCGATGACCAGATATGTGCGTAGAGAGTACACCATCACTAGCTAATTGTCTAACATTTTGAAACTCATATTCTTTATCCTGGACATAATCTATTCCACTGGCTGAGGTGCTAGTGGATCCTTTGAGTTTTCTTTTTCTTTTTCTTTTCTCACTCATATTTGTTTGATGAGAATTTTGTTTAGGAAATAACTAAAGAAAATTTTGTTTAAGAGAAAGAAGATAAGGTGTGAAGAAGAATGAGAGGGGAGGTGTGGTATTTATAGGCGCTATTGAGTCGACCGTTGGCAATATAATTAAAATCGAGCGATATTCATAATATATCCAGCGATAGAGTCTTTATCATCGACGCTTATGATAATATCGCTCGCTAGGAATTGTATCGCTTAACTCTTTTACCATAGTAGCACAACTAATTTTCCATGCCACCTGGTATGGCATATATGATTTATCGATATGGTGCATAGGAACAAGCCATTAGAGAAATGTTTTCAAAATTATTGGTACCAATAAACCAGTTATAAAGCAGACATTTCACTTCATCTAACAACTGATTAGATTCTTTGTATTTGCCTTGAAAAAGTTATTTGTTGCGCTCATTTCATATTGTCCACCGATCAGCTTATATTAATTTGGCAAAAAAAATAAAAAACTTTTTGAAAATAATTATTCTTAAAGGTTCTTCGATCAAACAAAGTTCAATATTAGCTGAATTAACACATTTTTTAAAGTTTTTGGTGTTATAAACCAAGTTTATTTACTAAGATGCCCTTCGTGTCTAAGTTTAGGGTTTACATATCTTGGACACCAAGTCTTCTATCTATATAAATAGAGGCTTAAACATTGTATTATATACACATAATAATGAGAATTTCTATATCTCTTTTCACCCTCTACTTTGTGTCTCCTTCTTTATTTTCTAGTTTATAAGACGTTATCATGCACGATGCTCTACGAGCTAATCCTGTGTCGAAAACTACAATGGAGCAAATGGAGTTTTTCTCAAAGACGTGAACACAGATACCCTAAACTTTTGTTATTAAGTTTATTTTATACTTATCCTTAAATCACGCTTATCCTTTATTACTGTTTTTCATTATTATACGTGATAAATATGTGATAGAACTCATAAATCACGGCTCCCTAATGATTCTTTTTCCCTTTTTGTCTGTTGTATAGGCTTTGAATAAAACGACCGACATGAACCTGCAGCAAACTGATGTGCACGGTAGCCGAGGACAAACATACATATAGTAAAACTTGTGTGTTCTTCTTCGTTGGCATCTTATACACTGTTTATGAGTTACTTGATTAATTTTTTGTTTCTTTTTTCTCTTTTGACTTTATTGGATGTCTATCATTCTAATGGTCAATAATGTATGATGCCATTTCTTTTCTATATGCATCATGGATTATTTTCGACGGATTCTGTATCTTCACTCCAAATCTATTTGGTGAAACTAAAATCCAATAGATAATCCTAAAAATTATGGGTGATCAATTTTTCCAAAAATTGATTTCCTTTCTTCTCTTATCTTTTTTTTTTCCATAGAGAAAGAAAAAATAAATAAAAATCCATTGAAAGATGGTTTACAATTTCTATTTCTTTCATGAAACTGTAATCACCAAAAATTGGTGTCATCGCGATTTAGCTACCTTTACGGTAGTTAATCATATGCATGGTTGAAAAACCTACGGCCAATTAATTTTGGTATCTTCGTCTATTTGATGAAGATCATGTGATTTTCATAATCGGTTTCTATTTTTTTTAAAGAAACCATTTATCTACCATGAAGTGGATTTTTCCTATGCGATGACTAAGTCGATTTTTTTTTTTTTTTTGTTGATGCAACTTCCGTGTGTCGTATATACTAACCGATATTGGTTTTCTCCATCAATTCAGCGAAGGAGATGTTAAAATTGGCATTCTAAGAAATTTTAGCCAGTTTGACGATAATCGTCTAAACAAACCTTTATCATCATGGTTTTATTTTTCTACGAATAAACCATTGTTTTCCATTTCTTACGGGAAACCATGGATTCCTTAATAACGAAAAAGATCTCTTTATCTTCTTTAAGAGAATCATATAAACCAATTGATTTGGTTTTTCCCTATCGATCCTAAAGGGATATATAAAATATCGTTATTATAATATTAACAATTGCAAACATCAAGAAGAATTGTTGCATTCTTAAGGGATATTGAGCATTTTTTTCCCCTCATGGTAAATCTCCAAAATTTGAAATAGTTCAACTTGTAGTTGGAATTGGACACTAAAGATCAATGGGTGCGCACCCGGCTTGTTAGCTAATAATTTTAGTCCTTGTAAGTGACTATATTGATCTTGATTTAATTTTAATGAAGAAAGTGTCCATAATTTCATCTCGTTGGCCCTTGAGGTCACGAAGTTATCAGAGATTTTTTTGCATATTTTAAATGCTTTTGGTTTTAATATATAACTTTTTTATTTATTTTTATTTTGTTTTTCTTCCAAAAGTAATCTATGGTTGATGGTAAATATGTATGTCTATTAAGACTATATATATATTTTATGTCGAAAGACATATTTCATATTGAGTATATGTATCGAATTAATCGGATAATACTCTATGAAACTTGTTGTTGTATATGAGATAAATATTTCCGCCATAATCAGGGGGAGACTATACATTACCAGATGGTGTTCATTGACTTAAAAGTCATATCAATTTCTTCCCCATCGTAATCAAATTGAATAAGGCTGTCATCTCAAATAGGCGCGAAAATATTTCATTTTGCTTTTATTAAGATTTTTCCTCTTGAAGAGGATAATCCAGTCACATCTACAAAGTATGTATCTTTTTAGTACATACTATAGATAATGCTCCAATTGAGTATATCAAAACAAGGTCCATATTCTCATAGTTCATATCTCCTCACTGGAAGATGGGGAGATTATCATACCCGAGGGCGTTGGTACCAATAATTCTATGAAAATTTCAAGATATGCATACACTTGAGAAACGCAGGATCGTTGCTAGTTAATATTGTCGAATACTCATTTAAAGTAGCTACTGAAATAAATGATGGTGGTTTTGAACCCCTCTGCAGAAAAACATCGACATATGTGATTGGTTGGCATATAATCCAAATTAGATTGGATTGATTTCTCGATTGACGCAATTTTGGATCCAAGACTTAACACCGTAAATGTGCCAAGCATATTAATTACAGGTTGGTGTAGTCATAATGTGTTATACGAGAAATATGTTCGTTGTGAAAACGATTTGAGGGATTTCTTTTTGCTCAGACCCTAGGATTGGTTCAGTAATTGTTCTTCTTATAAGACACATTTTGCATGGTAGTCCTTGAAGGACTCATATATGTTCGGAGAACATTTTCGAATTTGTAATCCTTGGAGGATTCAAATTATATTTAGGCAGCCACCTTATTTGCTTACATAAGGTTTAACAATCCTTTATGTGTTTTTAGAAATTTGGTGCAAAACCAAAAATCCGGAATAATTAGTTGATGACTTCAACGTCATAGGTCTCTTGAGGGGTCCCTAAAAACACAAAAATCCATGCTTCAGCAGCATAAATATTATTTTTCTTAAATCTACAGTTAAAATATTATGCTTGCTTAGAACTTGTCTATAATATAGACTATAGTTATGATTTTGGTGCTTTTAATAATACTCATATAGTTGAGTTAGCATCCATATTTACGTCAAAAGTTGTACTCTTTTCCCTTTGTTTCAGGTTTTGTCCCATGTGGTTTTCCTGACAAGGTTTTAACGAGGCAACATCTCGTTGACGTTTAATTTAATTTCAAAATGTTGATTTTGTGCTCTTTTTCCTTCGTCCATTTTTTTTTCCCCATTGGGTTTTACTGGAAAGGTTTTAGTGAGGCAATTTATTCAACATGGTGGTCATCCAGGGGGAAGTTGTATAATTTCTGTTATTTGGTGGATTCCCACCATTAACTAGGTCATTTTGTAAGGCCAAATCAACATAACAAGCCCTTAGTAATTTGGATGTCATTCTGATCCACATAAGGTATGACCACAAATTCGATTTTGTTCACTTATGGTAATTTATCTACATCTTGGCTCTATGTTGAAGAAACTACATCAACAACTTCCATGAAATCATCTCGGGAAGCTAGCAATCCATGACACAAGTTTTCAATGTGTTGAAGAAGAATGTAGACTCATAAAAGTATTAATCGAAGGCATTACTGCTTGTGCAACACAAATGAAGATTTCATCAACTATCCGACATCTTCATGAAAGCAAAATCCTCTTCTGCATTCAAGAAATTCGTTCTTCAATATTGGAAAGTCTCGACTCAAAGATTTGCACGCCAAGATTTGACTGAAGTATTTATCAGGGGGAGCGCCATCATCAAATTAAGGTGCATTCTATTGGACTTATCGCATTGTACTCTTTTTCCTTCATCAAGGTTTTTCCCATTGGGTTTTCCTTGTCAAGGTTTTAATGAGGCAACATTTGCGTGTCCAACACTGTTTCGAGTCTTTACATGCTTATGCAATTTCAGGTTTTTCTCTTTTGAGTTTTCCTGGTATATTTGTAATGACTTAGCCACAGTGGTCATCAGGGGGAGTGTTATAAACCAAGTTTATTTACTAAGATGCCCTTCGTGTCTAAGTTTAGGGTTTACATATCTTGGACACCAAGTCTTCTATCTATATAAATAGAGGCTTAAACATTGTATTATATACACATAATAATGAGAATTTCTATATCTCTTTTCCCCCTTTACTTTGTGTCTCCTTCTTTATTTTCTAGTTTATAAGATTTGGAACAGTTATTCTAAACATGGTTTGTAAGAATTTCAAAACCAAACATACCCTATAAAAAAGAATGGTAACCATTAGAGAATTTTGGATCCCACACATAATTCATGAGTCTCACTAAAAAGATATCTCATGTGACATGATAGTTTAAGGGAGTTTGAAAACATAATCTTTGTTTTCCGAATGATATACAAGTATGACTCCGTGCCTCAAAATCGAACACTTTTTTTTTTCCGAAGAAAATGTTATATTAAAAGGAGAAAAAAAAACCCTTACAAAGTACAAGGCAAATCACTCACTCATAAGATCCTCCCAATTAATTCATATGAGACTTGGGGTAACAAATTCATAACACTATTTTTATAATTCAGTTTTTTTTTTTTAATGGAAGAGGCATCGCCTCATAACTTCACTAATACGAACTTTTGTTTATTTCGATATATATATTTATTACATCAATCAACATGGTAAACAAATATTAGTACGATATATGGAAATTGTACTAAACTTCTGCATTCCGCTGAAAAAATAACAAATTTACATCAATTATATATGGTATAATAATGTGTAATTACGTGACAATTTATCCTGAAAGGTTATTTCACGGTTCCTTCTTGACAAATACCAAAAACAAACTTGGCAAAAATAGAAACATCATCTTGAAAAATAAAAAATCTTTTAGTTACACCAATGCTATTAAGTAAACACATCAAAAATGGAAAAGATTTGCAAAATCAAAATGAAATTCTCAAACCTGAGCATCAAATGCACACTCTACAAAATCGCACTCCTCAATAGGTAGAAAAAGATGAAGGTTTTACCTATTTCCCATCCCCTGTTTCCCTAAATCCCATCCTAACTATACAGACCATATTTTATCTAACTCTTATTGAAATGGGTGGACAAAACTCACTCTATTATTTTTTAATAGTTAACCTAAACTTCCATCACTGCCACCAAATTGATAGGAGATTAATTCTCAAATCACCATCTTAATTAGGTTTGAAGATGAATTTCAAAACTTACTTTTATTTCATACATAATATGGTAGTCAAGATCTTGTGAACAACGAGTAAATCAATACATTAATATGCAATCGTTAAATCTGGGGATGATAACGTAAACCTAATTAAAATAGCAAAATTACATGATGAATCATATCTGTACACAAATTAAAAATCCAACAACGAAACAAAACAATTAATTACTTTCCAAGATTTGTAAAATTGATTAGATTAGAGAGAGGATAAGAAAGAAGATGTTGCTTGATGGTTAGTAGTGAATCTAGTGATAGGTTAACAGATTTAGGATTAGATTATACTTTCTTTTCGGTATTTTATTTTTTTATTATTTTTGATGAGAAACGATTTACAAATTGGATTCGAGAGAGAGGGAAAATAGGTAAAACCAAGATGAATAGCTTTAAAGTAGTTTACTAGTTTCCTCATCTCACCAACCTAAAAACAAAACGTCCGTTACATTTACTCATAAAAACGGCCGATAAAAAATATGTAATTCAGTTTTAAATACTAGAAATCTACGGCTCCTAAATGAGTAACCGTCACCTCCATTTCTTTTAACTATAAATTCTCAGTGTAAATATATAACCTGGTTTCTCCTTTCATCTTCTTCTTCATTAGTTGGTTCTGTAAACAGAGAATCATAGGAAAAGAAAAAAGATAGACAGAGCAATTTAGACCAGAGAAAGGGTTTAAGAAACTGAGAGAGAGAGAGAAAGATAGAGAGGAAGAAGGGTATAGAGAGATGGGGGAATCAGGAGACAAGGCTGAAGTACTTGAGGCTGTATTGAAAGAAGCTGTAGATTTGGTACTGATCAATGGATCTGAACTTGAAATGTTCTTCAATCTTTCTATATTTTTTGTTTCTGGGTTTGAAGTATTCAGTGTTTCTTTTATGTTGTTAGGGATGTTTGAAAAAAATTCTTTCTGTTTTTGGAAATGCAGGAGAACATACCCATAGAAGAAGTATTTGAAAATCTAAGATGTAGTAGAGAAGGATTAACTTCTGAAGGGTCTCAAGAAAGATTAAGCATCTTTGGTTATAACAAACTTGAAGAAAAAAAGGTCACTTTTTTTTCTTTCAGATTTTTCTGAGTAAAGGTGTTCATTTTCAATACCCACACTTTTTTTTTATCTCAATTTTTTTTTGTTCAAAATTACAGGAGAGTAAGTTCTTCAAGTTCTTGGGATTTATGTGGAATCCATTATCATGGGTTATGGAAGCAGCTGCGATAATGGCTATTGCACTTGCTAATGGAGGAGTAAGCAGTGCTACTGTTCAATTGCTTTTTCATTTTACTTTTTTCTCATCTTTGGATAGTTTTTTAGTGAAGTGGTTCTTGTTTGATTTTGCAGGGAAAGCCTCCAGATTGGCAGGACTTTGTTGGAATTATCATTCTTCTTGTGATTAACTCGACGATTAGTTTTATAGAGGAAAATAACGCAGGGAATGCCGCTGCTGCTCTCATGGCTCGGCTAGCACCGAAAGCTAAGGTATCACATTGAAGTATATAACTCATTTGCTTATTTGTTTAAGTTGTTTTTGTTTTCGAAATTTTATTGTTTTTTGGATTCTTTTTTTAATGATTTAATTTCGAGTCAAATGAGAATGATTTGAGTTGATGAATGAAACATATGTAGGTTCTCCGGGATGGAAAATGGAACGAGGAAG
This sequence comes from Papaver armeniacum, assembly GCA_023531295.1. Lineage (NCBI taxonomy): Eukaryota > Viridiplantae > Streptophyta > Magnoliopsida > Ranunculales > Papaveraceae > Papaver > Papaver armeniacum. The sequence goes on along the minus strand of JAJJWW010016353.1, from coordinate 292,732 downwards.
ACGCAGCTGTCCTTGTTCCTGGTGATGTTATCAGTATTAAACTTGGGGATATAGTTCCTGCAGATGCACGTCTACTTGATGGAGATCCATTGAAAATTGACCAGGTGAGTTTACGAGACTGTAGTTTTTGAATTGATGGAATGAACATGATTGATGTGTTGTTAATGAAGTTTAATTGCTCGGTCATTGCAGTCTGCACTTACTGGGGAGTCCTTGCCTGTTACAAAAGGGCCGGGTGATGGGGTTTATTCTGGTTCTACCTGCAAGCAGGGAGAAATTGACGCAGTTGTGATTGCAACTGGTGTTCATACTTTCTTCGGAAAGGCTGCTCATCTTGTAGATTCTACCAACCAAGTTGGTCACTTCCAGAAGGTAACTGAATTGTTGTACGGAAATTTTAGGATATTCTTGCAAATCATTACATTTTTTTTTAACCTCGACTGATGGTATTGAGCTGATGAGCCCTTTTCTTGTTTAAATCTCAGGTCTTGACGGCAATTGGGAATTTCTGTATATGCTCAATTGCCATAGGGATGGTAATAGAGATTATTGTCATGTACCCTATTCAAGATAGGGATTATCGTCCTGGAATTGACAATCTTCTGGTTCTTTTAATTGGAGGAATTCCAATTGCCATGCCAACAGTGCTGTCAGTGACGATGGCCATTGGTTCTCATCGTTTAGCTCAGCAGGGAGCTATTACGAAGAGAATGACAGCAATAGAGGAAATGGCTGGCATGGACGTGCTCTGCAGTGACAAGACTGGCACATTAACTTTGAACAAGCTCAGTGTCGACAAGAATCTTGTTGAGGTCATATATAAATAGATTTGGTGGTTAAATGTGTTTCTACTTGAGGCAGGCTGTGGGTTATTCATCTGACTACTTGTGCTTGATCATATATATCCAGGTTTTCACCAAAGGAGTGCATCAAGATACTGTTATCTTGATGGCTGCTAGAGCATCACGCACTGAGAATCAAGATGCGATAGACACTGCAATTGTTGGCATGCTGGCTGACCCAAAGGAGGTATGTTTGTTAATGTTGGACTGAGCAGTGTTTCTTCATAAATTTGACCAAATAGTTACTCTTTGAGTATTTGTTTATTATTGTGTCTAATTTGATCTAATTCACTAAAAGGCGCGTGCTGGAATTCAAGAAGTGCATTTTCTCCCGTTTAACCCTACTGACAAACGAACAGCTCTCACCTATATTGACAATGAAGGTAAAATGCATCGGGTCAGCAAAGGTGCACCAGAGCAGGTATCACTCTTTGAACTTTTTTGTGTTTGGTCGTCTCGACATTCTTAATGGCTCTTGTTGTTAATCTGAGGAATATTTTTGATGATCAGATTCTGAATCTTGCCCACAATAAATCAGACATAGAGCGAAGGGTCCACGCAGTGATTGATAAATTTGCAGAACGAGGCTTAAGATCACTCGGGGTAGCATACCAGGTAACGTAAACTATAAACTTTACTTCTCTTTCCTACTGCTTACTTATTTCTAACATTATTGCTGAATGAACATTCAGGAAGTCCCTGAAGGGAGAAAAGAGAGCATCGGTGGTCCATGGCAGTTTATCGGCCTATTGCCACTCTTTGACCCACCTAGACACGATAGTGCTGAGACGATTAGGCGGGCTTTAGATCTTGGTGTTAGTGTCAAAATGATCACTGGTAGGTTTCTGTTTGACCCAAGTATACTCTGTTGCCATCCTTTCTCGTGATTCCTTTTTAACTTCTCATGTTTAAAGTGAGCAGAGTGTCAGTTTAATCAGTTTGTCTTTCAATTATTATTAGGTGATCAACTGGCCATAGGGAAAGAAACTGGCCGCCGTCTGGGAATGGGAACCAACATGTACCCCTCATCTGCATTGCTAGGTCAGAGCAAGGATGAATCTGTTGCAGCTTTACCAGTTGATGAACTGATAGAGAAAGCAGATGGGTTTGCTGGTGTTTTCCCTGGTAATGTTGTTATTACAGCTATTTAATTGGGTTTATATTTCCTGTTCCTTTTTGGTGCTCATTTTGATTAGATTTCTTCTGTTAATTCAGAACATAAATATGAGATCGTAAAACGCCTTCAAGCGAGGAAGCACATATGTGGAATGACTGGTGATGGAGTGAATGATGCTCCTGCTCTTAAAAAGGCTGATATTGGTATTGCTGTTGCGGATTCGACTGATGCAGCTCGTAGTGCTTCTGACATTGTACTAACTGAGCCTGGTCTTAGTGTTATAATTAGCGCCGTGCTGACAAGTCGAGCTATATTTCAAAGAATGAAGAACTACACGGTAATATCTGGTTCTTAATATTAAGTGATGCAGGTGAAATCGCAACTATTTTGCCAAATAGAAGCTCAACTCGTGTTTAGGTTATGAACTTTTCTTGTTATGTGTGTTTCTGCAGATTTATGCTGTTTCAATCACCATTCGTATTGTGGTAAGTAACTAGTTCTCTATTTAGACAGTTTTTTTTTTATGTGAGTGGCTGTAGTTACTATCAGTAAATTAACAGGTTCTTATCCACCACCTCACACTTGATTTTATTGTGATAGCTTGGTTTCATGCTACTAGCTCTTATTTGGAAGTTCGACTTTCCTCCTTTCATGGTGCTTATTATTGCCATACTTAATGACGGTTCGTGTTCACTTCTCCAAGATTGCATATTTTCATTTGGTTGAGACTAGACACATTCTTTTCTAACTTATCAATGAATATCAGGTACCATAATGACGATATCAAAAGATAGAGTAAAACCTTCACCTCTACCGGACAGCTGGAAGCTGGCTGAGATTTTTGCCACTGGAGTAATTCTCGGTAGTTACATGGCAATAATGACAGTTATCTTCTTCTGGGCCGCATATAAAACAAATTTCTTTCCGGTATGTAGAATCTTATAAACATCGCTAACTTTTATGAAAGTGTTATATATTCAAACTTGCTTATAATATTGAGCATAACAACAATATTGTTAGCTGTAGTGATTGAGAATTTAACATGAATTTTACATTTTACTCATTACTGTTAGCTTTTAACACTTGCTTCTGATTGACAACTATAGCGTACATTCGGGGTTCACAGCCTTGAGAAAACAGAACGCGATGACATTAAGATGCTTGCCTCAGCGATATATCTGCAAGTTAGCACTATCAGCCAGGCCCTTATCTTTGTAACGCGGTCACGTAGTTGGTCTTTTGTTGAGCGTCCAGGGTTATTGCTTGTGGCGGCTTTCTTGGTTGCTCAGCTGGTGAGAATTCTTCCTTTGTTATTTAATGAACGAAGGAGTCTTGGTAGAAAATCCTTAAGGCTTTGTGTTTCATAATTTTGCAGATTGCTACGCTTATTGCAGTATACGCAAACTGGGCTTTCGCTGCGATAGAAGGCATTGGATGGGGTTGGGCTGGTGTAATCTGGCTGTATAACATCGTCTTCTACTTCCCTCTTGATATTCTGAAGTTCATAATTCGTTACGCTATCAGCGGGAGGGCCTGGGATCTTGTTATCGAGCAAAGGGTACAAATTTCATTAGTTCTCCAGTTTCTTGCTGATCTGTTCAAATATCTCTGTGGTTGATGGATTTCTCTCTTTTTGCAGGTTGCATTCACGAGGCAAAAGGATTTCGGCAAAGAAGCACGAGAGCTTCAATGGGCTACTGCACAGAGGACGCTTCATGGCCTTCACCCACCTGACACCAAAATGTTCCATGGTGCTGGTGGTTTCACCGAGCTCAATCATATGGCTGAAGAAGCCAAAAGAAGAGCTGAAATCACAAGGTATGTTGCCATAATGACAAATACACTTATCTGAAAACAAGGTATTATCATGGAAAAACTGAAAGTTTAATTATTGTATGTATTGCAGGTTACGAGAACTCCATACATTGAAGGGTCGTGTAGAATCAGTGGTAAGGTTGAAGGGACTCGACATCGACACAATTCAACAAGCATATACAGTCTGAGCTCCTCCTAAACTGTTCTTAGAAATATCATAGAATTACACTTTTGCTGTACTTAGCTTAAACAATCCCCAAGTAGAGCAAACATCATCGATTTACATCTGCTCTAATACGTGTTGTAATCTTTTAGCTTGTTAAATCTTTATGCAAATTTACATTTTCCTACAACTGTGTCACTCTTTTCTCCTCACTGTTTTCATTTTGTCAAATGCATATTGCCTATGCATGGCGATATGACCTAAAGCCTCCCCAGGCTTTATACCTGTTTTATATCCACCATTAAGAATACAATTGACTTTGTTATTGTTGTAAAAAATCAGGCAGCATGATTGGCCTCTAAACCCAATTCAACTGCAACCTGGAACACTGTCTGCCCTCTTCCTAGTGTTATTATGTTTGATGTTTTGCATTCAGATTGTTTGAGAGACCAAACTTGTGTATACTCTACAGGATCATCAGACTTCTCAGAATGCTCGCATTCTAAGGTTTTATTATCAATTTTTAAGAGCACAGCTTCTGAAAGAAAATTTTCATTGATCAAATTAAAGATAACAAAACATACTGTAGTAGTACTAATACAATTACGTTTGAAGGAATGAAACAAATAAAAACAGACCCCACGATTTCTTTCTTTTCTTATTTGACCTAATTATTCCAATTAGATCTTAGTTTTGACAGTGCATTGCAACCTTCTTTTCAAGTTCATCTTTTTTAGCTCCAACAATCTTATCAACTTCTTTACCTTGTTTCAATAGAATAAAGGTTGGCATAGCTTGTACCCCAAATTCTCTTGATACATCTGGTAATTCATCAACATCGATTTTGACGAAGATGGCGTCTGGGAATCTCTCAGACAATTCACTGAAGACTGGTGCCATGAATTTACACGGTCCACACCAAGTTGCAGTGAAATCAATCACCATCTTTGATCCGACAAAAAAACATAAAAACAGATCAGATTTCTATGAAAAAAAAAAATTATAATCAAAGAAAACAAAGGGGGTCTTAGTTTTACCAGTTGATTAGAGTTTTTGACAGAATTGAAGTGATTTTTCCATTCACTTGAAGAGTGAAAAGCTTGGACTCTTGAAGACTCAGAAGTTGAACCAGGAGGCGGAGTAACCAATGATGAAAAAAACGATCCCATATTTTCCTCTTTCTGTATCTGTAACTCCTTCCTCTAAAATTTCTCCCACTTTCTCTATAAGATCTAATAAAGTCGTAAGGCAAAACTCCGGGTCAAATGTCAAACATATATAAAAAAAAAAAGTTAATAGAAAAAGGGGTGGTTATCATCCTAATTCCTATCCATATGATAGGACTTAGTCCTATGGGCTAGATATCTCGCCGCTAGATTGGCCATCCACGTCAGCCTGGGCAACCTCCTAAGTCCTATGGGCTAGATATCTAGCCGCTAGTTTGGCCATCCACGTCATCTGTGAGCGCCTAACCATTCGGCGTTTTTTCGAGCGCCGCACCATTCTTGCGTTTTGATTACTTTTTGAACGCCGAACGGTTCGGCGTTTCAATCTCAAAGTTAGATTTTGTGAGCGCCTAACGGTTCGGCGTTGAGACAACTTTTTGAGCGCCGCACCATTCGGCGTTTCAATCTCGCCGATAGTGCGACTGCGAGCAAATGCTAGGAGAGAGAAGTAGCCAGATTTAGTGTTAACTTTTTTCCCACACTTTTTTCATGATTTGCAACACTTTTTGGCCAATCTAGCACTCCAATCTAGCCCATAGGACTTAGCCTAACCAGTTTCTTGGATGATGGCAGCCTTTGAGTGGATAATAGCACTTCCTAAATGTTTATTGGGAAATGCACCACGGAATTAAGAGATAGGTAGGAGAAGAACATGGAAGTCAAGCTCACTATTGATATGATTGGAACTCCTAAATTTGGAATTGAAGCTTTTGAATCCCTAACTGTATTGGGAAATACCAAGACGTATCATTCCAGATATCAGAAATATTCTTCGTTATGTTGGCGTTTTCCAATAAACCAGAAGGCCATATGGAAGAGACAGGTCGGAGAAGAACATGGAAATCAAGCTCGCTATTGATGTGACTGGAACTCTTAAATTTGGAATTGAAGCTTTTGAATCCCCAACTGTTTCATATTGGTTGGAATTTCCTTATGCTCTAAATGACATAAAGTTTTGCAAAGTGTGTCGAATTTTAGATCACCCACACAGATTTGTGTAACCCCGAGCCAAACTCCAAGTACCCCATCACCAACACCAACCACTCAATTCCCCACACCAAATCCCTTTATTAGTGGAAAGACTCTGATTTATAGGCTTTATTTTGACAAGAGTGCTGCTTTGGAGTTTGAAACCAAGATGAAATATGCTAAAAATATGGAGCTTGAAACCAAGATGAAATATGCTAAAAATATGGAGCTTGCAAATTCTATTGCAAACATTGGCAGCATGACTGACAAAGTTGATAACCATACACTCTTCAAGGCTGGGGAATTATACCAATAGGACAATGAACACCCTCCTCCAGATCTTGATGTCCTTGCTTCCCAAATTAGGAACAAGAAACTCCAACAAATCAAGAAAGCCCTGGATACCACAGGACAAAAGTCCTAAATCTTAAAAATGCTGCTAGAGGCCATGGCAAATCCTTGGTCCTACATATTATCACATCCTCAAATATTTTCCCAGCCACTAGCCCTCCAAGCCCTTTTCTGTTTGGCTCCTTTCCAACTTTAGCTCAGGAAAAAGAGAGAACATATGCTAAAATTCAGAAGAAGAAAAGGGAGGTGTGGGAGCAAAAGAAAGAAAGAAAAAAAAAAACAGCATTTAAGTAAGGATGATTTTGCCCTATCCAAGGAGACCTTGAGTAATAATGATCTAAAAATTAAAAAAAGCCTCATTCTCTAGAAGATTCTAACATTCAGAAGAAAATCAAGGATGCTGCCTCCAGTAAAGATTAGGGCTACACAAGACCCGGATTGGAACCGGTGACCCGGCTTGGAACCGGAAAACCCGGACCGGTATCGCACCGGAACCGGTGTATGTAGTACCGGGAATGTGAATGGAAATTGGAACCGGTAGAGGGTGGGTTCAGGGAACGGTTTTGAACCTAATCCCGTTAGTACCTGTACCCAGAACCCGATTCTTTTAGGGCCTTAATCTTTTAATTAAATGCTAATCGTAGCGTCCATCCTAGGTTTAGATAGCCATCTATCGAGTATTATCACTCACCGTACTTCTTCTTCCCTTTCTATGAAGAACAACGGGTCTAAAATAGAACGAACACCTGAAGGATTAGGCAATTAGTAAAGAGCAGAATCGAATACCTAATCATTTTTTTTTTGTTGGAGATGCATCTTTCATTCTCATTGTTATAATTGATTCCATCGTAAGAATGAACTTATTAAGGTTCGAATTTGAAATTGAAGAAGTCAGGAAGAAGAACATGGTAGATGGTACATGCGTGATGAAGAGACACAATTGTTGTTTGTTCTCATAGAATCCCAAGAAGATGGATTTCATCGAGTGAGGAATTCATTTGGGGTTTTGCAATTTCAATTTTAATTTAATAATACAGTCTATACAGAAGAGGGATTTAGAAAGATGACGAAGAAGACAAGCAGTGATGATGCTTTTCACTTTCTTCTCTATTTTCAACGAGTGATTATCTAACCCTGTTATATGAATTTGTGATTATCCAATTCTGTTGATGATGATTTCATTCAATTAGGTTAGGTTAATCAATTGTTCAAAATAACAGGTAAAAACTCGGTACCATCTAGAACCGGACCGGTACCACCGAGACAGGTACTGTTCGGGAACATGTACAGGTAGTCAGGCATGAGAACCGGTCACTAGCAGGTATAGGTACCGGGTTCTTAGAAAACCCGTACCTTACCGGCCCATGTGCAATCCTAGTAAGGATACACAAATGGAATTGACATCTCGTGGAAGTAAGGATTTCTCCGGAGAGCTACATGCTAATAGTATCCTGATAGATCCTTTAATCTCCCTTGTGGTAACTCCCTCTCTTAACTACGTAACCTTGCTTGTTAATTTTCACTCTATTTTTCCATGTCTCCATAATGTTACTCATTCTTCTACCACTTACTTTTCCCTGTATCTGATTAGCAAATTAGTTAGAATTTATATCTTTTGTTATCCTGTAGTTTCCAATTTCTGGCAATTCTTTTTCACTATGGCTTGGAACTGCCAAGGATTGGGCTCAAAGGATATCAAGAGACAACTAAATGATATGGTAAACAAAAATAATTCTCACATCTTATCTCTTTCTGAAAGTAAACAAAATAAAGAAGGAATCAACAGGATATTAAAGGAAGTTAATGTCCAAAACTTCTGGTTTGTTGAACCATGCGGGGTTGTTGGCACTGCAGAAGACTTAACTTTGATACTAAAAGCCAATATCTATGTTGAGATCATTGACTTATATCTACACCATATCAATACCATAGTTTTCTCTGCCCATGTCTCTGCTTGGCTCATCATTTGCTACTATGACAATGCATATGAGCTAGCTAAGAAAGTGAGGCTTGAAAAATGATAGAAATACTGCCTCCTCAAATAACCTTCCTTAGATGGTTATTGCGGACCTCAACATCATCCTCCGTGATTCTGAAAAACCCAGCACCTACAATTGCTTCAACTGAAGCTAATTACTTCGAGGATAAAATCAATGAGGTGAAACTGATTGATATTGTTTTTACTGGGTGTCCTTTCATATGGTCCAACAAAAGGTCTGGACCACGTCTTACCGAACATAGACTTGATAGGGGCTTTACCTATGAGGATTTGTTTCTTTCTGTTAGAGCATTGCTTGGTTGAACTCCCCAAGCGTTGGTATGTCAAGTTTGGTTGTCATATTTTAGTATCAAAACTCATCTAGAGTCGCTTGATTATTTACTAGAGTCAACTTCGTTTAGGTTAGACTAGAAAGTCTAGCAATGTTGACACGTACAAGTATTACTCTGAAGACCTGAAGAATGTGAAAAAGTAACGACTGCAACGAAGACATCATCCTTCCTCTTGAGGTTAATAATATTGACTTTGATCTTGTTTACATTCCTAACGTATCTTTCGAATCGCTTTATATTGAAAACATAACATGGGAAGATGTATATATAATACTTTAGTGATTAGACTTGGTCATAGCATTATGATCAAAGTATCAAAGAATTATATTACGAAGTATAACGCTTATCTTTTGAACTTCGTAAATACGACATCAACATAATCTATGTATTCAGTTACTTGATTATGTGTAGGATATATGTGTCATTTCATCCTAGGAAACTATGTATTATTATATTGGTTTAAGAAAGTAGATGTATGAACTTGTTTCATAATCGAAAGGGAAATCATAAGTGTGTTGGTCGGGTTCTTTATTGAATATCGTTTAGATGACCAATACAAGATGACAAGGTAGAACTTATCTTGACTTATGTTGAGAATCAAGGTATAACCGGTCATAACCTATAGTGTGTAGCAAGGTGTAACCGGTCACAAGCTTAATTGGAAAGCAAGGTGTAATCGGTCACAAGCTACATTGGGAAGTAAGGTGTAATCGGTCACAAGCTACATTGGGAAGCAAGGTGTAGCCGATCACAAGCTACTTTGGGAAGTAAGGTGTAGCCGATCACAATCTACATTGGGAAGCATGGTGTAACCGGTCATAACCTATCTTGGGGAGCATGGTATAACCGGTCACAACTTATATTGTGAGTCATGGTATAACCGATCCCAAGAGCAAAACAGAGTTTCCAAAATCCACACATCTATTCATGTTGTGTGTAGGGTTTGTTAAGAGAAACTTCTAGATGTCGACATTATTTGAACATGTACATAACTGTTATCGTCAATTGTTCAAAGATATTCCTTGATGCTCAAGGTGATCCCGAACCGAAATATTGAAAATTAATTATGATTTTAAAATATATATGTTTTAATTACCAGCAATTAAAGCATATCCCGTGGAAAAGGTTTATTAGTTAATGTGCTAAACTAATAATAAAAACTTTATAAGAGAGATTTGGGAAATATTGTTTGACATTTAATTGGAAATAGAAAGCTGAAATTAGGTACTTTAATGCATATCTTGAGAATATTTTTCGGTTTTGGAATTTCCTTATTGTCCAAACAACCTTGGTCTATAAATACTTGAGTTTGCATTTCTTGCAAACTATCCTAAGAGCAAGGCAAACTTCATTTGTGTTGTTTCTGGTGGAGCCGTCTATCCGGAGAGGAAAGTACCCTAATTAGGCGAAATCTCTTACGACCGCTCGTTTAAAGACTTCCGTGGAATCAAGAAGCTTTACGAGTACCGTTGGTGGGAAACTAGATAATTACATTGTTATTTTAGTTTTCGATTATTGATTTGATTGACTAATGGTTGTTGAAAATTTGATTGCACCTAGTTTGATTATTCTTGAGAGCCTTCTTTTCTGACATAAGGGTCACTCAAACTAGATTAAAGTATCGACGGGATCTTTAGAACTATTTGTAGATCTAAAGACATCTTGTGATAATCCATTGTTAATAGACTTCGTTCTGTGTGTGATTGATCACAAGACGATTCAAGTTTGTGTTGTGCAGGTTATTGAGAAGGCAATTGAAGATTTGAATACGAAGAAGATTTTCTTATTAGTTTTCGTATCTTGTGAATTTTGTGCACACATCTTGATCGGGTGGGATCTAACTAGGTCTTGTTTATCTTTGATAGACTTGTGATTATCTAGTTGATAAGATCGGCATCACTTTATAGTTACTCTTTGAGTTCTATATCAATTGATTGCGAATCCAGAAATTGGTTTTTTCGGCAATCAAGTTTTGGATTGATCTAACCAGACAAATGAGTCTATTAGATTAAACATAAGAGCCTTTGTTGACAACTCAGTTATATCTTTATTAAAGATAATTGAAGTGGTTACCAAACAGATTCATTTCGTTATTGTTTGGAATACGATCTAAAGTAGTTGAGTACATAAAGACTTTACGGGTAAAGCAACTTGAGATAGTGAATTCTTTCTTGAGATTCACGTGCGTGACCAAAAGGTCGAAGACGCAGGGATAGTGAGCAAACTAATTAGCTAGGGATAGTCTACTTGGTCTTAACTATACGAAGTTGGCATTAGATTTTGTATAACGGCCTAATTCTGAGAGTATTTAAAACTGGACTAGGTCCCGGGGTTTTTATGCATTTGCGGTTTCCTCGTTAACAAAATCTTGCGTGTGTTATTTACTTTACTTCCGTATTATAATTGTTATTATAATTAAGTAAATAATATTATTGTGCGTTAATCCGAATTACTTGACATTTATCCTAATAGTCAATCGGTTTTATTACCATAACTATTGTCAAGTAAATATCTTGTTGTTGTATTGTCCCGACCTCGTCCATAGACAATCACACAAGGTATAAGACTTATAGGTTCATATTTAAAATATTGTGGTGTATTTGGATACCCTCGTCTTTTCACTTTTATGGAGAAAACAAATGAGAGGAGATTATTCTTCTCTCTCTCTTACACACCGACACAAACTCAGATTCAGATTAAATATCTGAGAGTGTAAAACTAACGTACCCTAGACAGCCTGTCAAGACTGCTAACTTACACCTGAACTAATAAGAGAATGACAGCACACATGCTGATGTAAGAAGGGTGAAAATGCTAAACTGAAAAACAGAAAGAGTTATTTAATTTAACTATTATTAGCCCCCCGCAAGCTAATGAGGGCTGACTGTGGTAGAACCTTTAGCTTGTTCCTTAAAAGAGCAAATATAGGACTTGACAATCCTTTTGTGAATATATCTGCATCCTGATCAATGGTAGAAATAAAGGAAATTGAAAGTTACTTAGCTTGCACCAGTTCCCGGACAAAGTTGTAGTCTGAAAAGACGAGGGTACCCAAATACACCACAATCTTTTATTTTGATCACAACCTATTCAAGACCCACAGTGTATAAACCTCTTTAAGCAACAATCACTAAAGGAATATTTCAATACGGTGTCCACTTGGAACATGGTTAGTCTGGGTTGGCCTAACAATGTGAGAGATCAAAGCCAATTGGTGAATCACAATACACCCTGTGTGGTCGTCTATGAATACAAGATTGAGACAATACAACAACAATATGTTCACTTGATAATGGTTACGGTACAAGACCGAAACACTATAGGATCAATATCAAGTGCCTAGCTAACGTACAAGTGTATTTACTTTAATTATAATATAAACACAATTATAATGCGAAAATAAAGTAAAGCACACACCAGAATTTTGTTAACGAGGAAAACTACGATCATGTAAAAAAACCCTGGGACCTAGTCCAGTTTTGAATACTCAATGAATTAAGACGCTACAAAAAGTAAACCTGCAACTTCGTGTAGATGATACTAAGTAATCTAAAATCCTAGTTACTCAGCTTCAGCAGTATTCTTGTTTTGATAACATCTAGCAAAACCGAAGTTCTCAATAGATGTTTGATACTAGATATCCTAGCAGAACATGCGTTCTCTTTAGGACTAAATCTAGTATATCATCTTAATGGTTCACAATAACTTTTCTACCAATCTTTCAACTGGAAAGACAAGATTCCTTTGAATTGTATTCCAAATAGTAAAGGATCAAAACTGCTTGGTAACCAAACTCACTTTCTAATCACAATACCGCAATGTATGATAAAAGAACAGTTACGCTTATATTTTAAGATCCTTTACCAGATATGAAGCTCCTAGGTTACAAGATCAAACAAGACAACGATTATCGAAATAATCAATCTTGATTACAAGGTTTATGATAAAATCACAAACAACTTGTTGATCTCAAAAACAACCTTTTAATCCCGGAAAATCAAGTCACACCAAATCAAAACACAAGAATAAAGTCTTCAAATCTTCAAAGTCTTCAATCTTCGATTTAATCTTCAAAGTAACAACCTGCAAAAATAAACTTGATTCCTTATTGATTTGTCGCACATAACGGAGTCTGTTAACAATGACAAATCAATGAATCTATTACAGATCTAGAAAAACTTAGATCCGTAGAAACGTTAAATCTTTGATCTAGTTTGAGTGAGCCTTATATCAGAAGAGAAGGTTCTTAAGAATAAACAAACTAGGTGCAATCAAAGTTTCAACAACTGTTAGTCAATCAAATCAATTGAAAACTAATAACACTGCAATTATCTAGTTTCCCACCAACGGTACTCGTAGAGCTTCTTGATCCCACAGAATTCTTTAAACGAGCGGTCGTAATTCCAATAAATGCTTGTCCAATATTTCTGAAATCTCTCAAGAAAAAATCTCCATGCACATTACTAATTTTTATTCTCTAGAGATATGCATTTAATTGCTGGTAATTAAAGCATATAAAACCAAAAACCTTAATTAAAAGATTCTCAATTTATTTCGGCATAGGATCACCTTGAGTACTAAGGAATATCTTTGAACAATATATAAATGATAAGAGTTAATGCTCATGTTTAAAGTATGTTGACATCTTGAAGTTTAATGGAATCGGTTCTACCTTATAAAAGTAATTAGGTAGAAATCGATATTACCCAATACAAATAATCAGGTAGGATCGGTTATACCAATTACAAGGATCGGTCACACCAATTACCAGGATCGGTCATACCAATTACAAGGATCGGTTACACCAAGTACCTTATAAAAGTAATCAGGTAGGGACCAGTACTACCAAATAAAAATAATTAGGTAGGATCGGTTACATTTATATATGGTATTTACTTGTGATCGGTTACACCAGTCACTAGGATCGGTTACACCAATTACAAGGATCGATTACACAAGCTCTTGTGATCGGTCACACCAATTATAAGGATCGATCATACCATCACATGGTGATTACTTAGGATCGGTTACACCAATGGTCATACCAAATCATAAGTCTAGGCATTGTGATCAGTTATACCAAGATACATAACCTGAGTTACGATCGGTTCTACCAATTCACACATATTGGTCATCCAAATATAAGCAATGAATAGTCGGACCAATAAGCCTATTGATTTCCCTTTCGATTCACGAAACAAGTTCATGAATATACTTCCTTTAAACAAATGTAAAACATTGTTTCCTAGGATGAAATCTTCACCATTCACCCATTCACATAATCATAAAACTATATACAAGATTATGTCGATGTCATAACTACGAAGTTCAAAAGATAAGCGTTATACTTCGTAGTATCATTCCTTAATACTATGACCATACTATTATGATCATGTCTATCCAATAGAGTATTATATACAATATGTACAATATATACATCTTCGCATGTTATGTTTTCAATATACCACGACTTGAAAGAAACAAGATAGAAATGGAGCAAGTCAAGTCTGTAGTTACTAACCTCGAGCTGAAGGATAATGCATTTGTTGTCTTCAATCCATTTTCAGATCTTCGTGAGTAACTAGAGCACAATATTTCTATCATTTCTAGCTTAACCTAATAAAGTTGACTCTAGTTTACTTATTAAGCTACTCGAGTTTTGGAACTAAATATGACAACCAAACTTGACATACCAACGCTTGGTGGGTTCAACCGAGCAGTGCTCTAACATAGTCAATTGCCAGATGCTTCATCCTTGAGTGAAGAACATGGTTAGAAGAATATGAAATAACAATAATATTGTCGCCCAGTAAACAAGGAGCAGTAGGTAAGAATATGTGTAAATCCCTAAGGAGTTTACAGACCCAAAGAACCTCATCGACAGATGTCATGTCCCATGTAGTAATTATGATCACCCATTGGGTTAGGGGCACTATTAGCTGTAGAGAGTTGTTTCTGTAGTCTCACTTGTGTGAGTGGCACATGTCATGTACATGTTTCCCTATTTAGTTTGGCTGATGTATTCTCACGATTATCGTATATAATTTGTGTTGTTCTGTTCTTCTCTCTCTTTTGGGGTTTTACCCTTCAATCTCATAGTGTACATCCTGTAGATTGAGCCTGATCACTCATTTGTAGTGTAGATCACTACAGCAGAATCGGCAAAACTCTTAAACTCTGTTTCAGTAGATGACCTTGCAACAAAAGCTTGTCTTTTACTTGACCATGAGATGGGACTTGAGCCAAGAAAGATGTAGTATCCTCCAGTACTTCTTATTGAATCACGGTCACCGGCCTAGTCTACATCACTAAACCCATGAACTGAAGTCTAAATTTTACTAAGCAAGATCCCATGGTCAATAATTCCCTTAATGTATCTCAGAATTGTTTTGGCAGCAATCAAGTGGTCACTGTTAGGATTCTGCATGTGTTGACAAACTTGATTTACAACATAGCTGATTTCAAGTCTTGTCCAGGTAAGATACTGAAGAGCAACAACAAGAGACCTATAGGAAGTAGCATATGCAAGCAAAGTTCCTGAATTTGATGGTAATCTAGAAAGTCAAGAGCATACTTGGTTTGGGACATAAAAATACCATTATCATTCCTCTTAACCTCAAGACCCAAGAAATAGTGAAGAGAACCTCAATCATTTATAAGAAAATGTACCTGCAGTTGAGATATGATTTCTTGAGAAAAGGACTTGGAATTACCAGTCAAAAGAATGTCATCAACATATACAAGAAGAATTGTAATCCTAGAGCCTGACTTTTGAACAAAAAGTGGGGGCTTGAAACCATAAGAAAGCATAACATTTTATAACTTGTGATACCAGGGCTTAGGGGCTTGCTTCAGTCCATATAGGGATATGTGAAGTTTATAGACATAATCAGGATGTTCAGAGTCTATGAAACCTGGAGGTTGTGTCATATAAACTTCTTCTGATAAATCATCATGCAAGAATGCATAGCTGACATCCAGTTGTAATTGACTGCAAGAGATAAGGTGATTTTAATAGTGGTAGGTTTATCCATAGGAC
The DNA here is from genome assembly GCA_023531295.1 of Papaver armeniacum. Classification (NCBI taxonomy): domain Eukaryota; kingdom Viridiplantae; phylum Streptophyta; class Magnoliopsida; order Ranunculales; family Papaveraceae; genus Papaver; species Papaver armeniacum. The sequence continues at coordinate 276,879 of JAJJWW010016353.1, read as the reverse complement.
TGCAGGTTTCATAGTAGTCAATGCCTTCTTGCTGATGAAATCCTTTTGCAACAAGCCTATCTTTATACTTTCCATGGATCCATCAGAGTTATGCTTGAACCTAAATACCCATTTGCAACCTACAACATTCTGATAAGAATGAGGAGGTACTAAATACCAAGTACCTGCAGATTGTAAAGCGTTAAATTCTGCATGTAATGGTGGTCTCCATTCATGACATTTTAAAGGTTGAGATACACATTGTTGTAATGAAGGACTTTGAGATGTAAGCAAAGTAGCTGACAAAGTATATTTGGTGGAGCAGTTCTTTTTCTTATTCCTTATCATAGGATTAGGTGAAGTAAACAAAGTTGATGAGCTAGAAGTATTTATAGTATTTTATGCAAGATTGACATTGTGTCAAAGAGGATAGACAGCTTCTTAAAAAACTACATGTCTAAATATACATACTTTACCAATAGAGACATCTAGGCACCTGTAACCTTTGTGATGGTTAGCATATCCTATGAAAATACAAGAAATACTTCTTGGAGCTAGTTTATGAGGAGTATAAGGTTTAAGCCAAGGGAAGCACAAACAACCAAAAGATCTAAGAAAGTGATAATCAGGTTTTCTGTGACATATGACTTCATAAGGAGATTTAAACTTCAGAGATCTTACTGGAAATTAAATGTGAAATTAGATGTAGTAAAAGCTTCAACCCAAAAGGTAGGAGAAATACCAGATTAAATAAGTAGAGTTCTACCTGCATCCACCAAATTTCTGTATTTGGATTCTGCAACACCATTCTGCTCAGGTGTGTGTGGACAGGTTTTTTCATGCAATATCCCATGTGAAGAAAGAAAGGAACCTAATTCATTGTTCATAAACTCACCCCCACCATCAGTTCTAATTGTCTTAATGGAACGGTGCAGTTGATTCTCAACTTGTGTTTTGAATTGATTAACCTTCCTGAAGTCAGATTTATCAAATAGAGGATATATCCAGCAGAATTTTGAGAAATCATCAATTATATTAACATAATATTTGTATCCAGAGATAGAGTTACATGACTAGGATCCCATAGGTCAAGATATACAATCTTTAATGAATGTGTAATACTGTTGATGGGTGAAAACAATTTGCTGGTTTTTTGAGGAAAAGTGGAGGGCTGTGCAACAGGCGGATCCTCAATTGAGCAAAGATCCCAAACCTTTAACAGATGCACTACACAGGAGTGCTTTGAGTTCGAGAGATCAATCTGTAAGACTCCGGCCTAAACCAAGACAATGGTCGTTCCAGAGTCAATTCAGTCACAAAGAGGGATGAGGGTCGATCTGTAGGAGGGAAGCTGAGAATTATGGGAGATCAATGGTGATCGAAGGATTGTGGATGTGTTAGAGACTTCTGCAAGTTTGATGAACCATCAGTGAATTCTGATCAGATTGTTTGAAATATGTTCGGTAGTGTTCGACTGAGATCCCTTGAATTGAGTTAATTTGTCTTATCATAGGTTGATGAACCTATTTATATTATATGGCAGAAGTAGTTAACACATTGATCTCCAGTAAGTGTGAAGGTTGCATAGGAGTGGAAGAATGTGGGTGTGGGAAATCGTGGTTGAACCAGTTTCACATTGCGCGAGAGACTTGATTGATTGTCCATCTACTACTTTGCTAACTCTTTCAACTGCTAGCACAACTTACTCATATTTCTCATCGTGTACGTATTGTTACATTGCATGTGCCGTAGGCCGCCATACCAAAACCCTAATGAATATCCCCCATGTGACATGATTGATGTCTCATGTATGTGGAGTCTGCAAGGCATACATGTATTTAATTGGTAATTATTGACTTGGCTAGACGATAAGTCATAACCTTGATGAGTCGAGCATAATTGACGAATGTGATATGCTCTGTGACTCATGTATTGAGCTTAAGGTGTCTGCTGGGACAACAATAATGCATAGACGTCGAGTCTGATGAATTGTGATGTATCATGATTTGGATTGACGAACGTCAGTATAATGAGATTGCTCGATCATGGACCTATTCTGATATGTCGAGTATTTGACAGGAAATCAGATATTGCTGAGTTATGTAGAGTACTCATTCCCGATATAATATGTCATAAATTTTCGAATGACAAAGTAGGAATTAGAGAATTATTAAGTACTGGACTCATGGTCGTCCAATAAAATATTGGATGGTCGGCCGAGTAGATGGATGTCCAGTATCATGTTGCTTCTTGGACAGTCGAGCAACAAAAATGTTGGTAGCAGGACCAAACATTTAAATAATAATTAAAATATTGATAGTTGGATCAACATGGAAATTATTGATGTTTATCAGAATTATCATAAGTCTGAAACCCTAATTTTGGAGAACCCTGGATCTAAGAGATGGAGAGTTGTCCAATGTGGGTAGAGATATTGATCAATCAATAGGTATGAAGACCATTCATTGGTGGTGGAGAGACCGACAGAGCGGTGAATGTAGAATTATCCAACTGGTTGAAGAGGATTCACCAAAATATGGAAGTGTAGTGGTAGATATTTATTATTAATCCACGGAATTCGGCTTAGAAAAGCCGTGAATTGAAGTAATAAAATATAGTAATAAAAATAAAATATTTTCTAGGAGTTCAATTGATGAATATTGCACTAGAATTAATTAATTGACGGCTCTATACTAGCAGGCAATCCGTCTAAGGGCATTATATTTATTCGAGAATCGAGGTATGAGATAGTGGAAGCATCATACTCGTTCTGAACATTTATTATGCATAGTCAGGGAACATTTGCAACATCCTGAAGACGTTATTGCTCTATACTAGTGGTCAATCCATCTAGGAGCCGTCCAATCATTCTCGATTCTATACAGAAGTGTATACTGAAATTGCTCAGTATAAATGATGAAATATGCAGAATATTGAAAGCTCAGTTGAGAGGCTTTAATAATTGCATATTCATGTATGCTATGAAGAGACTACACACTTAGTCAGAGATCATCGTGACATGAGCTTTCATTTCTAAACTCTAAAATATGAATTTCATATATTTGTTTGAAGCTAGGTCAGAAATACACAAAATTATGATTTTACGATTTCAGCTTTCGTCAAAAATCCACCATCAACAACTACAATGGCTAGAAATAAAAAAAAGAAGAGTTTATGACTCCTTCCCAAATGACAACCATTACAAAATATAGGTGTTCTCATTACAGAAGATGAAGAAAGAGAACTGCATACATGTTGCATTATTAGAAATGAGGGGTGGGAAAATCTCTTGCAGCAGAAATTGTGGTTGTGACACCAGAGAGGGATTTCTATGATGAATCATGAAGAAAGTGTAGTGGATACATGCAATTATGATGATGGCCTTGCAAAAGTATCTTCCCATTGGATAAGTCCTTCACAAAGAAACTAATAGATTCAAAGGTTATAGAACAATGATTGTCTGAAGTAATCTTATGGACATATAATAAGTTATGAGAGGATTGTGGTACTAGAAGAACATATTTAGGTGAAAGATATGGTTTAGGGAGGATTTTAATATGAAATCAGAATGAGTAATTTCCATACCTTCATCATTAGCTGCTTGAATTTCCTCAATTTCCTCATAAGTAGAAGCTGCTTGGAGTTCAGAAGTATCAGAAGTAATGTGATTGTTAGCCCCTGTATCGGCATGCCAAGGGTTTTCTCCCAATATAATTGCATACACCAACATTGCAGTAAGATGTTAAGGAGTGTGAACATTATGATAAGCAAAGTTTAGTCGATTATGACATTCAAGAGCACCATATCCTTTCTTACTGCAAATGTGACATATAATTGGAGTAGATACAACATTAGAGGTAGTATCTGAGGATTGTAATTAAGTAGGTGGTCTACTAACAGTAGGAAAGGATGAAAAATAAGGAGTAGAACCTTCACCATGAAAGAAAGAACCTTTAATTACTCGAAGAAAAAAATACCATGTCTTTTACCACCTCTAGCAAGACTAGGATTCAAACTACCAAATCTACCACCAGTGCCTCTATCATAAGATCTGAATGAATGCATATTAGCAACAAAGGCCTTATTAGATGATTCAATAAGTAAATGAGCATTCCTATCACTGACAACAACTTCCTCACTGAGAAGATTATTATGAGGTTCAATACATGTGATAGGAGGATATATGTGACGCATATAAATTGCACAAGGAATATAATTGTAACTACAACAATTTCTTGATCATAAATTATCTCACCAGTAGTAGCAAGTTGATCAGACAAGGAATTTTGTTGATAAGATTAGAAACAAATTTGTTACCTTGCTTGAGTTCTAAGAGTTTAGTACGCAATTGAATTGAATGTGTAGAAGAAGATCTTGCAAACCTTGCATTGATGCTATTCCAGAGATGATAAGATGTTGAGGAATTAGAGAAATATGCAACCACAGAGTCTGAAATTGTAAAATGAATCCACATCATAATAAGGGTATCTCCATCCATCCAATTAGTGTAAAGAGGATTCTCAATATTGTTTTCTTGATTCCTAGGATTGGTGAATTGAGGAGGACATGGATTTGTACCATCAAGAAAACCTTGAATATTGAGTTTCCGAATCACAAAAGACATTAAATTCTTCCAAGTTATGAAATTGTCTTCTTTAAGTTTAAGATGAACAGAACTAGTAAGTCGAGATAGAAGAACTTTATAGATCGATTGTGAACTAGTAGGGGTTTTCATTGAAGATGAAAGAAAATCTTGAATCATGAACAAAAAGCAGAACTGATATTGAGAAGTAAAAATTGAGAAGCGGAAGCAATGGAGATCGAAAAACCTAAGAGATATAAGAATATCTCCCAGTCTGATACAATAGTAACACAAGATATTTGACATAGAAGAATATTAATTAATGGAGTTTTAGGAATTATAGTTGCTAGAAAACAAATGGGAGGAGATTGTTCTTCTTCCTCTCTTACACACCGACACAAACTCAGATTAAATATCTGAGAGTGTAAAACTAACATACACTAGACAAGCTGTCAAGCCTACTAACTTACAACTGAACCAATAAGATAAGGACAACACATAGGATGATGTAAGAGGGTGTAAACACTAAACTGAAAATTAGAAACAATTATTCAATTTGACTGTTATTAAATACTACTATTTCCAGTTTTCTTGATATGTGTTCTGATCATCATCTCATAGTTCTTAACACTAATCCCAATTGGAATAGTGTTCATGTTCCATTTAAATTCTTTGGTCCCTGATTGGATCATAAGGATTGCAGGAAAATTATTAAGGATGCTGGAAAAGAAATTTATCTGGCTCCTCAGTGTTCATTATTGCTAGAAAGCTCAAAAACATAAAGATTCATGTAAAAATCAGGTTCAAAGAAGTGTATGACAACAACAAGGTAGTCAATATCGGTTGTACCGGCCGATATTATAGGTTTTTATCGTGTATCAGAAAAAACCTTTACGCTATCTAAAATATCGGCGATACAAGGAGTGAACGATAAAAATGCTCATATCGGCCGTTACAAACCGATATATCGGGTTTACCGATACACTGATAATATCATTAACGGTAATTTGGTAGAATAAATTATTTAGATCTGAAAATTTGTAAGAAAATAATCTTCTTCTTTTGTACCCTTGAAAACTCAATCCATTCAGTACAGAAATTTCCAACTATTTCATTATTTAATGAGTTTCTTATCCTTGAAACAACTATGATTCTTTATTGATCCTTCTATTTCTTCTGAAGATTTATCAAATGAGAATATTATCGTTAACGCTTTTATCTCCAACATCATAATTCAGGTTAGTATCAACGACATCTGAAATAGGAGTAGTAATTAAATATGGGATAGAAAGTAGAATGGAATTGAATTTTTATTGTGAAGATTTTGATCTTGAGAATTAATGCATCATATGGCACAATTTTTTTATTTAAATTAAAACATTTACAAATTCTTGTCTTAATGATGTATCACCGATAAAAACCGATATAATCTTTTGTATAGGTATATCAGACTCGGCTGATACGATACCGATACGCAATATTAACTACTTTGGGTAACATCAAGACTAATCTTGAAGACTGCAAAAATCATTTAAACTGGCTCTACAAGAACTACTTTAGAAATAATAGAGGGCAAGTTCTAAATAGTGCTTGAAAAAAAAATCAATGACTATACTAAAGAGAAATTCTAGAAGATTAAGAGTAGAGATCCAAATATCATAACATCTAGGAGTACTAGAAGTTCTATGATAATTTCTAAATAGTTCATGAGAAACAAGGATATTATCTTGAATAGCTCCACCACAGACAAAAGCAGACTGATTTGCACTAATCAAAACTCTCATAATTCTCTTCATTCTCGGGGAAATGATCTTAGTTATGCACTTATAGATGACATTACATCAAGCAAGGTCTGAAATCAGTAACCGTAGTAGGATTGTCATACTTAGCTACAAGAGTAATAAAAGTATTGTTTGCCTCTTTTAACAATTTATACTTGGAGAAAAAATTCTTGATAACAACAACAAAATCATCTGCAACAATTTCCCAACAAGATTTGAAGAAATGGCTGGAGAACCCATCAATTCCCGGAGCCTTACTAGAACCAATAGTTGAAAGAGCCAGAACAATTTCATATCTGTAAATATCTTTGATCAGCTCATTTAAAGTAACTTCATCAATAATGTTATTAAACTTAAGATTATCAAATATACTATCATCACATTCCTGAGTCTTTCATCAAACAGAAGAGAATAAAAATCAATACATTCCTTAGCTATATGAGTATCTTCCTCCAATTGCTCACTAGAAAGAGATGTAAAAGTTAAAATATTATTCCTGAATCTTCTTTCCTTTGAGGAATTATGAAAGAATGAGTTATTAGAGTCACCCAGATCTAACCATTGTACTCTAGACTTTTGCTTCAGCATGGATTCTTCATATTTAGCAACAATAGAATATTTTGAAACAACCTCTTTCTCAGCCTTAGCCAGAACAGGACAAAGATGAGCTTTTTGTACATTTTCTTGAGCACACTGCATCTCCCTTTTGGCCTTTAGAGTGTGAACAGAAAGATGTTGGAACTTTTCTTCTTTCCATTTGATTAAAATTTGTTTTAAGTCTCTTCAATTTAGTAGCAAGAATATACATTGGATTACCATCCATTTTAAGCTTCCAAGACTCTCTAACAATTTCCATAAAATCAGGCTCTTTAGTAACAAAATTATAAAACCTAAAGAGAGGAGAACCATGCTTCCACTTCTCAAAGATAGTAGCAATTGTTGGAGAATGATTAGAAATACCCTGAGTCAAAAATTCTGCTTTAGAGTTGTCAAACTGATTTAACCATTCCAGATTGACCATAACCCTATCAAGTTTTGAACCAATTCTATAGCTTCCCTGTTTCTGATTCCATCAAGTAAAGAAACAACCAGAATAAGAAAGGTCCAACAAACAAGCTTCGTGAACACAATCTTGAAAATAAGAAAAATGATTAGAACTAACAGTTGCTCCACCAACTTTCTCATTTGAATAAAAGATAGAATTAAAATCTTCCAAACTCATCCAAGGCCTATTATTGAAACTAGCAAAAGATTTAATATCATTTCATTGAGAAGTTCTTTGAGAAGCATTATTGAAACCATAAACAAATGACATGACAAAATTAAGGTTTCTAAAAGTAGACACATCCAGAAAAATTATTTGAGAAGAAGAATGCAAAATAGTGATATTGACTTCTTTAGGATCCCACCGAATCCATATCCTACCAGAAGGAAAACAAGAGGCTTTTGCTACTTTTGTTCCTAACAATTGTAGTAGGGTAAAAACTGATTCTGATGAAAATGGTAAATTTGGTGTGTCGATGAGAAACGAATCTAAACCATAAACAAATGTACTACACATGAGTACTTTAGATTCGAGAGATCAATCTGTACAATCATGGCCTAAACCAAGAAATGGCCGTTCCAGGCTTGCTTCTGTCACAAAATGAAGGAGAAGGGTTGATCTTAGGGAGGGAAGTAAAGAAGGTGTTGAGATCAAAATGATGAATTCTGTAAAGTGTAGTTTTATGACTTGTATCATAATATAGAATTTGCTTGCAAAGTGTAAGCTGTGAATCCTGGATGATTTCTGAATACTTGCGTTGATAATGGATGTTGTTGGTTGAAATAGATTAAAAAATCTATGTATACCAGTCATATTCGAACAAACTGATCTCGTTGGAAGTGGGAGTTGTGAATTAGTGGAGATCATGCGTGAATGGTGAAAAACCGTGTCTTATGGTTATGGGAAGAATGGACGGTTTGTACTCCCACTACTCCTCTACCTGTCACCTATCTGTTATTCCAGACACTTTCTCTTAATGGGCGTATTGCACGCCGCACGCTGTAAACCGCCAGACAAATACCTTAGTGAACATCCCCCAGTTATGACTTGTTTGATATCTCGAGTACTTTGGTAGAAAATAGCACTTAGTCATGACTGCCATGATTTATATTACTAAGGACGCCAGGTAAAAGCCTACTCGTATAATTTGATTTACCTGGATGAGGCCCATATGTCTCGAGTAAGTCAAGTCATAAGAATGTGACTTGCTGCGAGTCAGTGCTCAGAAAATAGCATATGGTGCTTTTAGGTTAAATAATTAAATTATTCCTGAAATCGATATTTATGAAATATCGTTGTCTTAAAAAGGAGTATGACCGGATATCTTTGGGTAGCTGCCATGAGCTGTTTGTATAAATTGGGGACGAGATGACCGGTCCTCATAGGAGAAGGACGACCGGTAGCCATTATGACATCTCATTAGTCGACTCAAATTAGATCTAAGCCGATTAAATCATCTAGCCAAGTTGGATGGTTGAGATGATTGGCGGCAGTTTATGTTAATTCGTGAAATTTCGTAATCAGAAAATTCAGATGTGAGACCCGTACTAAAACTGTTGTAGAATTCTCATACGAACTCATATTTTGATGATTTGACACTCTATTCTTATCAGAAAAGAATTTCCTATCTTCCGTTGTGGGAATATTTAGGTTTTGAGCTCGTTTAGGAGGTGAAAACAGCCCGACAGTAAAAACTCAGGAAGAATTCTATCAGTTTTCAGCCATGACCTAGCTCTCATTTTAAGCTGTATCTTTTAGCTCGTTAATCCGATTGATGTGATTTTTTATTATGTTATACTAGACATCCATACGAAACTTTTGGCATATATCTCATACTCAAATTATCTACGAATTGCTTCCAGATGTTCGTCCAATCTCTGGTGACCTTTTGGATATCGTCCGACCAAGTTGAAGAGATATTATTGGTCGGTGTGAAACCAAGTTGTCAGGTCAGCTTCGAGTGTTCTGATTAGCCATAATAGAATAGGGGTGACATGTGAGCACCATGAGACATGCTTTTCCAGTCATGGGAGGAGCTAGAGTAGTTAGATTAGCTGGAGTGGAGCAAGTAGGCTATAAGCGATCTGATTGGCTGAAATAATAGAGGGCCCGTCAGTAGCTAATATGGAGCCTGCTGCTTTAAAGTGATTTGATTGATCGAAAGGGAAGAGGGGTGCCAGATGAACGTCTGGGGACATGATCAATCATCCAGGATAGGCGCCAGTTAGGGAAAACCGTCTGGTCGAGTGGCGCGGTTATGCTCCTTTTGCTACCGCCGGGTTTAGTCGCAGCTTCCTCTTTTCCCCAATTTTCGACTCCTGGTAGGATTTTACTCCTACCGGCCCATGGTGGGCCAATTCCTAGCTTGCCTGGGTTTTGTATCGATCAATAGGGATCAACATATTACGCATGCTTCGTTTTAGGGCAAAAAAACCTAATTTTTGTAAATTAAAAGAATTAGGTCAAAAAATTGAATTTTGTGAGTTGGCATAAAATAAATCAATTTTTTGGTGAATTTTGCACGTTGATACAAAATCACCAATTTTCATCTTCGAGAGCAGCGCAGCTCGCGCCTCTGATTGAGTACCTTCATGCACATCTTAATCCTGACACTTCAGGAAATTCATGCTACCCAGCTGAGAGTGAACATTAATTGTCATATCATGTCAATATTAAGAGTTCAGCCGGGGAATATAGCATAGGATAGATACTCAGCAGGATCCGACATTAGTGAATAATGCAGCTAGGAGCTTAAATACTCATTAGTCTCTATAATAGTGAACAATTCATCTAGGAGCTTGAGTTTCAATACAATATGAAGAGAGGCATAGGCACTCATCAGATTTTGATATATTCTTCAAATTCCTTGCGGAATACAGACATATCGTGGTCTACTACTTCTGATGCCGGGTCAGGTAGACAGACTTTTACAGTTTTCGCCCTAAACTAAAAAGGATTATATACAGAAGTAGGCCTGTTCTGGACCCTCACTTTCAATTCTAGGCCTCTTTTTTTATTTCTTACAAATATAAGCCTTTCAAACGGATTTCATCCACTTTTGTTATCTCAGTCAATTTATCTCGTTGACTCGTCAATTTATCATCAAAATATCGCAGAGCGATATCTCATGGAGGTGCCGACATTACGAAAATGCCCTCTCTATACGTGTGTTTATATCACCCCATGTGTGTCGACCTAAAAGCCTGATCCACGATCTGGAAATCTCGAAGATATTTGAACGGTTACGATGGACGTTCATAGTTATTATCTCCACACATGTAGGCTTTTACAACATCCATCTAAGATACGCAAAAAAACTTCATTCAGTTCGTCTTCCATCTCTGTTCTTCTTCTTCCCCATATCTGTTATTCACCAGCCGTTTTGTGTTGTTCTGGTAGAAGGATAATTTTATTAACAACAATGAATTAATAGAAGCAACATCAGCATATCAATCACATCATCGTTTCCTATTTTGCTGTTCTTCAAAAGTCACCAACTAGACAATGACGGGGAGAGGGAGATGATGATTATAGACTTAGGGATTTTGCTCACTGATCAAAAGGAAACCTTGGGTATGAATTTGATTTTAATTTATCTTAATGTGCAATGTTAATTTTGGCAATTGTAAACTATGGTTTATGTTTTATTCAAAGTTAGCAGATACTTTAATTTACTCTCAGTGAGCACCCTTTAATCTTATTGTTTCAATCGATTGGTTAGTCGAGAAATTTGTAGTCTAATTGTTCCACTGATCGTTTGGTTAACCAGCCTTGTAAAATTATATGATAAAGTCCTAGTTCTTGATGTTTCATGTTTCATTTGAAATTTCATTAATTATATATGTCTAAAATGAGTTGTCGTAGAGAAATGGTGATTCGATTGGAGTGTTTTAGAGTCTTGATACAAGTTAGTATACTTGGGTTTGTCTTAATTTCAAATTTTCAGGGAAGATTGGAAGGGGTCCTTATACCAGCAGCAGAAACCCTCACATTGTTCTAGCCCCCCAACTGTTTGTGACATTGTAGCAACTAGGTTTCAAATTGTTCACTTTTAGCTTTTGTTGTTTTGGGTGTCTTGAAATCAAGTCTTAATAGTTAATAGCAACATAGGAATGTATTGATGATGGAATACTATGACGAATTCCTTGGATTTAGATTTTCTTGTGACTCATACATGGGCAGCGTAAAATCGCGTGATAAGTTTCGTTTCATATGATGTTTCTGTTGTAATAGTGAAACTGGTGTTGGTGCTCATTTAGCATGTTAGTGCTCACTTATGTTATTAGTGTATGAATTGTTGGATGTTGTTGCTTTGACAGTGTTGTTGGTGCTTTGCATAGAAGACGCTGCTACCAGTGATTGCTTGCTTACAAGCTGTCCGAAAACAGAAAAAGAGAGACACATCTGAAGTTAAAGCTGCTTCATGGAAAAAGAAGAAAGAACAAAATGTCGTAGCAGGTTAATACATTCTGCATTTCATTTGATTTCAATTTCTTACAATTTCATTGTTTTTTTTTAACAAAATGTTGTAAGCTTTAACTCTAAATTGCTCGCATCATCTCTCGATTATATTACCAATTTTTTTTCAAATATATATCTCTGTCTTCCTACCATTGCTTCTTCCTATTTTTCCTGTACAAGCAAAACACATACTAGTTTAGTAATATCATAATATCATGATTGTTTCCGTATTTCAGTAATAACCAAGGGAACTCATCGATTTGAAGGGCTAAGATTGCAAGGGAACTCAGAAAAGGCTCGAACTGACCTATCTACCACCATTTATGGAGTGCCATGTGTCAAAGAAATGGTGACATGTAAAAAGTCAACCTGGCATACCCGAGTCCACATGTACAGAGTCCATGCTGATTTGCTTGAGTTAAATCAGTGATACAAAATTAAATTGGTGATTCAAAGGACTATTAGGTCTTTTTATGTACAACTAACGGTGCTAACTTTCCATCCATCAGTTTTGGTCAAAACTTGCCTAGTTTTGTAAGAAATAAAAAAACAGGCTTAGTTTTGTAAACCATAAAAAAAACAGGCTTATTTCTGTAAAAAGCCCAACTAAAAACCACCATCAACAACAGTGCAGATAAGCTGTTACAAGAGGTGGTTGAAGAGGTTATCGGGACCATGAAATGATGGAAAGATACCATGCTCTTACTTCAATCTGCATAATGTTATTGCTGCCTGTCAAAGTGTTAATTACATATGTAACAAACTTATTTCTTCCCTACAATGCAGATTGCACAACAATCAGAGTCAACGTAGAAAAATTCAGTTACGAAGGATAAAAACAACCAACACATATCTTTGTTCTGTCCCTGAATTTTGACAGTCGAAGTTGGCAATGGAGATTCAAAATTTTGTTCCTACTTCTAGAATAATTAAGGTTGACAAGTATAGCTAATGAAAAGTTTGGAATGGTGAACACTCCCAATAAGAAAATTACATGCTCACAATTTGATGCAGATATTTGGAAATGTATGCTGAGTTTCGTCGTCTTCCAATTATTCCCCTCATACAGCAGTCGGCCAGGATTACATTTAGCCAACTAAATTGGAGATCTGTTCAGAAACATACGGTTATGTATTAAAGCTAGAAGGCCAAAAATATTATCCCTCACAATAACTTCTTTAAAATAAACTTCGGAGAAAATTCTAAATGCGAAGTGACAATCCCCACATATTTTAAAAATTTTCACTATCCGAATAATGGCTTCAGGACCCAAATTGATCAACCCAAATGCCAAAGCCAGCTTTTCACTGTGATAAGAAATGTCAGTTTCTTTTTCTCCTCCATCTATATCGAACAACACACGAGCTGTATCTGGGACATACCCAGCTGATTTTAATCTCTTGGTTACCTTCTCTAGTGTCAGCTCAATCTCTTTCTTTTGTGGGCGTGATTTATCACTCGCCAAAAATTGGTGTAGTGTACCATTCAGTTTGATATAACTCCAATCAGATGGCTTCCAGATTCCTCTCTCATCCATGACCTTCTTCACTGTTCTTGCATCTTCTCATCGATTGGCATTGCTAAACATGTTAAATAAGAGAACATAACGGGCTTCATGACCAGGATCTAATTCGAGAAGTCTTTTTCCTTCAATCTCACCCATTTCGAAATTCCCGTGAATTCTATAATCACCCATAAAAGATCTCCATACTAAGGGATCTATATCAGTCGGCGTTTTCTGGATAAATTCATAAGCCTCTTTCAAACGTCCACTTCTTCCAAACAGATCAACCATGCAACAATAATGTTCATTTTCTGGTGCGAGACCATGGACCGTAAGCATTGAGTCAAACAGCTTCTTTCCATATTCAATCATACCCGTGTGACTACAAGTGCTTAAGATTGCTATAAACGTAATGTCATCTGGTTTCAAACCATCTGACTCCATCTCCAGGAAAATGTTTGTTGTTGTATTTCCAAGGCCATGCTATGCAAGACCTGGGATGATGGATGGCATTAAAGAGAAAAAAAGTTCTTGATTTTCGTGGAACTTCAGGGAAAATACTGAGTGCAATATCTATGGTTCCACACTTCACGTACATATCTATAATAGATTTTATGACTAAGGGGTTAAAATTAAGTCTGATTTTATGCATTGTTGATGAAGCTTTTTCCCTAAATCCAAAGCACCCGACCTTGCACAGGCCGAGATTACAGCAGCTAAGGTTACTTCTTCTGGTTTTATGTCAAAAATTTTCATTTATTTGAAAAGTTCTAATGCTTCCTTGTACTTCCCTATCTGACAGTAACCGCTAATCATAGTTCTCCAATAAACTAAGTCTCTTTCTTCCATCTGATTAAAGAGTTGCAATGCCATATCAAGTTCTCCAGACCTCACATAACCTGATATCATAGCACTCCAAGCTCCAATGCTTTCACGCATTCCCATTTTACCGAAAACCAAATGTGTCATTTCCATAAACACGAATCCCCTTAGTCGGCGCCAATGTTTGTACCCAAAATTAATTTTAGGCACTAAACACGATAATTTGATGATGATTATTGTCAATTAGGGTTAGAAAACGATTTAGAGATAAACCGAGAGGACAAAGATCCGGAGGAATCCCATAGGGAAAGTATTGTATTGATATGATGTTTACAATAATTGTGGTTAGCTAACCTAGGATTTCATACTCCTTTAGGGTTTAGGGTACATGTATTTATATAGTTGTGTATACCCTAATTATGATAAAAACTTGATATGCAAGCAACTTGGGCAACAAGACTTTTAGAAACTTCTGGAATCTTCTTTCACGGGCTAGACGGGCTTGATTAACGGGCTTCCGGTCTATTTTATAGACGGTTGTAGATGGGGAAAAACGATTTGCTGGTTTTTACGGAATTGAAGAGTCGACCGTGTGGAGACTCCTTGAAACGAGCGAAATGTTGAACCTCACATAGATGCACTGCAAGAAGGGAGTGCTTTAAGTTCGAGAGATCAATCTGTAAGAATCCGGCCTAAACCAAGAACAATGACCGTTCCAGAGTCAATTCGGTCACAAGAGAGGATGGATTGATCTGTAGGAGGGAAGCTGAGAAAATGCGCGAGATCAATGGCGATCTGAGATTGTAGGTGTGTTGTGAATTCAGCGTAAGAACGCTCTGAATGATTGAATTTTGCTCAATTGAGAGTGATTTCTCTGAGTTCGTGTAGACGAAAGATTGTCTGTATGAACTTTGATGAGAAATTGCTCGTTTTTGCGAATGTTCGAGTGTTCGAATCCTGTCCTTTCAATCAGGATTCAGAGACATTTTATAATGCCGGAGTTGAAAACACCATGATCCCATGAAGTGTGATAGTTTGCTGGAATCAGAGAGTGGGGAAGTGGGAAATCGTGTTAAAACCAGTTGCTCATCGTGCGGAAACTTGGTTAATTTCCCCCCCACTACTTTGCTGACTCTTCCAACTGATTGCACGACTTGCTCACATTCTCATCGTGGGTGAACATACGTGCCGTAGACCGCCAGACCAAAACCCTAGTTAATATCCCCCCATGTGACACGATTGATATCTCGTGATTGTGGAGTCAGTTGCTCACTTTGTGGGACGATGAGTCCATGTATTGTTGAATTGAACATGTTTTGCAAATGTTCTGAAATTCATGAATCAAATATGTCTCATTGAGACGAGGTATTATTATGTTGATTACCTAAGACGAGCAAACTGTGTTGCTGAATTGTCGAATAATATTGATAGTTGAACCAATATTCTTGAATCTGAGCAAATATTGCTGGTTCGAGCAAATATTGCTAGTCTGAGGAATATTGCTAATTTGAGCAAATATCGCCGGTTTGAGCAAATATTGCTCGTTTGATGAATTGTTGGTAGCAAGACCAAAATAAATATTAATTTAAGATACTGACTACTGGGTCGAGTAAAATAAATAAAAACGTTGATCATGAAATCAACATAAAATTATCAGAGTATTTGAATCTGCTCAGAATCATGTTTCTACAGAGCCCTGGATTCAAAACCCTAATTTTATCGAAATGATAATTTATTGAAAATCAATCTGCAGAGTGAAGCAGGGACCGATTACATGGGATGACGAGTCCACCATGTACGCCCAGATGCTCGAATGAGCAAAATACCAAAGTCTCTTAGAGGACCTGTTGGTGAAAGAATGATTAAATGCTGGTTTAATCATTTATTGAAATAATGCTCGTGTGAGCGACAAATAATAAAAACCTGGTCATGAACTGAGGGACCGACCAAGAGGTCATGGGGCCGGCTCTTGGTGGCCGTGGGACCAATATGAGCAATTGAGCAAATTAGGTTAAAATCATAATTGTTTGGAAGAAGTTTGAACCTAATATGAGCAATTGAGCAAATTAGGTTAAAATCATAAAACATGCGTGACCGGCTGTTTGCAGGCATTAGAGCCACCCTTGGTCGGTCAAGGGGATATGCTCGTGTCACCATAGTGTCCGTGTCTCAGTCCTGAGAGTTTCAGTATTTTCCGATGCGCATTTGAGCAACATTCTGAGAAAATATGCAGAATCCAGGGTTTTTGCTGAAACTAGGAAAAATACATGAGATGATGAAAATAATAAATGAAACAGGGAATTGCAAGGTGTGGGACCGGCCACGGCTAGGGCATGGCCGGCCGGCTAACAAGCACGGTCCCACGCTTTCCCAGTTTTATGTGATTTTATGTATTTTCTCTGATTTGAGGGAAATTCCATGAAACTGGAGAGTTTGCTGAAATTAGGGAATTTCCATGAGATGAGAGAGATAAAATAATAATAAAATAGGGAATGGTGGAGTGTAGGACCGGCAATGGCCAAGGCATGGCCGACCGGCCAATGGGCACATTCCCAGAGCACTCTTCCCAATTTTATGTAATTTTCATGATTTTAGGAAATTTTCATAAAATCAGAGAGATTTGTTAAAACCAAGGTATTTTGTTGAAATCAGGGAGTTTTCTTGGAATCAGGAAACCAAAACAACAAACAATAATAAAATAATAGGCGTATGGGACCGGCTAGGGCATGGCCGGCCGGCTAGAGCCCAGTCCCACGAGTTTTCCTAATTTTATAATATTTTTCATGATTTTAGAGAAAATTCATAAAATTAGGGAATTTTCATGGTTTTAGGGAAAATTCATGAAATCAGGGAATTTTCATAATTTGAGAGAAATAATAAAACAATGGGATGTGAGGTGTGGGACCGGCCACGGCTAGGGCATGGCCGGCCGACTGGTGCTCGGTCCCGCGACACCTTTCCCTAATTTTATTATTTCTTTGATAAAATCATGAGATTAGAGAATTTCTTTGAAACGAAGGAGATTTGCTCGAACGAGAGAATTTTCACGAGATCAGGGAAAAATAATAAAATATGACAAAATATAAAATTGGGCGCGGGACTGGTCACGACATGACCGGCCAGCTGATGAGCCCAGTCCCTGGCGCCTTTGCTAATATTTTATTATTATTATTTTTGAAATGCTCGTTTGCGCATTCAAATGCTGGGTTGTGCATTATTGCTAAGTACACTTGCACCATTTTAGTCAGGGCTTATTCGATGCTCAGATGCCTGTCTCGTTGAATATTTATCACTAACCCGTGGAATTCTGCTGGGAAGAACCACGAATTGAAGTGACGAAATATAACGAAGAATCATAGAATATTGCTGGATATTCAGGCGATTAGAGATAATTATCTGATGGCTCTATACTAGCAGGGCTTCCTATATTGGAGCATTAATTATCTGAGGGTTGAGCAATATGAACTTGCTGGAGTGTCATATTCCTCTTGTATAGTCAGGGAAAACATGGTTGCATCCTGAAGTCGTTATTGCTCTATACTAGCAGACATGCCGTTGTCTAGAGCCGTCCAATCTTGCGATTCTATACGGATGAGATGTGCCGTGGTCTCAACAGGGAGACTACACATCTACATCTTATCTGAGAGACTTTCTCGGTCAGAGGTTTTATGGCATGAGCTTTCACGCTTAGATACATGAGTCTCAATACTCATCTGATTGCCGGATCCGGAGTAATTACTGAAATTGCTCAGTATTCATGAGATGTGCCGTGGCCTCAGCTGGGAAGACTACACATCTACATATACTCTGACAGACAACCTTCTCAGTCAGAGATTTATGGCATGAGCTTTCATGCTTTAATGAGAGACATGGGCCTCAATGCTCATCTGATTGCCGGATCCGGAGTATAGTTTTACAATTTTACCCTTTGTCGAAAATCCACCATCTACAACGGTACAAACATCGCCCCCTCTTCACCTCCAACTTGTTGGGGGTTAAGAAGTTTGTTTTTCCTTCGCGTCGATCGTCGATGACGTCAGTCGCCCCCAAGAGTGTGTAGAGATATTACGAAGATGCCCCCAACTGTAATTGCGTGCTAGGCGAGACTTTTTGCCACGTAGTGGACTTGTGATGCTCGAGAGATAGTCGAGTCTTGAGAAGAATGTAGTGTGCTTGCGGCTGGGGCAAGGCTTTTTGATCGCAATGTAACAAGGCTGAAGCACTCGCTGCTCGGGCAGTCGGGCTGTTGCTTGTGTTGAGTACGAGTCTTTAGACCAATATCGGGCATTGGGCTCGTGGTTCGACGAGACTTTAAACCAACATCGGGTGTTGGGCTCGTGGTTGAGACGAGACTTTATGCTTGCCAAGGTGTAAGTCTTTCATACTCGCGTATAAGACGAGATTTTATGCTTGCGAGAAAAGCAAGACTTAAGTGCTCACGTGCAAGGTGAGGCTTTAGGTGCTTGCGAAGTGATGCATGGCTAAATATTGAAGGGTCTAAGTAATCCTCATCTCGAACTCGATCATGTCGCTATCCACGAACCTTGAACTCGATCATGTCGCCATCCACGAACCTCGAACCCGATCATGTTGCTGCTCCAAGTGTATATAAAAAGTTTCTCGAACACAGGAATTTGTGCTTCCATGTTGTAGGGAATCGAAAGATGATTCCAACGAGCCAAAAATTACTCAATTCAGACTTAAAACGAAGAAGATATCAAGGAAACAAAATTGAAAACCAAGCCCAAGCCCAAGCTCTAGGGCAAAAACATCCGAAGGCATCTTTTGTCGGGGCTGAAAAATCCTGGTTCAAAGGCTTGGCTCACTGATAGCTCAACTAGGCTCGGCTTGGTTCGGAGATGTTAGCTTGGCTCTCACGGCTCTGGTATCTCGGCTCGGCTTCATCGACTCAGCTCTAGGTGAACGGCTTGACAACTTTTCGGCTCGGCTGGAAGATTGCAGCAGCTGGCTTCTTTTCGGCTCGAGTGACGGCTCAAACAGCTCGGCTTGGCTTGAAGCGGCTTGGCTGCAAAGTTGGCTCGATGAACAGTAACTTTGGCAACATTTATATTTGTTACTGCTTCTGTGGATTTCAACACTTTACTGCTACTGTTTTCGTAACGGTTTCTTCAATTGTTTCGCTACAGTTTCTTCAACAGTCGCAACAGTTTTTTCAACCCTCGTAACGGTTTATTCAACCTCGCAACGGTTCCTTCAACCCTAATTAATTTTATTTTTCTTTTTTGCTGCTGATTTTTGCATGGAACTCGTGCATGAATTCTTCCGCAACTTTCTCAATGGTAAAATGATAAGCACCTAATGTTGTATGTATTCTTATCATTTTGTAGGTGTTTACGGTATCTTGTTGCACTAATTGCTTATATTTGTGCCAATTCATGTATTTTGTATCACTTGTTCGTTTGCGAGTAGAATCTGTGGTAATTGTCTCTGATTTTTGTTTTGTAATGCTAGGGGATGAAATATTGGAGTAAACATAGGCTATGAACAAAGTGAAGTTATTATTCCTCGTCGAGCCAGACACCAAGCCATCATAAGCAGGCAGGTGTAGTGAAAGAAGGCAGATGGGATGCTAACAGATTGATAGAGTGAATGGGATAGTGGCTAAGAAATGCAAGAACGTAATTCAGCTGTGATGGTGGGTCAAAGTTCAAGGTCATGTTGTTTTTTATATACAAAAAGGGTAAAGAAAACCAAAACTCATATACACCTAGACAAGATATTTGTGAACAACTCCCAAACAGACCCTTAATCCATCTTTCATCTCACTTTCTCCTACACGGCCGACAATACCCTCTCCATCATCTGAGAACAAAAAAATAACCCTAACTCTGTCAGTCTTATCTCTTTCTATACCTACTTCATTTCATATCAAATCTATCTCTTCATCACACCCGACACCGCATCCCTCTCTCACCCAGAAACATCACCATCCATGTATCTTCTCCATCTCTCTCTGTCGAAACCATGCCCTAATTCTATCTCTCCCTGATCAATCAGAAGACTAGTTCGTACTCCTTCTATGATACTCAATCTCAACCTAACCCTAGGCTATGAATCTTACAAGAATAGGTCGGCTAATTGGTTCTCAAGAGTGACTGAATTGACAAGCTAGGTCTGAAATTGTTGTTCTTTCAAACACCAACAAACATCAGCAGCAAGAATGGCAAGCGGATGTACTGAATTTCATCTCTGCAACACCAACAAAGTCATGCGGCGTTGAAAGGTGACGGTGGAGGACACAAGCAATAGGGGTTGTCAATCAAGGTCTGAATTTCTAGTTCTCTGCAACACTCAACTTCATCACCCCTCCTCTACTGTTAGAAGCATCATGTGGAATCTAAATCAATGTTTGGAGACTTGGAGACAAATTCAGTAGGCACTGTGAGGCGGCTATGTACATTGAGTTGCAGTGGCGAGTTTCGAGAATAAGCCCTGAATTTCTTATTGTGTATCTGTTGGTTGTGTGATTGGAATTTGGGGGAGAAATTTGTGTATAAATAGAGGTTGTCATGATGTATGAAGGGTATGCAGTGAGTGGAGTTAGAATTACTCGAATTAGTTATCTTGTGTTGTGCTCTCGAGAAAATCAGTTGGATGAACACTAGAATTCAATTGCATCAATGGGTTTATCTTTATTTGAATTCCATTTGTCCCCTGTTTTCAGCATGTTCTAATTTCTTAGCCAGGGTTGAGATGAAACCATTAGATTATTGCTAGTCACTTATTTCTATGATGTTGTTCTTACTCTGTTATATTGAATAAGGATAGGTTCGATTTTTGTGCTGCATTATATAACTATCACCTTGTATGTCTCTCATCCTAGGTCATTAGGACAACAATATAATGTTGTATGTTAAATTGATTTCATTAATCTGTGATTAGTTGTGCTGTAACAAGACAACTGATACTAGGGATTAATACCTAAGTTGATATTGAATCTTCTGTATTGATATCCCTTTGATGAAGTGAAAGACTCGTATCTCCATCACTGATTCATTATATGGGAATAGAACAACTTCATTGTTGAGTGTCTAGTATAGTTTGAGTGGTGAAATCAACTGCCCTAGTACCATCCCATCGTCTGTGTCAAAACCTTTTATTTTAATGTTGCATCTTACATTTAAATCTTTCACAAGACAAACACTTTCGTCGTTTCGACAATCATTCGGCTTAAATTAGCAGAGTAGAACTTAGAAATTCAACTTTACACCAACCAAGTCCCTGTATGAACGATCCGTGCTTACTGTATTCTACATTGTAGACACCGTATACTTGCGGATAGTATAATTGTAGGTATCTTTTCAGTCATACCAAGCAATTTTTGGCGCCGCTGCCGGGGACTCGGTAGCGGTGTAATTGTTTCTTTGATCCTACCTTACTGATTTCAGTTCAAATTCCATACGTATTTGCTTCAGTTTTCGATTATAGCTTGACTGGCATTAGTTTTGCTTAGTTATTTCAACCATCTGTGTATATAATCTTCGTCTCATCTCTTTAGTATTTTCTGTAGTTCCTAATTTCCTGTCACTTAGGTAGCCTGCATCATAATCATGTAAGTTTCATTGGCATATGTGCTAGTTTTGCTTTTGTTTTCTCTCTCAGTTCATTAGTTACTGCAATATGTAGCCTGCTACTATAGTTGTAGCTTAGTTTTGTATACATATTAGCTTTAGTAATTGTAGTTTCCATCACTCCATTGTCATTCTCATAACTGTATCTGTAGGTTGTATATATATTGGTTTAAATTTCACTGTTTCTATTGTTCTGCAACTTAGTATTAATCCATCTGTTAACATATCCAATTGCAGTAGTTTTTAAAGTTCTCTACCTATAGCTCATTAGGATGCTTCAATTTTTCTTTCGCAATCACCTGAATCATCATAAATCTTGCATTTGTTCTATTAAAAGCTGTATGTCATTCCATATTGTAGCTTCCTGTCATAACTCTTCCCTGTTAGTTAAATCTGCTTCACTCAATCTCATCTATAATTTGTTGCCAGTTTGTATCTGATTTTAGTAGAATCTGGAAGTCAAAACCAGTTTGAGTCTTTTGCATTCTGTAGTTATAATCTGCATCTTAGCCCCATAAGATTTAGCTATAGCTTTCAGTTTCAGCCATCCCATTCCAGTTGCTTACTTGCATTCTTTCAGTCTTATTGTTAAGATAGGAAACTTTGCATCATTATCTTGTAGTGCAACTTAGTGTAACTTGTCTACTTTTGTAGCTAGTTCTGTTTATTGCTCAGGTTGTAAATTTGTTAGGTCTCTGCTGTTTTTTACTTTTCTTAGAATATAGTAAACCATCTGTATATTTCCATCAATAAGTAGTCATTGTCACCTTGTTACTGCCTGCTACTCAATTAAATCTCAGCGCTTGGTGTACGTGAACATTGAATCTGCAAACCTGAACTTTCTGCACCTCGACTGCACTGCAGCATCATTCCTGAACTTTCTGCACTTCTCATCGTGCTAGCTGACTTTTACGTAGTAGTAGGTGTTACTTAGGTCTGCAACTTTTCATCTTTTTATTTCAACTAGTTTACTATCATTGCTAGCATATGATCGAGTCAGTTTAGTCTGTACCTAATGCATTTTGTGGTTTAGTTTGTATATGTGTTAAATTTTTCAGTTACTTGTTACTCTTTCAGACTGTAGGATATTGCATCTATAGTTTTTACGACTTACATTTAAGAATATTTTGAATCCGTAGCTTCTCTTTTCACTTTTATTGTTTTAGTAGTTGTGTATATTCTAGTATAACTTAGATTTCGTAGTTTCTCATGAAATTCACATCTGTAGTTTAAGCATATGAATAAGTAGCTTTGTTAGTTCACTACTAGTTAAAAATCTCATCCCCTTATAAAATATCATCTCACTCATTCTCGCATTTCATCTGTTTTATTTCCCCATGTGTAGCTTGTATATATTTGCATCCTGTGTTTTAACTCCACTCGATCCTGTTCAGATCATTCAATTAGTGATAGTTTAGTTTGTCAGTGTGGTACACAATATTGGTCTTGCAACTCTAGTTTGTTAACTGTCAGTAGTTTTCATTGTTTACCTACGAAATTCAGGGTACTAACACTCTCTGTTGAGCTGCTAGGTACCTGCAATACTGAAGTACGAGCCAAGGACAAGGAGAAGAAGGACCAGAACAATATGTGGAAATGCCTAAACCCGGTTTTATACCGGCGGTATCATTCTTCAAAACTTGATGTCTGTCTTGAATGATGACCATGTCTTCTCACTAAACCAGTGCTCATTGACCGTTGTCAAACCCTTGCAACATATAACATCTTTGTGCATCTGTGACATCTGAGTAACTTATCGATGTGCTTATATCTGCAAAATACTATGTTTTTGTGCTTGCATAATCTTGATACTCATTCACATAACCCTGAGTTTTTGAATTATGTTGTGCTTGGTTGACTGGTGTTATAACATGTTAAATGGTGTGTCTGATGGGATATGATTATGTCTTTCCGAGACCAAACTAATCGACTAGTTAGAATTCATCGACATGACGTAGTTGAAATCCCTGTTTCTGATGTAGAAGGACCTGACCAACCTAAGACAATGGGTGAAGAGTTAAATCAACCCCGTAGTCTCAAGGATTACATGTACCCCACGAGGACAAGCCAACCCTCTTGTATTATTCTACCAGAAACTGCTGGTCATTTTGAGTTGAAAGCGAGCACAATACATATGCTCCATGTGTTTCGAGGGGTTGATGCTGAAAACCCTTACCACCACGTGAGAGATTTTGAGGAGATTTGTGGGATTCTGATATTCAATCAGTTGACAGAAGAGTCCCTGAAATTGCGTTTATTTCCTTTCTCTTTGAAGGAAAAAGCCAAATCTTTGCTATATGCTTTGCGGCCGCAGTCCATTAGAACTTGGGATGAACTTACGAAAGAATTTTTCATAAAGTTCTTCCCAAATCATAAAACAACCACCATTCGTCAGGAGATCAATAGTTTTATTCAACTAGATAGTGAGACATTGTCCAAGTATCTAGAGCGATTTAATGATTTGTTAATTCAATGTCCTCACCATGGTTTCGAACAGTGGAGACTATCAACAATTCTATATGAAGGGTTGGATTTTGTCACTCGAACCATGGTTGAATCAATGTGCAATGGTGAGTTCACAGATAAAAGTGCCGACGAGTCATGGGCCTTTCTACATGAAGTTGCCGAGAAAACTCTGCAATGGGAAACTGTTAGAGAACCTATAAAGTCGATCAACAGGGGTAGTGTTCATAGGATTGAGTCTGACTTTGAGGGTAATACGAAAATTGCATCTCTAGCTAGGAGAGTTGAGGCTTTAGAACCGGAGAAAAATATAAAATCTGCTGCTTCTACTTCTTGTAACCAAGTTGAGGTTTCTATTTGTGTTGCGTGTACTAGTTTAGACCATCTAGTCGAAAGTTGTCCACAAATGCATGCATTTCAGGAATCTAGAATGGAAGAGGCCAATGTTTTGTACCAAAAGCAAGAGAATAACCCCTATTCTCAGACGTATAACCCAGGGTGGAGGAACCACCCTAACTTTTCATGGTCCAAGGGCCCTGTACAAGGGGGTGCATCAGGAAACACACATGGATATTCATATCCTAGAAACCCCCAGGTGCAATCGTACACACATCACCCTTCTGAGAAAAAATTGTCTAGCATTGAAGAAAGTGTCGGTCTGTTGATCCAAAATCTTTTACAAATTCAGAAGGCCACTGACCAACGTTTTAATAATCTAGAACTTAAGATGGGTCAGATATGTGATGCGCTTAATGAAAGGGAAAAAGGTAAGTTCCCAAGTCAGCCTCAACAAAACCCGAAAGGCACATTTCAGGCAAGTACCTCTACTTGTAATGAATCTTCGCATGACCAGTTGAACTCGGTTACTATTCTTCGTACTGGTAAAGTAGTTGATAACAATGTAAGCATGCCTGGAAAGAGTGAGTCTGTGTCTAAGTCACAATTGCATAAAACATCGCATGATATACAAGTTGTGAAAAATGACTCTGAGCATCTCCTTAGATCTGAAAAGTCTGCTGATGTTAATATTTTTGTGCCTTCTAATGTGCCTGTAGCACCTTTTCCTCAAAGGTTGGAGCATAAAAAGAAGGGATCGCAGTATCACGAGATATTGGAATTGTTCAAACGAGTTAACCTCAACATTCCATTTCTCGAAGAAATCAAGCAGATCCCCGCTTACGCTAAGTTCTTGAAAGATTTGTGCACGCAAAAGCGGAAGCTTAATGCACACAAGCATGCCTTTCTTACTGAACAGGTAAGTTCTATCATTCAAAATAAGACTCCACCAAATTTTAGAGACCCAGGTTGTCCCACAATCTCATGCATGATAGGTGACCATACGGTCAACAAAGCGTTACTAGACTTAGGGGCAAGTGTGAACCTACTGCCATATTCGGTATATATGCAGTTGGGTCTTGGAGAGTTAAAACCAACACCAATAACTCTGCAATTGGCGGACAGATTCGTCAAAATTCCTCGTGGTGTGGTAGAAGATGTTTTGATTAATGTTGATAAGTTTTATTTTCCTGTGGACTTCATTGTATTAGATACTCAGCCTGTGCAGAACCCAAACTGTCACATTCCTGTCATTTTGGGACGTCCCTTCTTGGCGACGTCCAATGCAATTATTAATTTTCGTAATGGAGTGTTGAAGTTGTCATTTGGTAACATGACTGTGGATTTAAATATTTTCAATGCTAGCCAGCAACATTTAGATCTTGATGATGATGATGATGTGCATGAGATTAACATGATTGAGAGTTTAATTCATGATTCGTTGTCTAA
Organism: Papaver armeniacum; assembly: GCA_023531295.1. Taxonomy (NCBI): domain Eukaryota; kingdom Viridiplantae; phylum Streptophyta; class Magnoliopsida; order Ranunculales; family Papaveraceae; genus Papaver; species Papaver armeniacum. Next base: position 250,865 of record JAJJWW010016353.1, on the reverse strand, counting down.
TAACATGTCTGTTGATCCTTTGCATGCTTGTTTGAATAATTTTAACTTGGATCTGTTTGATAATGAGTACATAAGTGAAGTCAATTCTTTGCTTGAATCTGCACCTCTCATGGACACCACTAAATGGAATGCTAGAGTGGAGCCACTTCCACTCTCGGAATCCAAGTTTGTCCCGTCTCTTGTTGAGCCACCAAAGCTTGAACTGAAACCATTGCCTGATACTCTTAAATATGCATTTTTGGGTTCTTCTGATACTTTGCCTGTAATCATTTCGTCTGCTTTAGATATTGAACAAGAGAGTAAGATTTTAGAAGTACGTAGAGAGCATAAAGAAGCCTTAGGATGGACAATCTCAGATATTAAATGCATAAGCCCTACAGTCTGTATGCATCACATAAATCTTGAAGATAATGCTAAAACATCTAGGGAAATGTAGATGAGACTTAATCCTAACATGAAAGAGGTTGTTAGGGGTGAGATCATTAAGCTTCTTGATGCGGGTATCATATACCCGATTTCAGATAGCAAATGGTTTAGTCCCATTCAAGTTGTGCCAAAAAAGTCAGGTATTACTGTAGTTCAAAATGATAAAGATGAGTAACCACAGGGTGGCGAGTTTGCATCGATTATAGGAAGTTGAACGCAGTTACTAGGAAAGATCACTTCCCTCTCCCTTTCATTGATCAAATGTTAGAAAAATTATCTGGACATAGTCATTACTATTTCTTAGACGGCTATTCTGGTTACACCAGACTCACATAGCACCTGAAGATCAGGAAAAGACTACATTTACATGTCCTTATGGTATATTTGCTTATCATCGCATGCCTTTTGGGTTGTGTAATGCACCTGCTACATTTCAACGTTATATGATGAGCATTTTTTTCTGACATGGTTGATAAGTTTCTTGAGATATTCATGGATGATTTTTCTGTCTTTGGCTCTTCTTTTGATGAATGTTTGCATCATCTTACACTTTTCTTGATCAGATGTGAAGAAAAGAACTTAATTCTGAACTGGGAAATGCCATTTCATGGTTCAGTCAGGCATAATTTTAGGATATATCATCTCTGAAAAAGGCATAAAAGTAGATAGAGCAAAAGTCGACCTTATCCAACACCTTCAGCAACCTCACTCTGTGAGGGAGATTAGATCTTTTTTAGGCCATGCTGGTTTCTACCGTAGATTCATTAAAGATTTCAGTAAGATCTCAAGACCACTTTGTAATCTACTTGGTAAAGATGTTGCTTTTGTATTTGATGATGCTTGTGTGCGTGCATGGGAAGAACTCAAAACTCTTCTAACTTCAGCCCCTATAGTCCGACCACCTGACTGGAAATTGCCATTTGAAATCATGTGTGATGCATCTGATTTTGTTGTTGGTGCTGTTTTAGGACAGCGCGTCGATAGATTTCCATATGTGATATACTATGCTAGCAAGACTCTTAATGATGCTCAACTTAACTAATCAACTACTGAGAAGGAATTGCTTGCTGTTGTTTTTGCATTGGACAAATTTAGGTCATACTTGATAGGATCTAAGGTCATCATATACACTGATCATGCTGCTCTGAAATTCCTTCTTTCTGAGAAGGATGCTAAAGCTCATCTTATCCGATGGATACTGTTTTTACAGGAATTCGAGATAAGAAAGGTTCTAATAATATGGTTGTCGATCACTTGTCTAGGTTAAATACTGAGTCTGTGGATGAGTCCTTGCTTATTATAGAGTCATTTCCTGATGAACAATTAATGCTTGAGTCTGAGTTTCCTTGGTTTGCTGACATTGTGAACTACCTTGCCACGAGAAGAATGCCTTTGCATGGTCTAGACAAGACCGTTATAAGTTCTAGTCTAAAGTTAAACACTTCTTTTGGGATGACCCATACCTGTTTAAGTATTTCCCGGACCAAATCATTAGGAAATGTGTCCTCAACAATGAACAAAAAGATGTGATATCTTTTTGTCATGACCAAGCATGTGGAGGCCATTTCAGTACCAAGAAAACTGCTGCAAAAGTCTTACAGAGTGGGTTTTATTGGCCATCATTGTTCAAAGACTGTCATGCTTATTGTATTGCTTGTGAACGTTATCAGAAACTAGGAAGTATTTCAAGGAGAAACATGCTGCCTTTGCACCCTATCTTGATTGTTGAACTGTTTGATGTGTGGGGAATCGATTTCATGGGTCAGTTTTCTAATTCTGAAGGTAATATATACATCCTTGTTGTTGTTGATTATGTTTCTAAGTGGGTAGAAGCGATTGCGACCAAAACAAATGATCACAAGGTAGTACTTTCGTTCCTAAAAGAAAGCATATTTTCTCGTTTTGGCACACCTAGAGCTATAATCAGTGATGGTGGTTCGCACTTTTACAATAGATCTTTTGAGTCATTAGTACGCAAGTATGACATAACTCATAAAATCGCAACCCCATACCATCCACAGACCAGTGGCCAAGTAGAGGTTTCTAATAGGGAGATTAAGCATATTCTTGAAAAGACGGTTAACCCGTCTAGAAAAGATTGGTCTTTGAGATTGAATGATGCTTTATGGGCTTATAGAACAACATATAAAACTCCTATTGGCATGTCTCCTTACAGACTTGTGTATGGCAAGCCTTGTCTTTTACCTGTTGAATTAGAACATCGAGCATATTGGGCTATCAAAAAACTTAACTTTTGTCTCGATAAGGCAGGTACTCAACAGAAGATTCAGCTCAATGAATTGGAAGAGCCGAGAAATGATGCTCATGATAATGCTAATTTGTACAAAGATAGAATGAAAGTGTTTCATGACAAGCGCATTTTGCGCAAGTCTTGTACACCTGGACAGAAAGTCTTATTGTACAACTCTCTTTTGCATCTTTTTCCAGGTAAATTGCGTTCTAGATGGACATGCCCGTTCTTGGTGCGCACAATATTCCCTCTCGGAGCTGTAGAAATCGAAGATGTAGCAACTAAGAACGTCTTCAAGGTCAATGGGCAGAGACTAAATCCGTTCCTTGAACCAATTCCATCTGAAATTGAAACAACTGATCTAGAAGGCCCTGTCTATCTAGATTGAACTGGCTCACCCCTTGTACATATCAGGTTTAGAATTCCTTTTTATTTTTCTTGCTTTCTTTTTGTTTCATTTTGATAGATTAACTTTTTATTCGCTGTATATAATTTCTGTTTTTGTGATATCTACCTTGCTGTGTGATTTCGAAGCACTCAATTGTCTAGTTTGACAACACTTGGTGGATCTGGTACTCTCTAACCTCTTCTTTCTCTTCATGAACTTCATGGCATGTTATAGCTTTGAGAATCCTTAGAAACATTGAGGACACTGTTTGACATAGGTTTAGGGGTACAAGTAGATATCACATGAACTTTGTAGTTAGAACTTGTGAATAAATAAAATCATAATCCAAAAAAAAAAAAAAAATGAAAAAAAAAAAACGAAAAATGGAGCTCATTTACCTTGAATTGTGATACCTGTGCATGTATGATTGTTAGAGCACTTCTCGGTCGAACTCGCATGCGTTGCTATCTCAAGCATGTTTGTCAATGTTAGTGATCAAAACTATAAGTCTTGATTTCTAGTCTACTATAGCTAAGTCTCGGACTAGGATAGAAAGTGTAGTTGAGCTCAAGAACTCCATGGCGATTATCATACAAGACGAAGAACTACTCAAGGAACTGGTGTAACTTCATCGACTAAAAGGTATGTGGAGACTTGAACTTATCTATCACTCAAAAGTCTATCTACTCTATCTCCTATCTTGAGACAAAAGTCGTTTTGCTATATAGACTTTGATTATACACATTTGCTATTTCGAGCCGAGTTTATCTCGCCTATCTATTTCTCGAAATATGTGTTGGTAAGCTTTCGCTTTGGCCAAGTTCATCTTTACCTAGTGACGAAAGTCATGTTATGTTTTAATCACTTTGAAAATAGCTTTGACGAAAAATAGTTTGTGAATGACAACTATATAACGTCCTCTAAGAATGTTTCAATGATTGAAATGAGAGTTTAGATTATATAACCATTGTTGGATATAGGCATTGTGTGGAAACGCATACATGTATAAGTCCTTATTCCTTGAACCGAAGTATGCTTACTTTGTTGATCAGGAAAACCGGAACAACAGTCCGCGAACCCAGTCTGCGAACTGTCGTAGGTTTTCATCCCGAGAAAATCTGTTGGAGTTTGTAAACTTCTTCCGGGAACTTAAGTCCGCGAACTTAGTCCGCGTACTTGAGTTGGTTATATCTAAAAACGATTATTTGTGAACTTATACTTATATAAACTAAGGAATGCAATTTGCAAATTGTGGCTATAAAGTTCATGAATCGATTCGAGTAAATCAAATCGTTTTTGCTTCTATTGTGTCTTGTATACGTCTATAAGATCTAAGCAATTGAACAACTCTCTAACTAGTTCATTTGAGTCATTTGAACTAATTATGGTGAAGAAGAATATGGTTAATATGGAAGTGCTCATATGGCTAACCATTTGGTTAACTATTGTTGAACCAACAAATGTACATGTTTGGGTACGGTTACCCAAACCTAAAATGTGCATTTCATTTGTGTGTAACAAGCTAAGTTTTTGATCCAACGGTTGAAAGATATTATCTTGAATCTAATCAGGTTTTCATCTAACGGTGAATATTGAATGCTTTGTTACTAAGCTAACATTGATTGCAAACCCTGATTTGAAAGACTATATAAGGGAGAACTCTAGCAACTGGGAAACCTAATCCCCATACCTCCTCTGTGATACTAGTTATATAGCTAGAGTCGATTCTCCTTTAACCTTAGGTTTCTTTCCGAGACCCTGTAGGTTAACGACTTGAAGACTTTATTGGGATAGACCAATACTACTTTCTTGTAGTTGTGTGATCTGATCTTGCTGTTTCTATCGTGTTGAGTACAATCATAACGATTGGCTTGAGATTGATATCTCTGATAGGCAAGATATAAAAGGATTCACAAACATCTTCGTCTCATCGTTTGTGCTTCCAAAATATCTTCTTTCGCCGCGTCGATTAAGATTATTGTGAGGTGATTGATAATACTAGGTTGTTCTTCGGGAATATAAGTCAGGGTTATCAATTGGTTCCTGTTCACCTTGATTTATCAAAATTCGGAACAAAACTCGTAGGTATTTCTGTGGGAGACAAATTTATCTATTATCGTAGACATTTCTATGTGATACAGATTTGTTTATTAAAGTCTTCGATTTTGGGTCGTAGCAACTCTTAGTTGTGGGAGATCAGCTAAGGGAATCAAGTGCGTAGTATCCTGCTGCGATCAGAGACGTAAGGAGCGCAACTGTACCTTGGATCAGTGTGAGATTGATTGGGGTTCAACTACAGTCCAGACCGAAGTTAGTTTGTAGTAGGCTAGTATATGTAGCGGCTTAATACAGTGTGTGTTCAATCTGGACTAGGTCCCGGGATTTTTCTGCATTTGCGGTTTCCTCGTTAACAAAACTTCTGGAGTCTGTGTTATTTCTATTCCGCATTATATTTTGTTATATAATTGAAATATCACAGGTTGTGCGCTAAGTTCAATCAATTAGAATATCCAACCTTTGGTTGTTGATTTACATTGTTTGCCACTTGGATATTGGTCTTTGGTACCATCCAAGTTATTTATCTTGTATTCAATTAGACTCGCAGATTTCTATTTGCTTGAGTAAGAATTGAATCGATAAAGAGAGACATAACTCTTTGATATACTTTATTAAGATTGAGTCCAGTTGATTCTCTTGAAAGTATATTGGAGTTAGTCCATACAGATTGCTAATCGAAATATTGGGTGTGGTTGTTGTACCCCTGCTTTTTCAATTGGTATCAGAGCAGGCAAACACGTTTAAAGACCTTACAAGTCTGTTTTTGTAGCGATCTGACTCTATGGACAGGAATTATATCTCCATAAACGTACCACCAGTCTTCGGTGGCTCTAATTACTTATAGTGGAAAATTGCCATGCGTGCCTTTCTTCAAGCGTGATTTTCAATCATGGGTATATGTTGTTAATGGCTATGATGCTCCCATTGTGGCAGTAGGAAATGTAAAAGTTCCTAAGAACGTTGGTGAATACAGTCCTGCCGAGATACTTGCTGCAAAGCAAAACTCCGATGGTTTGAATGCCATCATACATGCGTGCCTTTCTTCAAGCGCGTGATTTTAAATCATGGGTATATGTAGTTAATGGCTATGATGCTCCCGTCGTGGCAGTAGGAAATGTAAACGTTCCTAAGAACATTGGTGAATACAGTCCTGTCGAGATACTTGATGCAAAGCAAAACTCCGACGGTTTGAATGCCATTACCCCAGATCTTCAACACCATGTGACTACGTGCACTAGGTCTAAAGATGCCTGGGATATCTTAGAAACCGTATTCGAAGGTAATACCAGTGAAAAGGAAGCTAGGGTTCAAAACCTTAATTCCGATTGGGAAAACCTTCGTATGGCAGATGAAGATTCATTTGATGAGTTTAATCACAAAGTGTCTGAAATTGTTAATGTATCTTTTGCATTGGGTAAGACTATTCCTGAAAAGGACATTGTGATGAAAATTCTCAGATCGCTGCCATCTAGATACGATTCTAAGAAGCATGCCATTGTTGAAGGAAATAACCTTGCAACTCTTTCCAGAAACACATTGGTTGGAAATCTAAAGATCTTTAATCATGAGCACACATCCAAAATCGGAAAGGATGTTGCTTTCAAAGCACAAAAGAACACTAAATTACTTGATAAAAGTAAAAGTGTTTATGTCTCTGAGGATGATCTTTGTGAGACTGATTCATCAGATGAATATCTTGACAAATCAGTATCTATGATCACAAGACAGTTTAGGGATCTTCTATTGAAGAGAAGTAAACGGTTTTCAAGAGACAAGCCTAGGTCATCAGTTAAACCTCATAATCATGTTCCTCCTAAAAATAGGGATATTGATGAAACTGATGACGATGATATGCCTCAGTGCTTTAAGTGTAAAGGTTTTGGTCATTTTGCAAATGAGTGTCCAAATCGGAAGAAATACACTGGGAACAAAGGTCTTGCTGCAACTCTTGATGAAATGTCTGACAACTATGATTCTAATGAAGACGAGAAATCAAGTGTTGCACTTCTTGGTGAAAATATTGATTTTGATAATTGTAGCAATACATACATCAATCTTGATATTCTTTCAGAAGAAAACTCAACCAATCTGGAAGAAAAAATTGACCCCTTCTTTGGAAACTCTGTATAATGTTTCTGGTTCCACTATGTGTCTAGCTGCTTGCACATCTCAGATGCCTGAATTTTATCCAAGATTGACGTGCTCATATTGTTCTCTAAAGGGTCATGAACTATCAAAGTGTTACAAGTACAAACACAAATTGAGGCATGTCAACAAACTTCAACGAAGAGCAAATCGATTAGCAAATAAGCTTAAACTTGCTCAGAAGACCGCTGAGGTATGTAAGATTTTATCCTCGTCTAAGAAGTTAGTTTCCAAGGACAAAACAAGACCATTAGAGAAGAAAGTATGGTCAAATCGTTTCGATAGACAGAGGTCTGTGGATTCCTCTCAAGAGGAACATGGTGGAAAAATTATTGTTCACCGCAACACAACTTGATTGTGTTGATTTGTGAATCTTGTCTCATGTGCCTGATCAAAAGAGACAAGATTATGTACCTCTAAGGCTTTAGGAAAAGTTTGTTATCTTCTTTTCTTAGTTTCGTTTTTCTTTTGGAATTCCCTGTCTATCAATAAAGGAGGGTCATTCTCGACAATTCTACTCTCTTTAGGGTTCAAAATTGTGCGTGCACGAACCTGTTAAAGGTTAACCCTACATTCCTTTTTCCTTCCTTGAAACTTCTTCTATCTTAAGACCACTTGTTGAGATTGTGATTTCCTCTCACAAACCCATACGTTTATGGATACTCCAAGCATCATGTCTTCTGATAGAAAAGATGTTAATATGATTGTCAAGCCATCAATCATGAAGGAAAAATAGAAATCTACGTTAGCTCCGACATTGAAAAGAAAAAGAAGGAATGTGAGGAATCCTAGAGTTGTTCCTTCAAATTCTCAGAAGTTTTCCAATGTTCTTGAAGTGTTAAAGGAGACGCAAAAGGAGATTCAACAAATAAAGGCTTTTGTATTTAAGACTCATGAGATTCAGAAGGCCCTGGTTCGACATCAGTCAAGAAGGTTTATTGATATTAACACCTATCTTCATGAACCTTATGTCCCAATGGCTGTTGACGACAAGGAGTTCGGGGACGATAAAGAATTCTTCAAAGGTCTTAACATCTAGTAAATCTTCGGATGAGAATTTTATTTTCTTGTTTTGTTTATAAGAATTATTTCTAGAGTTTGGAATAGCCATTATTGTGATTACACATAGCTATGTCCAACGTTTTCATCTTCATGTTTTTAGGTTTATTTGTTTAAATTCTAAAAAATTGTTTGGAAGATGATTTTTGCAGTATTAATCTTTATGGTTTTATATATTGTAATTTGTTATGGGATATGTGTGTTTGCGTCCGTGAACCATGATTGTCCCATACCTTGTCAAAATTTAAGTCTTTCATATGTCGATATGCATGTATTGATAAAAGAATGAATAAGCTTTTGACATCACAAAAGTTTGAAGCCTATTATGTCATTATTGATGGAAGATAGGATGAACTTTTGTTTACGAGGATTATGTCTATTGTATGTCATTGTGCAAATAGTGATGGAAAATAGAATGAATCCTTGTTTATTCTGCAGTATTGATCTTCCCTGATCCATATTTTATGTATATACTGTGAGGCTCCGTAAGTTCTCTTATGTTGAGCATTTCCGATTAGATTAATTATGGGTTCTCTTGTGGTTAATCTAATTGAGTATTCTTGGATTCCAATTCATATTCGTATGTGATTTGTTATGTCCAAAGAAATCCTTCTTTTCTATTGAAATTAAGGCCGCTCTTGTTTTTCTTTCGGGAATGACATATTATGGGGGAGAGTTCTTAATTGAACTTCTGCTTAATTGCCAAATCTTTGTGGGGAGTGCGGCTGTGGAATATTATAGGGGTTATCTTGTATCTTTATAAACTCCTTGATGAAATCATTTAGCTTCGGCTATATGATTGCATCTAAATAAGTTGATATGTGCTTTCTTTTGGTCATGAAATGTCTCTTTGGAAATTTCATTAGGATCCCGTTGTCGTACCTTTGCCAATTTTATTGACAAAAAGGGGGAGAATTAATATGTAGTTCACACTACAAATACATATGGTTTTCGGATCATTATGTAAGGGGGAGTAGTTTCCATGTGAGATGGAGTATTGACTAAGGGGGAGTGATACATATCACCATAGTATTGTTGTCGAAGTTGTTATACAATTGAACTTTGATGGTGTATAATAATACTATGACACTGTATAACAATGATTGAGAATTCTTGTTTTCTAATTGTTATAGCTACGGATTTTAAACAACGATGATGCTAAACTTACAACCTTTGGGATCATTGGAGTACTTGGAAGTGACGAAGATTTCGAGTAATGTTGAAGATTAGGCATGTGGAATATGAGCTACAAAAGTTTATTTATTTATTTTTGTATTCCATATGTATTGATAGTTTTGTCACTAAAATTGACAAAGGGGGAGATTGTTAGAACACTACTCGGTCGAACTCGCATGCGTTGCTATCTCAAGCATGTTTGTCAATGTTAGTGATCAAAACTATAAGTCTTGATTTCTAGTCTACTATAGCTAAGTCTCGGACTAGGATAGAAAGTGTAGTTGAGCTCAAGAACTCCATAGTGATTATCATACAAGACGAAGAACTACTCAAGAAACTGGTGGAACTTCATCGACTAAAAGGTATGTGGAGACTTAAACTTATATATCACTCAAAAGTCTATCTACTCTATCTCCTATCTTGAGACAAAAGTTGTTTTGCTATATAGACTTTGATTATACACATTTGTTATTTCGAGCCGAGTTTATCTCGCCTATCTATTTCTCGAAATATGCGTTGGTAAGCTTTCGCTTTGGCCAATTTCATCTTTACCTAGTGACGAAAGTCATGTTATGTTTCATTCACTTTGAAAATGGCTTTGACGAAAAATAGTTTGTGATTAACAACTATATAACGTCCTCTAAGAATGTTTCAATGATTGAAATGAGAGTTTAGATTATATAACCATTGTTGGATATAAGCATTGTGTGGAAACGCATACATGTATAAGTCCTTATTCCTTGAACCGAAGTATGCTTACTTTGTTGATCAGGAAAACCGGAACAACAGTCCGCGAACTGTCGTAGGTTTTCATTCTGAGAAAATCTGCTGGAGTTTGTAAACTTCTTCCGGGAACTTAAGTCCAAGAACTTAGTCCGCGTACTTGAGTTGGTTATATATAAAAACGATTATTTGTGAACTTATACTTGTATAAACTAAGGAATGCAATTTGCAAACCGTGACTATAAAGTTCATGAATCGATTCGAGTGAATCAAATCATTTTTGCTTCGATTGTGTCTTGTATACTTCTATAAGATCTAAGCAATTGAACAACTCTCTAACTAGTTCATTTGAGTCATTTGAACTAGTTATGGTGAAGAAAAATATGGTTATTATGGAAGTGCTCATATGGTTAACCATTTGGTTAACTATTGTTGAACCAAAAAATGTACATGTTTGGGTACGGTTACACAAACCTAAAATGTGCATTTCATTTTTGTGTAACAAGCTAAGTTTTCGATCCAATGGTTGAAAGATATTAGCTTGAATCTAATCAGGTTTTCATCTAACGGTGAATATTGAATATAAGGGAGAACTCTAGCAACTGGGAAACCTAATCTCCACAACTCCTGTGTGATACTAGTTGTATATCTAGAGTCGATTCTCCTTTAACCTTAGGTTTCTTTCCGAGACCCTGTAGGTTAACGACTTGAAGACTTCATTGGGATTGTGAAGCCAGACCGATACTAGTTTCTTGTAGTTGTGTGATCTGATTTTGCTGTTTCTATCGTGTTGAGTACAATCGTAACGATTGGCTTGAGATTGATATCTCCGATAGGCAAGATATAAAAGTAGTCAAAAACATCTTCGCCTCATCGTTTGTGATTCCATAATGTCTTCTTTCGCCGCGTCGATTAAGATTATTGTGAGGGGATTGATATTTCTAGGCTGTTCTTCGGAAATATAAGTCCGGTATATCAATTGGTTCATGTTCACCTTGATTAATCAAAAGAAGGAACAAAACTCGTAGGTATTTCTGTGGGAGACAGATTTATCTATTATCGTAGATTTTTCTGTGTGATACATATTTGTTTATTAAAGTCTTCGACTTTGGGTCGTATCAACTCTTAGTTGTGGATGAGATCATCTAAGGGAATCAAGTGCGTAGTATCCTGCTGGGATCAGAGACGTAAGGAGCGCAACTGTACCTTGGATCAGTGTGAGATTGATTGGGGTTCAACTACAGTCCAGACCGAAGTTAGTTTTTAGTAGGCTAGTATCTGTAGCAGCTTAATACAGTGTGTGTTCAATCTGGACTAGGTCCCGGGGTTTTTCTGCATTTGCGGTTTCCTCGTTAACAAAACTTCCGGTGTCTATGTTATTTCTATTCCGCATTATATTTTGTTATATAATTGAAATATCACAGGTTGTGCGTTAAGTTCAATCAATTAGAATATCCAACCTTTGGTTGTTGATTTACATTGATTGACACTTGGATATTGGTCTTTGGTACCATCCAAGTTATTTCTCTTGTATTCAATTAGACTCGCAGATTTCTATTTGCTTGAGTAAGAATTGAATCGAAAAGAGAGACATAACTCTTTGATATACTTTATTAAGATTGAGTCTAGTTGATTCTCTTGAAAGTATATTAGAGTTAGTCCATACAGATTGCTAATTGAAATATTGGGTGTGGTTGTTGTACCCCCGCTTTTTCAATGATATCTTAGGGTTCTTAGTCTAGATGATGAGGCACCCATGATTCTAGCACAATTCACTTGTGGTGTAGAAAATTTGCACATGCACGATCTACCAAGCGTGTATAGCATCGGTGTTTCATAGGTTACGTAGGCTGACAATCATCTAGAATACTGAATGAGACTTGACTAGCTTGTTCTTTGGTTGGCTGGGATAGAAGTTGGAGGATACGTTAAGAAAAACAACCATTGAATTTGACAGGGTGCATCGAAAAGGGCTGCCTCTTGCTAAAAGTGTCATTAATGTATTTCTTCTATTTTTATGTAAAGTTGTTGCATCATCTTGTGTTTGTATCTCTCGTTATTCTAAAATCAGTTGAAAACGAAATTCAAAAAAAAAAAAAAAAAAAAAAATTATCAGTTAAATTTTTTTTTTTGAAATGAATTGTTATTGTCTTTTGTTTCAAACCATTGAGTCAGTTTCTCTTTAGTTATGTTTCCTTTTGTATATATGAATGTAATTAGTGTTGTAATAAGCAAGGGACGGTGTATGCCATCGATGTACAACGTGGGTAAACTGAAATATCACCAACTCTTATGGTGAACATTCACAATTCTTGTAAAGCCGGACAACTAGCTTGGCTTTGAATTCAGTTCTTAGCCTAAAAACTATCTCTTAGTAATTGGCAGTCATAACTTCCTAGAGTAAATCATTATCTATGCATGTCTAAGGTACACTTTACACTCTTATCACATGTCCTTAGTTGTTTCAGTGTTAGAATTGTGCCTTTGAAAGCTAGATTGACATATACAATTGTTGTGAGCTAAAAGTGAAATGCAGGTATCACTTTCATGGAATCTGAGCTTATATTTTGTCCTAGAACTTTGTGGGTATGTTCTAAGCAAACCCTCACGAGACTTCAACTCGTCCACTAGGGACACTTAGTGGTTTAAAAGGCTTATTGCATTCGCTAAATGCAATCGAGAGACCAACGACAGTGATGTAGGTAGGAATTTTCTTTTAGTTTTACTCGCGGACGAGCAAAATTCACATTTGGGGGTATTTGATAGGAACCTAATGTTGCATGTATTCTTATCATTTTGTAGGTGTTTACGGTATCTTGTTGCACTGATTGCTTATATTTGTGCCAATTCATGTATTTTGTATCACTTGTTCGTTTGCGAGTAGAATCTGTGGTAATTGTCCCTGATTTTTGTTTTGTAATGCTAGGGGATGAAACAATGGAGTAAACATAGGCTATGAACAAAGTGAAGTTGTTATTCCTCATCGAGCCAGACACCAAGCCATCATAAGCTGGCGGGTGCAGTGAAAGAAGGCAGATGGGATGCTAACAGATTTATAGAGTGAATGGGCTAGTGGCTAAGAAATGCAAGAACGTAATTCAGCTGTGATGGTGGGTCAAAGTTCAAGGTCATGTTGCTTTTCATATACAAAAAGGGTAAAGAAAACCAAAACTCATATACACCTAGACAAGATATTTGTGAACAACTCCCAAACAGACCCTTAATCCATCTTTCATCTCACTTTCTCCTACACGGTCGCCAATACCCTCTCCATCATCTGAGAACAAAAAAACAACCCTAACTCTGTCAGTATTATCTCTTTCTATACCTACTTCATTTCATATCAAATCCATCTCTCCATCACACCCGACACCGCATCCCTCTCTCACCCAGAAACATCACCATCCATGTATCTTCTCCATCTCTCTCTGTCGAAACCATGCCCTAATTCTATCTCTCCATGATCAATCAGATGGTAGTTCGTACTCATTCTATGATACCCAATCTCAACCTAACCCTAGACTATGAATTTTACAAGAATAGGTCGGCTAATTGGTTCTCAAGAGTGACTGAATTGACAAGCTATGTCTGAAATTGTTGTTCCTTCAAACACCAACAAACAGCAGCAGCAAGAATGGCAAGCGAATGGACTGAATTTCATCTCTGCAACACCAACAAAGTCAGGCGGCGTTGTAAGGTGACGGTGGAGGACACAAGCAACAAGGGTTGTCAATCAAGGTCTGAATTTCTAGTTCTATGCAACACTCAACTTCATCATCCCTCCTTTACTGTTAGAAGCATCATGTGGAGTTTAAATAAATGTTTGGAGACTGGGAGACAAATTCGGTATGCACTGTGAGGCGGCTGTGTACATTGAGTCAGCTACAGTGGTGAGTTTCAAGAACAAGCCCTGAATTTCTTATTGTGTATCTGTTGGTTGTGTGATTGGAATTTGGGGGAGAAATTTGTGTATAAATAAAGGTTGTCATGATGTATGAAGGGTATGCAATGAGTGGAGTTAGAATTACTCGAATTAGTTATCTTTTGTTTTGCTCTTGAGGAAATCAGTTGGATAAACACTAGAATTCAATTGCATCAATGGGTTTATCTTTATTTGAACTAGTTTTTCACCCGTGCGATGCACGGGTTTGGTTTTTGCTGATGGAATTCGGATCCACGTCCTAATCTAACTTTATTGGAAACAAAAATAATATCAAAAAATTATTAAAGGATCAATAAGCTAATACCCACCTCCTATCTGTCCTGGTTGTAGACAAAGTGAGTCGCATATGTTCGTACTTATAAACCTTCAAGACAATGAACTTGTTTGATCTAGTTTCTATATATATCAAACCCTAAAAACTACACATCCAAAAATATATATCTTGTAGGTCAAACCATCAAATCTTACAGTGCTTCTCGATGCTACCATCCATAAACTCTTCTGGTCCCCTGTCTATAGGAACAAAGACCGCATTTGAGGTGTAATCTACCATTCTGGGATGAATTTTACACCTGCATGCAACAGTAAAGTAAATTGCTCGTATTGCATATAATTATTCTTATACGAATAATAGTTTGGTTGACAATGTCAAAGCTTTGCATCCAATGAAGTACGACTGATTATGCTTGCGATTCTCCCGTTCCCATGTAATACCAATCGATGTCTTAAACAAAACCAATCTCCTTTGTTTTACATACAAGTATTTTTTACCTGCATGGATTATTAATTAGAGTAGAATACGACCGAAATACGTGGGAAAATTCCTTTGTTTTACATAAGAGTACTTTTCCCGATACAATCAAGAAAAATAAAAAAGAATCATGGGCTTGCAGCACAACATTTCCAAAGCTTATAGTACTTGTTCAAGTTTCAGAATTTGATCAAAAGTAATGCACTCTAGTTTTAACCGGACTGCATAAATAGTTGGGTGTACATCTAAAGTACATTAAGTATATATCGCGTGTCAGCAGACTGTAACTAAATTATTTATACACAACTCAGACTGGTTGAAATTTTTTTGAGCGACATTGGAGGACAATTTGTGCAAGTATTTTGCGATTACGTTTCAACTTTCATTGCGAAAGTACATTACGCACTTCGTGTAGATGAAGTTTAAAGAATCAAACACACTTCATTCGCTGCTTCATTAGACATTTATATACTTCCCAGAGCGAGAGCCTCGAGGTGGGCGTCATAGTGCATTTACAAAAATGCTAGGTTTATGGAGATTTTGTCCCGAAGAAAAACCATGTATATCCAGAATTATTGTTTTATATATTTTTACCTCTTTTGGGTGTACTTTATGAACCAAGGCGTTAATCATCTCTTCGAAGTATACTTGTTCAACTTCTTCATTTTTTCAATAAATTATTAATTTTTTCGTTACATGGTATTTTGTTAAGTCATAATGGATATTGAGTAGTGGTTTCTTTGGTATATGGCTTTCTTTTCATTTTTTTCTTTGCACAAACCGAAAACTACATTCAATGAAAATTAGTGAAACATTTGTTTTAATTAAAATTCAAATAAATAAAAAAAAAATCAAAGAGAAATAGTAACAAAACATAGAGATAAATAATTATGACAATTTACTTGTGTAGTGCACTGAAAAATCGTGTAGCCAAGTAAATATACATTTATGAAATGGATTATTTTTTTCATCTTTGGTAACCACCGTGATACATATTTGATCAGCGAAGTACAATCTTAAATTTCGTGTTATAGGCTTATAATTTAGTTCAACAAAATTATAAATAAATTTAGTCATCTCTGGTAACCATTGTGAAACATGTTAGATTTCTCGGTACATGCCTATATTTTTCCTTGAAAATTCAAACCTCAAAGTCCGTCATGACTCATGACTATTAATACTTGCATGTTTTTTTTGTTCCCCAACTGACAGTGATGTCTTATTTATTGCTTTCTCTTGGCCAAAGCGAGTTGCTTGAATATAACAAAAAAAAAAAATGGGAATTACTGGATTTAGATTTAGATTTACATTTCATATTTTCTGTTTCATCTCTATGGTGCCTTTGTTGGAAAATCAGGGTAATAGAGGATGAAAACAAAGAATGAAAAGAATGTTGTATCACTGGAGCTTCATTCTTTTCAGCAATTATTTCGACCCGTCCCAATAAATTGGCGAGTACAATCGGTCAGCGAAATATTGCTGTCCCCGGATAGCGGCAAACAATATTGAAAATATCCAACAACATTTGCGATCAAAAGGAACCACTAATATGCCTCAAGAACACTGATTTAAATCATTTTAGTACAGAAGATCAAACCTAATTTAATTATGGGTGTCATAGACTATGTTCGCCGGACGTGACTTATAGTGACTCATTTAGCTTTACTATATAATACATAGAGCTTCATGAGTCATGACACTCAAAGAAACAACCGTATGTAAGGAATTGGTCCAGTCTTAGATTAAAGAGACAAACATAAGATACTCAAATTGCTTTCAAATTAAAGAGAAAAGATCTGAAAAGACGGTACAAATACATGGAGTAGTTGCTTCCTCAACTACATATTTAGACATATATATAGATGGACAATTTGGGATCCAGATATGTGCATGCGGTTCATACCTAGTCAAAATGGTGAATTCTTTCAAAAGATACTTGTATATTGTGTTCACAAAAAAAAAAAAAAAATATTCGATTAACGGTGAAGGATTCATTTCTCACACTATCTCACAGTTTCGGCACCATTTTCTCTATACCACCCAAATGGCAAAGAGTTTGGAGCTAGCTTTTTTGTTGATATGTACTTATTCCGTGCTCTATATTTCTATCTAGTCAAAATTTTAATTGTATCGTCAACATTTTGCTCAAATAGAAGACGATTAACATAGTTGTCAGTTGTACCGGCTACTCTGTAGATGGTTGATATGCAGAATTTGTTGGTTATTCAATCAAAATGGTTTAATAAATTGAAAGAAGTTCCGATCAAAGTGGTTTGATAAATTGAAAAAAAGTTCCGATCAAAATGGTTTGATAAAATTGAAAAGAAGTTCTAAACAGAGGTCAAAAAACAGGGGAGAAACGTAGTTAAAAAACAAAAAAAATAAAGTAGAAGATACATTTACCTTAACAATAAACTCATGCCTTAACAATAAACTCATGCCTCCCTCTTCTACCTCCCTCTATTGTTTCCATGATTCGGGATGAGCATGGAAAGGATTCATCCGACACTATGAATTTTCAAACAATCTAAATTCATGGGCTTCACCTCCGTTCAAGATAGACCTTAAAGAGCATTTCTCGTTACTTAATTTTACTTACACATTTAATTTTTTTGCATTATTGAACATGTCCCATTATAAAAGGTTAGTAGTAGTACAAACTTAAGTGACCTCTTCCACTTTGTTCCAATAATGTGAAGCGTTTTTGATCCCAGTTTATGTTCTCTAGATCATCTCAAATAACATACTTAATTTCTCAACTATTTAAATATACTGGGCTCACCTCCGTTTAAGCTCGATCCATTAATGAAAATTAGCACCAATAAACTCATGCCTTAACAATAAACTCATGCCTCCCTCTTCTACCTCCCTCTATTGTTTCCATGATTCGGGATGAGCATGGAAAGGATTCATCCGACACTATGAATTTTCAAACAATCTAAATTCATGGGCTTCATTCGTCAAACTCTACAATGCAGCCTGTCTGTCTGCGCCGAAGGCGCAAGAGCGTGGTGAAATGCCAAAAATCAGATAGATAATCGTCATTAATACTACAGGTTTGTACTTCTACCCAAATCCTTCCTACACATATTTGGAAAATCATACATATTGATCGGCTCAGTTAAGAGAACATACTGTAAGATGCCATTTTGTTGTAAAAATATTTCTCCTAAAAATCAATAAATTGTAGTCATGTAGACAGATCATTAAAAAGCGGTACTAACCAAGGTTTTGTTTGTGCCTCTAGTATATGTAAGGACCAATTTTACAGTGGTATAAATAGTGTTTGCAGTAGACCTAGACCAAGCATTATTCACATTTCCCTGGCCAACAATACTCAAGTATATATGATCAAGAGTAAAGAGGGTATGAAATTAAATACCTTTACAAACATAATAAATCAATCAAAAGATTTGTTATGTTTTTCCTCACGCACAACGCTACCAACTTGAAGCAAAAGCTATATTTCATTTGCACCCTACAAAAACAACACCAACAAAATCGGTTGTAATAAATAGTCCATTGAAATAAGCAGTACCTTACGGACGGTGGATTGAGCACCAAAAGCACAATCAGAGCATAGCAAATGGCATTACCAATAATAAGATTATTTTACGCAGCAAACCATACAATGAAAAATATCTAAAAAAACTAAACAATCAAAAGAATCAAGCTACTTCTAATTTCATACGCATAACCACAACCAAAGAAGCATCAAGAGAAAAAGAAGCAATCATTATATTTTTCACATCCCTGCAAAACAAACAATAGACCCATATCAGACAACAAAACCCTAAATTAGTTAAAAAAGAAATAAAAATTAAAAACGCTCCGCCTAATATAGAGAGATATGGAACCTACAAAAACTCCAAAAGAGACTATTTTTGGAAACAGTATTGATCGAAATTTAATAAATACAGAATTTTATTATTTTTTACTTGTTCATACATTGTTGTAGTTAAATCATTTGAATTTTGATTGAATTTTGATTAAATAAGGAAATCAGTACGCTAGTATATATGAGGTGAAAAGGAAAAAACAACATCCCCTTCAAAAAGATTTGTTTTTCGATTCCATGAAATTTTACCTTAAATATGTACTTTTTAGATTTTAAGTTACCTAAATTACTGATATTTGTTAGTATTTTTATTTTTAACATATCACAACAAAATAAATAAATTAAATCGAATCAAATAGTACCACATAGAAATTGCAAAGAAAGCGTTACAACAACAACAACTAAAAAACAGTTCATACCGTACAGATACCAGAATACACTTGAAAACCTTTGGTTTCTATGAATACCGCAATTTGTTATGAGTCTACGATCCCTTATGAGGTTTTTTTTTAGTTTTTTTTCTTGGGCTTCACATGCGAGGAGGCGTAAGCAGCTACAAAGCAAAAGTAGACAAAGAATACACAAATAAACATAACTTCCGTGATTAGGAGAAACAGACCCGTGCTTAAGAGAATATCAAATATATCACCTAATATATCCACGACAACACCAGGATTTGCAACCGTTATAATCCCAGAAGCACCGGCAACACCAGGATTTGCAGCCATTACAATTCTAGAAGCACCGTTAGCACCTGCAAACCAAAAACCACCATTAATAACTGAACATTAGGTATAAAGACGTGCATTTTACTATCAAAAATAATAAACCCTAATTGGATAAAAAAATTACCACCAAAACAATGAAATCCTACCCTTGCTGCAACGCTTTATATAGAGAGCATCTTGGGAAGAATTTTCCAATTAAAAAAAATCTCAAAATAGTAAAAAGATCTTCGACTCGGGAAAGAATACCATAATATTGATGAAACTATCAAAAACTTAGATATCCTATTATTGCCACAATTAGTGGCTGCAACTATTTTTGCACACAAAATATGTAAACCATTTTTTATTCTGAACCTATTTTATTTTAATTACGGAAAAAAAATAATTAAGAAAACTAACATATTAGAATTACGACATTGGTTATATTGGTTTTTTCATGTTGTTTTATATTAGCTTCTTCAAGATCATAATCCTTGCTCTCAATTACTTTTTTTAAAATACTAATAAAAAAATATAATTGTTGTGCAGGACCACTAATAAAGATACGCACGAAAGAGATGCATCGTCGGATCATTTTTTTTTTCCTTTCGATTTTTCAGTTTTAATTGATAGTCCGGGGTTGTAATTAGAAAATTTTATTTTTTTAGGACTGTAAACGGACATTGGACATTTGTCGTTATTTATTTATTATGATATGATCATTCAATTTATTGTGGGATCGATGCATATTTGTTTTAATTTGTTGATTATCATGATGAAATCATGGATTTTATGATTTAATTGGTTGATTATCATGATAAAATCGTGGATCGTGTGATTAATTATACATTTATATATTTCTGGCATGTTATGAGATATTTTAGATTTAGCTATTTTAGGTTAAAGAATTCTTTTGTATGATTGTCAAAAATATATTATTGGTAAAAAAATATATTCTCAATCGGCCTAAATTTAATAACCCTACAAAAAAAGAAAAATGGTGGGGCCAGAATCAACCAGAAGCTCCGGTTAACCACAACGCTCGAAAAAACTCTATTTTTATATAGAGAATTCCATTTGTCCCCTGTTTTCAGTATGTTTTAATTTCTTAGCCAGGGTTGAGATGAAACCATTAGACTATTGTTAGTCACTTATTTCTATGATGTTGTTCTTACTGTGTTCTATTGAATAAGGATATGTTCGATTTTTGTGCTGCATTATATAACTATCACCTTGTATGTCTCGCATCCTAGGTCGTTAGGACAACAATATAATGTTGCATCAACTCATGTTAAATCAATTTCATTAATCTGTGATTAGTTGTGCTGTAACAAGACAACTGATACTAGGGATTAATACCTTAGTTGATATTGAATCTTCTGTATTGAGATCCCTTTGATGAAGCGAAAGACTCGTATCTCCATCGTTGATTCATTATATGGGAAAGGAAAAACTTCATTGATGAGTGTCTAGTATAGTTTGAGTGGTGAAATCAACTTCCCTATTACCATCCCATCGTCTGTGTCAAAACCTTTTATTTTGTTGTTGCATCTTACATTTAAATCTTTCACAAGACAAACACTTTCGTCGTTTCGACAATCATTCGGCTTAAATTAGTAGAGTAGAACTTAGAAATTCAATTTCACACCAACCAAGTCCCTGTGGGAACGATCTGTGTTTACTGTATTCTACATTGTAGACACCGTATACTTGCAGATAGTATAATTGTAGGTATCTTTTCAGTCCTACCAAGCAAGTTTGCAACAATTATATTTGTTACTACTTCTGTGGATTTCAACACTTTACTGCTACTGTTTTCGTAACAGTTTCTTCAACCCTCGTAACTATTTTTTCAACCTTCGTAACGGTTTATTCAACCTCGCAACGGTTCCTTCAACCCTACTTAACTGAATGCGTAAACAATGGAGAACCTAAATACCTATCATTGAGAGATATTTTCTTTATACCTAATATGCTTATTTCATTCATAGTGGTCTGGTGAGAGTTTTGACTGAAAAAAACACCAGACTTCTCCATGTTTATGAGCTGGCCAGATGCCAGACTAAAGTCAGTTAACACCTTCAAGATGTTCTCACTTTCCGCTTTGCTAGCTTTACTAAATACTAGCAAATCGTCCGCAAACAGCAGGTGGGTTATGGCAGGAGCATTTTTTCCCACCTTTATCCCATGAATGAGATTCAACTCCTCAGCTTTGGAGATAGCTCTAGATAACATCTCCATGCATATGATGAAAAGGTAGGGAGATAGCGGATCTCCTTGCCTCAATCCTCTAGAAGGGACTGATCGCTGTCGTATGCGTCAAAAATAATTTCACTTTCCTAAAGTATATGATAAGAAAGAGTTCGTTTCCACAGAGAGGCAATTGTAGTTATTATGTATTCAATTTCCTTAAGTAACCAATTGGGGGGAATTATGATTTTTAAGTAAGCAATAAAAGTAAATCAAAAACAAAATAAATTGTAGGAAGTAATCAATAGAGAAAGATATTGGTCAAGGAATTCATCTTCAATCTTAGACATGTGCTTGTATATATGATTAGAATTACAATTTAATCTCTTTTATTATCAAAAGCCTAGAGAATCAAGAGAGCAAGATAATCTATTAATTTCCTAAGTTCATCAACACACACATTAGAGCTTCATATGTGAATTCTACCTAAAGAATAACCTAACGCCTTGCGCTAATTAAGTTCAATTCCTAGGAGCATTAAGTTTCAGAAATAGGCTAATCAATGCAATTGTCATACATTGCGCATAACAATTCGGACAATGGTCAAACTCTACATGTGATTACGAGAGTGTATCACTACAAACCGTAAACATATCATGCTACTTGTATTCAGGGTTATCGCTCGATGAAAAACCCTAAAATAACTATGGACAAGGATGCAAGTTCAATTAATTGGCCACTTAACTAACCAAACATCTTAGTCCTATCACAATACATCAATCATGTGATTATTAAAAACAGTTGAGATTTGAACGATAACCAAGAGAGAAAACTAATACATAAATCAAGCACAAGTTTTAGAAATAGGACTACATCCTTAACCAATAATATTAAATTAGCTACTCATAGCTATGGAGTTCATCACAAAAATATGAATTGAATAAAGAAGAAGATGAACAAAAGCAAACCATAGTAGCGTAAACAAAAGCGGCTCTCTCCTTAGCTTCCAAGAATAAAACATGATAAAAGTTGTAGAAATCTTTCCTTTAAATAGCTTTGCTTTCCAAAATTAGGTCAAGTCTCAAAGGTCCAATAGATAGAAGTCCACCAAGCCCATATGTGAGAAAAACCCATGTAGAAAATATGCCCCAAAAATTGTCGCCGGAAAACTGGTATTATGACCGGAAATCGGCCGGAGAAGTGACCGGAAAACGGCTCAGGTGACAGGCAAAGTCCACCCGGTCACCGGTCAACGATTCAAATCGGTCAGGTCAACTGAGTCAGGACGGTCGGGTCAACTCAGTCAACTGAGTCACAACCGAGTCATCTCGGGATGAGTCAGCTGCTAGTCAGATAAGTAATGTCCGAGTCGAGGCTAACTCGGCTAGGCCAATGCAATCTTGCACAGGCCATAAATTGTGTTGCACCAACATGGCGCTTCACAACCTTCTGCTGTAACTATACACTTGTAATCATCTTCTCAGCACCACCTCTTTGCACTCTTGCTCAGCTCAATTCCGTTGCAGCATCACCTGCAATTCCAACACCAATCTATGCACAACTTACAAGCCTGCACCCTTCAGTAACACATCCACCAGAACCAGTTGTTCTCTTGGCTTTAAAACTGTACAATACCATCACCGTATAAGCTTCAGCTTGTACTCAGAAACCACATAATACGCATAGCACCATCTTGGCTTCATCTCAGTATAACCACAACCACCACTGCAAAACCTAGTCATACATCTAATTTCGGCTTTACTGCATTCTGCACTTCTTGTCAGTTCAAGTCTCACTGACCCATAACTACAATTCCACTCTCTCAACAGCACATCCACTTGTAGCCATCTCATACTTTGCAGATTAACTTCAGCTGTTCAACCCCACGAATTTCAATATCACATCCTCACTGTTGACTGCTAAAGAACTCAAACCCAGTGAACCATCGATTATTCTCACACACCAAGACCCACTATCTCCAGCTCAGTTTCATATGCTCGTCGCTGCCATTGGCACCAATTTAGTCTGCACACAACCCAACTTTATTTGATCTACAATCTCACCAGTTTGCATCTCTCAATACTGCTCCACGTCCAGCGTAACCCATTTTTTTCTTCAATTGAGTTCTTGCCTTTACTACCAATCGCAATGACTTCTCAAACATCACAAGCCGTTTCAATCCCCTTTATGTCTTGCATGTATCCACTGCAAATCTTGTAATTCTCAGCTGCACTCATTCTCATACTCTAGTTCAAACCACAACCATTCTCGCAGCACTGCAATTGCTTACCACTGTCAAATTCCTAAGCATACATCTATACAACATCATCACTTTGACAGCCAGCACCAACTCCCAACTGCAATAAATATCTTAGCTCAAGAATGATCTCTTAACCCTTGATAAGCATGACCGTATTCTACCATTACTGCATTGCAATTCCATTCACCACCGACTCTTAATGCGCCAATTCCGTTATCGCTTCAACAGCGGCTCATTTCAGTTGCGACGCAAAGAACCTAACACCAAAGATAACCACCTACAATTTCATGCATTCTCAGCTTCAACAGAAGCTCCTTTTTCAGCTTACTCATCTCTGAAGTTGCACCCATATCCACCAGTTCAACATCTCATACAGCCACACATGTCTCGGCTTTAGCATCAGTTTATTGCACCTGCAACAGCTGCAAATCAGTTCACTGCCTACTCCTACTTCTGTCATTTCATCTTACCAACACAACCATTCCTAGCACCATCTGTTACAGCTCTTTCACATCCAATTCCACCTGCAATTCAAAATACCAGGGTGCACTTTCACATGAGTCCCCACCATTAATTCCATTACCAGCACCATCTTCTCAAGAATCAATTATTATCAATTCGAATACACCCATCAATTACCACAGACACCTCCATTACAAAAAGAATGACAACCAATTTTAACAACAACATCTTCTCTGTTCTCTATTCAACAGCATAGCATCATTCTTCTGCTTCTACATTCGAACTCTAATTCAAAACCCACTTCAAATCCATCGATCTCTTCTCTTGACTGATTGCAACTCAACCTGACCTCATACCCATTTAATCTTCTCTTTATATCAACACCACCAGACGATTCAGGAAAACCCTTTTCTCGATCTTCTCTCAATTTCAGTTCTTGCA
Organism: Papaver armeniacum; assembly: GCA_023531295.1. Taxonomy (NCBI): domain Eukaryota; kingdom Viridiplantae; phylum Streptophyta; class Magnoliopsida; order Ranunculales; family Papaveraceae; genus Papaver; species Papaver armeniacum. The sequence continues at coordinate 226,047 of JAJJWW010016353.1, read as the reverse complement.
CAAACCCATCTCTGATTTCCTCAGATTAGTCATCATAACCCTTTTCTCGATCTTTCTCTTAATTTTTGAGTTCGACAGCAACATCAAATTCTAATGAATCGATCCCATTAATTTGATACAGATCCCCTTTGTTTCTTTGTAAACCAACTCTTCCATCTGCAATCAATATCTCTACAGCCCAATTTCTCGATTCAATTTCAACAAACTCTTCTGCATCTCCTGACTCATCATCTATGGCTTCACGACCTAGTTTTACTCAATCTGATGTACCTCCATCAGCAACTTTATCTTCTTCTCGGTCAATTTCAGGTTAACCCCTCTTGACCTCCACTTCTGTTGAGCAGCAGAACGAAATTTGGGAAAGAAAAACGAATGAGAAAATGGTTTCTCAATTTCAGGATTTGGTGTAATAACTAGGACGACTATTAACACCCATGGGTGTTTTTATCAATTCTTTTTAGACTCAAACTGGTTGTCCCTTATCTTCAACTGGGATCCGAATAGTACTTGCGATAAAATGACGCTTTTGCCTCTTTTTGCTCCAAATGCACGATTTGCTCTTCTTTTGATCCAAATGACTCCAACACACCTAATAAACTCAAAACCAAACATAAGAGATGCAATTCACAAGGATAATAGTAAAGAAAGCATAAATACTAGATATAAAATTAGGTGTATTAGACACCTATCAAATTCCCCCACACTTAGACTTTGCTAGTCCTCGACCAAATCAAACAAAATTTATTCTAAAGCATACATACAACTCCGTGTCGTCGAGGCTACGGTCACACTTAGCACGTATAACAAGCCTTTAAACCCCTAGGTGTCCCTAGTGGACGATTTATAGTCTCGTGAGGGTTTACTAGAGATATACCCACAAAACCTACTTTTCCAACTTACTAGTTCTCCGTAATGATAGCATCCAATGCGCTAAGAAGACATAGATATTCTGCACACTAGTCATAAGAAGTTAGACACATAAATGAACACAATCTCATCCTTAAAAGTTGAGAGAGAAATAACCTTCCCTTCTCGAAAGAAATTCGGGTTCGGAGTGATCAAAAGTCTCGACTCTGCCTCACAAGAAAGAGTTTTATGAAGTTGCTCTCAATAATAATCAACTTTTTATGGGTCACACATGTGTCCAGGTAGGAATGAAGAGAGAATCATGGGACACGTTGAATGGTAGGAAGGCAAACCCTCCGAATTGTTTTGAAAACCCACATCTTTTATTCATTTTGAAAAACCCTTTTTCCGACGATCTCTAAGAAAGGAAATCAACCACTTAACGAAGGTGGGAATATGCTTACTTACCTCATTATCCGTTCGACGTGAAGCTAGCACCACTCTCACAGCATCCATAGAAACGTCTTCGGTCTTCATTCTTTTTCTTCATCTTCGTCTTCGGTCTTCAACTGTTGATGATAACTCTTGAACTTCGTAGAATCTTGACAATGTAAATCTTTCCTCAAATTCCTTGTTGCTTGAAACTTCATTGTAGATATTCCTTCTTCCATTGGCTTAAAAACGAACTATACAAACCCAAAATATGATACATTGAATTTTTCTTGTCTCTTTTTTCTTTTTCCCTTTTTTTTTCAATATATATTTTTTTTTATTATGGGACAAGAAAAATAAAACAAATACAAAATGAAAACAAAACGAAACAAAACAATAAAACTAGTAATGAACCTAAAGAAATTTTCTCTTGTCATTTTTTTTTTTTTTAAGACAAGAGAAAGTAAAATACAAATAAAATAAAAATGTAAGTACAAAGGCCATGGTGTAAGTACTTTACCGCTTTATTCTTCACAACTTGTATGTCTTGATATCATAAACTTCTCGAACTCTCATCCTTGACAATCTTCGCTCTTGTACAATAGTCTTCAACTTGTTAAAATTCTGCTCCTTGTCTTGTTGCTTTACTTGAATCAAATCTGCTCATTTACGTACATCAGTTGCTTGTAAACCTTGAACGTCTTCAACTTTCCTTCGAATTCGTGATGCTCCTCTTGTTGATGATGATGGTGTTTCTATGGACCTGTTGGTGTAGAGAGAGATAAAGTGGATGGTGCTAACTGCGAACAAGATTACAAATGGTATGCAAGTTAGCAATTCGATGTCACCATCATGATTGATAAAAATAGCACTCAAGAGATCAAAGTAGTGCTTCTATGGTGGGAGGTTGGGTAGCTCACCATTCTACCCGGAGTTTACATACGGTGACACACACTCTAAAAGCACAAATTTAGACAGGTACAAAGAATTGAAGGTCGGTGCCTCACATTATGTAACATGGGTAGTCTCCACTATAGGGGACCACTACTCTAATACAGAATTCATCGCACCTTATTTGCCACTGACATGGTTAAATCCAACTTTAACTCTCATACAAGTAAGAAACCCGATCATGTTCTCTGTCATCTCTAAGTTCAGTCACTCTTATGAGATTCTCGATGTAATCTTAGCGACATGTATACTATGTGACTCTAAACTAACTACAAGTTGGAGTTTTTTATTCACTATTTTACACAAAAGTTGAAAATTTCATGAAAAAGTTACAATGCAAATGCTTAACCACTCCCCCACACTTAAACTTTACATTGTCCTCAATGTAAATTGAATCGTCCAAAGAAAGTCAAGGTGGGAAATCTTAATGGAAAAGTGACAAAAAATCAGAAAAAGTAAAAACATGACAAGAAAAATAAAATAAAAGATAAGAGATACAAAACCTATGGGTTGCCTCCCATTTAGCGCTTGGTTTAAAGTCGTCAACACGACTATCTCCTTGTTTTCTACGAATCCTCCAGAGGGAGTACTTCCACAAGATTAACTCCTTCCACGACATCCGAAGAGAAGTTCTCATAATATGGTTTCAACCGGTGCCCATTCACTTTAAGTTCATTTCCTGTAGCTAAACTACGAATTTCCACTGCACCATGAGAAAACACATTAGTCACAATAAAAGGTCCAATCCAACGTGACCTTAATTTACCCTAAATAATTGCAAGCGAGAATTAAACAAAAGCACTTTCTGCCCAATGAAAAATTGTTTCTTTGTAATCATATTATCATGAAATGCCTTCGTCTTTTCCTTGTAAATTCGTGAGCTTTCAAATGCATCATTGCGAATCTCTTCTAACTCTTGAAGTTGTAACTTTATTTGCCTTCCAGCACCATCCAACTCCATATTGCATTGCTTAATAGCCCAAAACGCCTTATGCTCAATTTCCACGGGTAAGTGACAAGGTTTATCGTAAACAAGCCTAAAGGGAGACATCCCAATAGGTGTCTTGTATGCGGTTCTATACGCCCACAAAGTATCATTGAGTCGCATACTCCAATCCTTCCTTGTTGGATTCACCGTCTTCTCTAAAATGGATTTCACCTCTCGGTTGGAAACCTCGGCTTGTACATTTGTTTGTGGATGGTAAGGTGTTGCAATCCTATGCGACACATTGTACTTCCTTAACAAGGTTTGCAAGAACCTGTTTTTGAAGTGTGAACCTCCATCGCTAATTATAGCCCTTGGAATGCCAAACCTTGCAAATATATTAGCTTGCACAAAATCTGAAACAACTTTAGAATCATTAGTTGGGGTGGCCTTAGCTTCCACCCATTTCGAGACATAATCCACAACAAGCAAGATATAATAATTCCCACTAGAATTGACAAAAGGGCCCATAAAATCAATTCCCCATACATCAAAAACCTCAACAAACTGAATAATAGTTTGTGGAATTTGATTTCGAGCACCTAGATTGCCTGTTCTTTGGCACCTATCACATGTGGTACAAAATGCATGTGCATCCTTAAACAAAGTTGGCCAAAATAAACCACATTCTAGTACCTTGAGAGCGGTTCTCTTACTCCCAAAGTGTCCTCCACAAGCATATGAGTGGCAAAAAGACAAGATAAAATTAAATTCCGATTCGGGAACACACCTACGTATTACTTGGTCACTACAATGTTTCCATAAGTATGGATCATCCCATATGTATTGGTTTCCTAACTTCTTTAGTTTGTCCCTCTCAGCACGAGACAAGTTCTTTGGGATTTGTGGTAGGCTTGAGAATGTGGTTTGTTTTTGCCTACAACTTATACTGCAAGTGCACAGTGTTGTTTTGCAACACAGGGCAAGCGCAGGTCGATCCACGGGGAAATGGAGGTGCTGTAAAATTGATCTAAGGCTCACTAACTGATTTCTAAGGAAAGAGTGACACAATTTGGGGTTGTCGATACGACTGAATTGTTGTTGTACTTGTAACTAAGGCTGCAAATGGATAGTGATAATTTGGAGAATACTAGGGTGGTGAATCCACCTTCTAACCTCATGCTAAAGCAATGTATCTTAAGTTATTTTCTTGTGCCTTCCTTTGAAGGTCTAAACTAGATGTTCATTAACTACTTTTGCTAACTTACCCCTAGTATGAGTTGTCTTCTTACAGTACAACTCATCACAGGCTTATAAGCTCAATGGTTAATTACTAATCCTAATCATATTATAACACAACAAGAATCAGACCAAAGACATACATGCTTAACATGAAAATTAGGGGTTTCAACAAACACCCTAGCAATTTAAATTAGAACATGATTAACATACAAATTACACTAAGTTGGTGCTCTGGCTAATCCAGGCATCCCCTTTTACACACACACATCCCTTCTATTTATACATGCAAACTCAAAACCCTAGTTCTCTTCAAAATAGAAATTAAATAAATACACTCTCACCCAAAACCGAATCGCTTGTCTCCTCTGCTCATGCGGCTCTGAACTCTCCTTTAATTTGTTGTTCTTCCCCTGTTGTGAAAACCTAACCCTAATTCTTTCTATCTCGATCTTAGCTCCTAGGGTAAGTAGCTATGACAGAGATGGAGAGATATTTAGGAGTCGGTGAAGAAGGTTGTAGTGGTGCGGCTGTTGGTGGCTGTGGTGTCGGGAGAAGAAGGGTGGTGGCTCTGCAACTTTTGGTCGGGAGAGAAGAAGGTGAGGGGTGGTGTCTGGTTCTGTCGGGTGAAGGAGAAGAGAAAGAGAATAAGGTGCGTTTGGTTTGGTCGATGGGAGAATATATAGGTGGTGTGGTGTTGAGCGGGAGCATCAAGAGTTGATGTGAAGGTTGGAGCGAGCGTCGGATCTAAGGTAATCCGATGCGTGTGCCGATGCGACCGTAGGATGAAGAATAGATCAAATCTGACGGCTCGGAAGGGACGGGCTCGGATCCGGGTCGTGGGTCGGGTCTTGGACTGTGCAAGCGCATGTCTTGTAAATGGGTTGCTCCTTGTTGGGTTGCAACTGATGCGCGCGCGGGCTTTGGCTTTCTGCTCCATAGACGCTTGCCTCCAATTTTCTGCTCTTTTGGCTCCTCAATTTCTCCGAGCTTTATTCACTACCTAAAAACACAAAATTAATTAGTACAAATATTTATTCTTGAAAACAAAGAAAATACAGAATTTGGGATAATATCTGATTTCTGAGTACAAAAGATGAGTTAAATGCCAATAAAAAGGTGTAGAAATATGCAATATTTGGCACTCATCAAATACCCCCAAACCTGAATTTTACTTGTCCTCAAGTGAAACAGAAATTAGGAAATCCTAACTATACCACTGTCGTGGGTCTCTCGAATGCATTTAGCGTATGCACTAAGCCTTTAAACCCCTAGGTGTCCCTAGTGGACGAGTTGTAGTCTCTTGAGGGTTTACCAGAGGTGTACCCACAAAACCTTCTCCAACTTCAGAGTGTAAAAGAGTCTCAAGCATCCAAGGAGCTATGAGGACATAGAGTTTCTGCATTCTAGTAACACGAAGTTAGAACTACCAAAGAACGCATTCTCATCCTTAAGTGCTGAGCGAGAAATAACCATACCATATGAAAGAATTCGGATTCGATTGTGATCATAAGCCTCGACTTCTGCCTCACTAATAGGGTTTTATGATAATTGCACTCAAAAGATCGCTTTTTTAGTCTCTCATGTGTGCGGCGGGAATAAAGAGAGAAATCCCGCACACGTTGAAGGTAAGAAGGATAACCTTTCGAAATAATTTCCTGGAGACTCCACGAGTTGTGGACAAAAAGAATCTTTTTCGATGATCTCTAAGAAAGGAAATCAACCATTAGCAAGGATGGGAGTACTCACTTACCTTCTCACCCGATCGGCAATTAATATCACTCTCAAAGATTCATAGAAACGTCTTCAATCTTCGGTCTTCAATTTGATGACGAACTTTTTTCACAAAAACTTGACAATTTTTTTTTTTTTTTTTTTTTTTTTTTAACATGAAAATAATAAAACAATAAAACTCAATTTTTCACAAACTTCATTAATTCTCATCTTCTTTTATTTTCTTTGTTGCTTGTAAACCTTGGACTATTTCAACTTTTCTTCAAATATTCTGATGATGCTCCGCTTGCTGACGATGATGTGTTTCTATGAATCTGTTGATGTTGTTGAGAGGGAGAGAGAGTGATGCTAACGCAAATCGATATTTAGAAGGAGTTTTCATCTTTAAACGTCACCCTCATGATTGACAAAATTAGCACTCAAGAGATCAAAAATAGTCTTGCCGAAAGTGGTGCGAAGTTGGGTAGCTCACCATTCCTACCCGAATTGACGTACGGTGACACACACTCTAACAAACTTTTCTAGAAAGTCACAAAAACTGAAGGTCGGTGCCTCGCTTGATGTAAAATGGGTAGTCTCCACTATGGGTGATCACAATTCTACTACCGAATATCTATACAGCACCTAATTCGCCCTCCGGTATGGTTAAATCTATCTTTAACGCTCTAATCAACTAAGAAACTCGATTGTGTTCTCCAGTACTTCCAAGTTCTGTTATTTCGGTCGACTCTCTATGTAAACATAGCTAGAAGCATGCTAGTGACTCTAAGATCTCTAAAAGTTGGAGGTTTTTATGCAAGTATTTACAAAGAGTTTTTTTTTTTTTTTTTTTTTTGAAAGTAAAAGAAAGACTAAAAACTCTATATGCAAATGCAAATGCACCCCCAAACCTAAATCAAACATTGTCCTCAATGTTTCAACAGATAATAAACAGTCACATACCATGAGAACTACGCTGATAAGAGAAAAGGGAAGAGATTACCGGATGTCGGCGGGAGCAAGGTTAGAGCTTCATTTGTCAAGGCTAGAATCCAACATTCTCAGCGGAGATCATATCGGATTAGCACAATATATGCGTAAGAAGACTCAACCGATTCAAGAAAGAAAATTTAACAAGCCCTACTGGATTATATACAATGAAAATTCACCATACACCAACAATCTAAAGAGTTGAGGATCAACCCAAAAGACGGTATGCAGAGACATCAACAGCCTTACACAAATATAACATGAGAATGCAAGTAAGGCTGCACAAGTGAATGATTTTCCCCCAAACCTAAACTTGTCAACAGATGTGTTTGTGAGCACAAAATCTTGCAATTTTAAAGGTACATCATGCACAAGGTCTAATTCAAAATGAGTTTTGCTAAGAACAGGCAGACATACACATTCCAACTGTGGCTCCTTAAAGGTGTTATACTTTGATGCAAAATAGTCCAAGAGGACTTGGGAAGCACAAAGTTCTAGGCCTAAATTAGGCATTTTCAGAAAAGTTGGTTTTGCAATTTTGTTACAAACTACACCTAGGTTTGGTGGAGGAATTTCAATCTGTGCCTTAGGAGAGAGATTAGGTACATCTAAGTTGTTTTCATGTATAAGATCATTTGCACCATGACACACTTTCCTAAGGTCAGGAGAAGGTAAATCATGTTCACTAGCATAGAACAATTCATCAATCTCCATGTCATAATCATCATTATCCAAAATTTCAACCTCATGCATAAGATAATCAGAAGAAACATCATGCTGCAACCTAGGCATGGAATCAGACACATCAAAATTGTTTTCATGCACAGTATCATTAGTGTCAACAAAAGATTCATCCTTTCTTAAGTCACAAACAAGTTGTGTAGCATGCTTACCTTCACAGAAAAATTGTTCAAACCCCAAATTAGCATCACATGTATGAATATTAGAAGAAGCATCATTCATAGGGTTCACAGAAGAGAAGCTTAATGTCTCTGAACCCAAAGGCTCTACCATATTTTCAGCATGCACATGCTCTTCTAACATATCATATTCCTCATCATCATCATCATAACAAAAATGCATTTCCCTATTCAAAGTTGTAGCATTTCTAGTGCACTCATTTACCTCTTGATTAGGCTCATATTCAGTGTCAGTTGCATGAGTAGGAATAGAAACACTATTTTCAAGATTTACTTTATTAGGGACAACAATCATGTTATCATGAAATTCCTTCCATTCTTCTCTTTGTAAATGAATCAGGTTCATCCTTAAGAACAAGTGAAGCTGTTCACTTGAAGGGGAGTCTTTACTAGTGGGTATGCATGCCTCATATGGATATTCACTGCATGGTTGTGCACAAGGTTCACTAGAGAAGGGAAATTCAGACATGTTGCTATATGGATGATCATGCATTGCATTCAATTCAAACCTAGCATTGTTTTGCTCTATGAGCATGAGGTTCTCCATTATAGACTGCATACATGGGTTCATTGGAGGATAGAATTGCTCATCCTCCCATGGTGGTTGATGATACATGTGCTCATAATGATTAGGGTATGGATATTCAAGGTCAGGGCCATGAGAAGGTGCATAATACTCCCTAAAATCATTATGGTCTGTGGGGGTTTCATATGGTGAAGCATGCCCGTAAGAAAGCTCTCTCGATGGATTTGTTTTCATCCCGATTCTGAGACCAAAATCCTGACATAATTTAGCAACTCAATTTGAACTCAAAAAGAAGCATCGCTTAGCACACATCAAATCATATCAACACGAGAGAAGCAAAGGTGATACAAGAAAATGGCACCCAATTTTTAGAATTAAACCCACAGAGAGTGATTGGTGTTCTTTGCAAATGTGCAGCCCAAGATATGCAAAGCCCATTGTTGTGGGCTTGATTTGGTTTAAGTGCAAGGTTTATGCACAGCCCAGTGGTTGTGGGCTTCAGGTTTGTGCAGAGAACAAGTTGCACAGCCCAGTTTATGGGTTCCAGCCCCATTTGGCGGGTTAATCGCCCGATTTTAAGTGGCTTACACAAAGACAGTGCGAGTGCGGTTAAACATGCACTTTGGTCAGGCCAAGCACAGACTATGATATCAACACAGAGAAACAGAAACTCATAGAAATGACACCTGATTCTAAGCACACAACAGTGCTGGTAGTTGTTGTCAATGCACAGCACAATTCATGCACAGATTAAGCAAAACACAGCTCATGCACAGGTTGGCAAGTTTACACAGATATGACACAGAGTGTCAACTGGCTCAGTTGACCCCTTGGGTTCTCACTAGCTATGATCAGGGTATGAAACACAAGTGAAATTCCAAAGCCAGAGATTATGCACACAGATATGCAGATATGCAGATATGCAGGCTGAGTTGATGTCAACAGATGCACACATGTAATGCAGATGAGCAATGCTTAGCAGGGTTGATTTCCAGGGTATCAACGGGTTATGCACAAGTGAGGATGACAGCAAAGGTTGGCAGGTGATAGCTCATACAAGGTTTAAAACAAGATCAAGCATGCATAAGAGTACGGGGTGTGTGGCATCAACTCACTCGGTTGATGTCAACGGTGCGAGTTGATGCCAAATGTCACGATTGACTTCACTTGGGCTTCCATTAACTGGCTATCCAAGTTCAACCTCACAGCCCTACGGGGCTCTAGGTCAATATCTCACAGGTAAAATGTAGCCGATTCGGTCAATAATGGTTCAATGCACTGAGATTATACAACAAAGACACACTTCAGACTTTCCAATGGGATTTCAAGCAACTATGCAATGTGCAACTCGGGGAACAAGGAATTAAATGTTGGTCAGATATGGTTCAACAGGGTCACACAAGGCACAGGGCAGATGAAATGAGCTGTCTCAGTTGGCATTAATAGGACTAAAAGCCAATTTGGTTAACCAGGTTGCAGCTCAAGCTCAACAGCTACAGGGGCTGGGGCTGAGCACAGGGCATATGGAAGCTAAGGTCACAGAACACACAAGCACAGATTTCAGGTTCTAGCAATACTTAGCAAAGTAGCTGGTTTATCATGCATGTAGGCTAATTTGTTATGCAAGGGTGATACAGATGCATATACAATGAGGATGCAATGTATTGCACAGATCAGTTTTGACAATTTCATGAACATACCCATACATTTCAGCACAAAGGTGTAGCACATTCATCTAGCATAATTGCAATTCAGCTATCAAGGGATCATGCAAATTAATACCAGATGCTTTGTTAAGCAGCTAGGTTATCAGGGAACATGTGGTCTATTATTCATCGGATATGAAGTACAATGGAGTTCTAGGCGACTAACCGGTTTTAACTCCAATAGCAACTATGTTCTGCTCCCTCTACTTTCCTTGGTTTGCTCACTTGCACCACAAGTACTGTTTACTCAAGAGAGTTTTAGTTCTCGAAAAGTGCATGCAAAGTCAAAAGTTTCATAGCTGATAGTTGCTACTGATAGCTAACAATTTGAATTTCAAGACAAATGAACTGCTATTTGGACTGATATGGGAAAAGTGATAGCTGTTATGCTTATTTGGATTGACTGGGATCAAGAGTTACAGGTAACACTAAGATACAGGGCAATGATGCTTAGATTCCTTGCAAACTAGTGTCAAAGATCCAAATTTGAGCTACAAGTAAGAAGCACTACAGATATGCAGCAGATTATGTAGTGATACTGAGATGCAAATTACAGATTAAGTTATAGATATGCAAATGATATGCTTGAACTTACAACTAACTAATATGCAGCTGAGAATCAAAAGTGAAATTTAAACTAAGCTCTAGCTACGAGATGATGATGCAAGCTAATAAGAAACACTAAGGGCATGCGGATATGCAATGGAAGATGCGAGAACATAAAAGATGCGAGAAACGAAAAGTGACAGGTTAAGTTATACTACAAAAGTACACAAAAGATGGTTAAGTACTAAGTTACTCTATGAAAGACTAAAAACAAAAAATATTCAAGGCAAATATATACAGGGGTGACTGGAATTCCGTGAAGCAAGACAATAATCAACACAGCACACGCCAAGTCCCCGGCAGCGGCGCCAAAAACTTGGTAGGCTTGAGAATGTGGTTTGTTTTTGCCTACAACTTATACTGCAAGTGCACAGTGTTGTTTTGCAACACAGGGCAAGCACGGAGTCGATCCACGGGGAAATGGAGGTCTCAGAAATTGATCTAAGGCTCACTAACTCGATTTCTAAGGAAAGAGTGACACAATTTGGGGTTGTCGTCGATCAATTGTTGTTGTACTTGTAACTAAGGCTGCAAATGGATAGTGACAATTTGGAGAATACTAGGGTGGTGAATCCACCTTCTAACCTCATGCTAAAGCAATGTATCTTAAGTTATTTTCTTGTGCCTTCCTTTGAAGGTCTAAACTAGATGTTCATTAACTACTTTTGCTAACTTACCCCTAGTATGAGTTGTCTTCTTACAAGACAACTCATCACAGGCTTATAAGCTCAATGGTTAATTACTAATCCTAATCATATTATAACACAACAAGAATCAGACCAAAGACAGACATGTTTAACATGAAAATTAGGGGTTTCAACAAACACCCTAGCAATTTAAATTAGAACATGATTAACATACAAATTACACTAAGTTGGTGCTCTGGCTAATCCAGGCATCCCCTTTTACACACACACATCCCTTCTATTTATACATGCAAACTCAAAACCCTAGTTCTCTTCAAAATAGAAATTAAATAAATACACTCTCACCCAAAACCGAATCAGTTGTCTCCTCTCTCTTATGCGGCTCACGAACTCTCCTTTAATTTGTTGTTCTTCCCCATTGTGAAAACCTAACCCTAGTTCTTTCTATCTCGATCTTAGCTCATAGGGTAAGAAGCTATGACAGAGATGGAGAGATATTTAGGAGTCGGTGAAGAAGGTTGTAGTGGTGCGGCTGTTGGTGGCTGTGGTGTCGGGAGAAGAAGGGTGGTGGCTCTGCAACTTTGGTCGGGAGAGAAGAAGGTGAGGGGTGGTGTCCGGTTACACGGGTGAAGGAGAAGAGAAAGAGAATAAGGTGCGTTTGGTTTGGTCGATGGGAGAATATATAGGTGGTGTGGTGTTGAGCGGGAGCATCAAGAGTTGATGTGAAGGTTGGAGCGAGCATCGGATCTAAGGTAATCTGATGCGTGTGCCGATGCGACCGTATGATGAAGAATAGATCAAATCTGACGGCTCAGAAGGGACGGGCTCGGATCCGGGTCGTGGGGTCGGGTCTTGGACTGTGCAAGCCCATGTCTTGTAAATGGGTTGCTCCTTGTTGGGTTGCAACTGATGCGCGCGCGGGCTTTGGCTTTCTGCTCCATAGATGCTTGCCTCCAATTTTCTGCTCTTTTGGCTCCTCAATTTCTCCGAGATTTATTCACTACCTAAAAACACAAAATTAATTAGTACAAATATTTATTCTTGAAAACAAACAAAATACGAGAATGGGATACATCATGAGTTAAATGCCTTACACAAACTATAAATACAAACTGGATAATATCTTATTTCTGAGTACAAAAGATGAGTTAAATGCCAATAAAAAGGTGTAGAAATATGCAATATTTGGCACTCATCAATTTGTTTAGAAACTAAGTAATTAACAATATCAGCGTACCATGGTTCTCCAAAGGCAATTGAGAATAGTTGCTCTTCCGGGAAACTTTCACGCAATGGGATAGTCTCCTTGTCCACAGAAAGATGGCTCAAGTGATCCGCAACGGTGTTCTCAATTCCTTTCTTGTCTTTGATCTCAATATCAAACTCTTGCAAGAGTAATATCCATCGTATGAGCCTCGGTTTCGCCTCTTTCTTTGTAAGCAAGTACTTAAGCGCTGCATGATCAGAAAAGACAACAACTTTTGTACCAATTAGAGAAGAGCGAAACTTTTCTAAAGCGAAAACAATGGCTAATAACTCTTTTTCAGTGGTTGTGTAGTTTTGTTGGGCCTCATTTAACGTTCTAGAAGCATAATAAATAGCATGAGGTATCTTCCCCACACGCTGCCCAAGCACCGCACCAACCGCATAATCACTAGCATCACACATAAGCTCAAAGGGATTGCTCCAATCTGGTGGTTTAATGATAGGGGCTGATATCAAAAGTTCTTTCAAACGATTGAATGCCGCCATACACTTTTCATCAAAGTTAAAAACCACATATTTTTGCCATAAATTACAAAGTGGTGATGCTATCTTGGAAAAGTCGTTGATGAATCTACGATAAAAACCTGCATGACCAAGAAAAGAGCGTATCTCCCTCACCGTAGTGGGAGGGGTTAAAGCACGAATAAGGTCTATCTTAGATTTATCGACTTCCAAGCCTTTAGAAGATATTATATGGCCTAAAACTATGCCATGAGTTACCATGAAATGGCACTTCTCCCAATCCAACAAAAGATTTGTTTCAACACATCGTTCAAGGATTAGTGATAAATTGTTCAAGCAAAGGTCAAATGAATCACCAAAGACACTAAAGTCGTTCATGAACACTTCGATTATGTTTTCAACATATTACTCAAAAGATACTTACCATACACCTTTGGAAGGTAGTCTGGAGCATTGCATAAGCCAAAAGGCATCCTTCTATAAGCAAAAGTACCGAAAGGACAAGTGAAAGTGGTTTTCTCTTGATCCTCCGGTGCTATCATAATCTGATTATAACCTGAATAGCCATCAAGGAAGCAATAGTAAGAGTGTCCAGCTAAACGTTCAAGCATTTGATCAATAAATGGTATAGGAAAGTAATATTTTCTAGTAGTGGCATTCAATTTTCTATAATCAATACAAACCCTCCAACCGGTTTGCACACGAGTTGGTACAAGTTCGTTATTATCATTTTCCACCACCGTCACACCTGATTTCTTTGGTACTACTTGTACCGGGCTTACCCACTTGCTATCGGATATGGGGTAGATAACACCCACGTCCAAAAGCTTGAGTATCTCATTTTTCACAACTTCCATCATGGGAGGATTCAAACGACGTTGCGCTTCCCTTGTAGGCTTTGCATCGTCCTCCACACGGATCTTGTGCATACAAACGGCAGGGCTTATACCCTTGATATTGGCGATTGTCCATCCTATGGCCGTCTTGTATGTCCTTAGCACCCTTAGAAGTTTTTGCTCCTGTAATTCATTAAGCTCGTTAGAAACAATTACGGGTAAGTCTTCATTGTCACCCAAGTACAAGTACTTTAAGTGACTTGGAAGAGGTTTCAATTCTAACTTTGGAGATTTAACAATAGAAGGCACAAGTTTTTCATCATTGCAAGGTAAAGAAGCATATGAAATATTTTTAATTGCTGATTTTTCCGGTAATGAGTCAAGAGAACCAAGGGTTTCTTTAATCTCATCACCATACTCATAACCATCGTCAATGGGTGTAGTGAGCGCGGTTTCCAAAGTATCAACACCATTCAATTCAAACATTTGTTGCGCCAATGTGTCCATCACATCAATGGAGAAACAAGAGTGGACATCACTAGGATATCTCATCGTCTCGAAAATGTTGAAACGTATTATTTCTCCATCAAACTCCATAGTTAGCGTTCCCTTGTCCACATCAATTATGGTTTTCGCCGTTTTCATGAAGGGACGCCCAAGTAGCAATGGAAGAGACGAGTCCGGTGAACCTTCATCCATCTCTAACACGCAAAAGTCACCGGAAATACCAATTGATTAACTCCGCACAAGAACATCCTCAACAATACCCATTGGGTAGACATTAGAACGATCGGCTAATTGCAACACAATTACAGACTTTTTAAGAGGACCAAGATCAAGTGAATTATACATAGATGTAGGCATAACATTAACGGATGCACCTAAGTCCAACATAGCTTTGTTAAATGTGGTGTTACCAATTGTGACAGGAATGTCAAAGCTACCGGGATCCTTGCACTTAAGTGGGAGTTTATGTTGTAAGATTGTCGAAGCATTCTCCCCCACACTAAGCACTTCATTACCTTTGAGCCTTTGTTTATTGGTACACAAGTCCTTAAACATCTTTGCATACTTTGGAACTTACTTGATTGCATCTATGAGTGGTATGTTCACATGGATCTTCTTAAGAATGTCTAAAATCTCCTTTTCTAGTTCCGCCTTCTTGGAATTTGTAAATCTGCGAGGAAAGGTAAAGGAGGAACATAAGTAGAAACCGGAGTTTTAGAGTTAGAAATAGGTACCTCGAAGTTTGGGAGAATCCTCATTTTTCTCCTCCAAAATAGGTTCCTTTGGAGCTTCCTCTTTGCCCGAATCAGTAACTTCGGGTTGCACAAGTTGTGTACCACTTCTCAATGTAATTGCATTGACACCCTCTTTTGGGTTGATAGGTTGAGAAGGGAGTTTCCCACCATTTTGTGCCTTCAATTGATTCAATTCAATAGCCATAGAACCAACTTGAGTTTGCAAATCCTTAACCGTACTCTCCGTTCTTTGCATAAAGATTTAACAACTCTTCCATATTGGACCCCATATTTTGAGGTTGTTGTTGTTGTTGAAATTGTTGTCTCGGCTGGAATTGTTGTTGTTGAGGTTGAAATCCACTCGGATAGTTGAAGGTAGGTTGTTGAACCGCTCCTTGCTTGTTGGCATAGCTAAAATTGGGGTGATCTCTCCATCCCGGATTGTAAGTGTTTGAGTAGGGATCATACCGTCTTTGTTAATTTGGAAAGACCGCATTAGCTTGCTCGTCCTCATAAGCTTGAGAGGAACTTGGTATCACTGCGGCTGCAACTTGTTGCATCATTGCGGTCATGTTACCCATTTGTTGACGAAGTTCCTCGACCTCGCTCACTTCATTTACTTTCCTAAGAAGCACATCCGAACCACGACTCAAGAACTGTTGGGAGTTTGCTGCCATGTTTTCAATCAACTCTCTAGCTTGTGCCACCGTCTTGCTCACTAGTGCACTACCACCCGCAGCGTCAAGAAGATTCTTATCACTTGATTGGAGTCCTTCATAGAAATATTGGATGATCATGGCGTCACTGAATTGGTGGTGAGGGAAGCTTGCCACCAATCTCTTGTATCGTTCCCAACATTCATATAAGGATTCTCCCACATTTTGCTTCATCCCACAAATCTCCTTTCGAATTTGAGTAGCCTTTGATGCAGGAAAACATCTCTCTAAAAGAGTTTCTTGACCCATTCCATGTCGTGACACTTAGGGAGGCAAATAGTACAACCAATCCTTAGCACTATCCATCAAAGAGAAACGAAAAACTTTCAACATTGCACCATCCGCCTCAATATCAGCTGGAAGCATGGCCATGACAATGGTGTGGACATCCATAAGATGCTTGTTTGGGTCTTCATTCACCATGCCATGGAACTTTGGTAATTCTCTAAGCAACCCCGGCTTGATCTCAAAAGTAGAGTTTGTTTGAATAGACCCTTGTTGTGTATCAAGCCTATGATAAGCTAACTCCTTGAGTGAACGATTTGCATCACCCATTGCTTCTTCTTTTTCTTCAAAAGGTGGTTCTTGTTCACCCGGAACCTCTTGTTCTAAAACTTGTTCTTCTTGCTGGAAAGTCTCTTCTTCTACTTCCAACTCTTGTTCTTTTGTTGTGTCTTGACTTGGTTGGAGTATTGTGCCTCTTCGAGTAGCTATCCAGCACCTTGGATAATTCCAATCTTTAGAAGCCAGGGATTAGGTACATGAAAACAATTCTTGCAAACAAGTGAGAAACAATACAAGAAAATAAGAAGCAAAGATAAAAGCAAAAACAAAAACAAGAAACTAAAAACTTACTAACTAGCCGTATGCCTCCCCGGCAACGGCGCCAAAATTTGATCGCTGTCGTATGCGTCAAAAATAATTTCACTTTCCTAAAGTATATGATAAGAAAGAGTTCGTTTCCACAGAGAGGCAATTGTAGTTATTATGTATTCAATTTCCTTAAGTAACCAATTGGGGGGAATTCTGATTTTTAAGTAAGCAATAAAAGTACATCAAAAACAAAATAAACTATAGGAAGTAATCAATAGAGAAAGATATTTGTAGGACCATAATATCGCAACGTACAGGACTCGCGAAGTGTATAAACAACGATGCATGCGAGGCGATTCTTCTGAAAGCAACCTACTAAAATAAACGACGCAAAGAATAACGACAAAGCGAGACATAAAGAAGACGTGAGATCTGGCGAGGGTTAAGAAGTGTCGCGAGATTGAATAGTTGTACACGCGGCGACACTTCACGAGACATTCCCGAAAATAAAGGATAGCTTAGCTGTCATCCACTGTGTATTACCCTATATAAAGGGTCGGTGAGTCTTTGTTGTAGGGAGATCTTTTTAGAATTGTTAGGCAAGTCATTAGGAGAGAAAAGTTTAAGAGTGTTTTACTTGCTAAGTGTAATTCTACTTTTCTTGGTAGAACTCATGAAATTAATCAATAAACATTCTCAATTATGCAACTTTCAATGGATTAATTAACCAAAATATAGTGAGGGTGTAGTGTGGGATTTCTGCTACTACATATGCGCTAGAAACGGGGACGAGGCGGTGATTGTGAAGAAATTGGAAAGAATTTGGATTAACAGAGAAGAGATTTGGAAAAGATACTCAAGAATTCATTAAAAAAAAGATGGCTAGAAGAAGAAATGTACGGGAGCAACCAACGATTGTAAGAAGAAGTGGGAGACTTCTTTGAGAAAGGAGGAATGAAGCAGGAGAATCATCAAGGATGAACATGAGAAATGATGAAGAAGGTCAAAACCCAGCCACCAATCTCCCCGGTAGCAAACGCGGTATGGATTATGATAGAGTAAGTGTGCATACTTGGAGATCGATTCTGAAGACGAGAGAGAAGAGGAGCGGAAATGGTGAACAATGGACAAGGAGAACAAGGGATGAATGGAGAAATGAATCCAGGAAACGAAGAAATGGCGGCGTTAGAAAGATTGAGACAAACAATACACGAAGAGAGAGACGATTAGAAGCGAGAAGAAGCGAGCAAACTTGACAAGACAAAATCATGAACTAAGGATGGAAAATATGAGGTTACAAAATAGGAGATCTAGAAGTAGCGTGAGATCAAGTTCTAGATCGAACAGAGAAAAAAAAAGAAGAAGAGTCTTACCAACGGAGAATACAGGAAGAAACACAAGATCCGGACGTAGAGCATGGCGAGAGAAGAAGAGAAATAGAAGATCGTTATATTCCTCGGCCCGAAAATCTTCAAAATGAGCGAAATAGGGAAAATCAAGAGAACATGCAACTCAAGGGCCGAATGACCCAGTTAGAAGGAAGAACAATCCTACACGGGAGAGAAGAATTGAGAAGAAACCGAGAGATCGAGGATGACATTGAGAGGCACTACATTGAACAAGCGCGACTAGCTCGCGAGAGAAAAGACTAAGAAAAGAAATGGAAAATCAAGAGATGGAGGAGGCAATTCCGACGAATAACCATGACAACCGCGAGAGAAGGAGGGAACAAAATCGTACTAATAGAAATATTAATGAAGAATATGAGAGGGTGCGGATGTTGAGAGCGGAGAGGCCACCAAGAAGAGAGAACAACCGATATAATGGCGTGCGAATTAACGAAAGAGACGAAGAAGAGCATCGCGAAGAGAGAAGAGGAGAAAATAATGAGCGGGAAGGTCAAAATAGGCACGAGCGAAGAAGAGAGAAGCGAGCTAAAAAGACCAGTAGAAACAAATTAAGGCAAATGAACAAATCTTAAGGGAACTAGGCTGAAATGAGAGGATTATTGAACAACGAAGGGAAGGAGGAAGGAGACAAGCTGGACGAAGCCATCGCGGAAGCGGCGAAGAACCCCTTCCACGCTAGAAGTACGAGATGGGAGGAATACCTCCTAAGTGTAATTTACCCGCATTGACCAACATTTTTGATGGAACAACTTTGTGCGATACAACATATTAAAGCTTACATGAGATGTATGTTACAATGGGAGAATCATGATGCTATATTATGCAAATATTTCGCGTCAAGCTTAATAGGAGAAGCATTAAAATGGTTTGAAGGTCTGCCAAGGAACACAATCACATCATTCAATCATTTACAAGCCACATTCCCGGGAGCATACATAAGTAACAACTCTTGCGACCGTGTATTGAAGATGTATTTGGATTGAAACAAAGGATTGGCGAGAGTTTAAGACAGTTGTGATAAGATGGAGGACCATGTGTAGCGAAATGGCGGGACGGGTTGAGGAGAGATATCTCATACTCTCATTTGTGAATGCTCTCTTTGCGACTAACTTGTTATACATTCAAATTTTAGAATCAAAAATACAATCACGATGGCGAATTGCGAGAATTACGGAAGAATACATCGCTTTAGAAGAAAGACAGAATGAAATGAATTCTTATCCGTCGCGAATACAAGCTCTAACGCCGCGAACGCAAGCTTGTTGCCTCAATTCATAAATACGATGGCGAGCACTTCGCGGACAAGAAGCAGGAGCGCGGATGAGGGACAATGAGAAGATAGTAGCCATGGGAAGCCACGATCAAGAGGAGTTTGAGCGAGAGAGAAACTACCACAACCGTAACAGTAATAATAGGATTCAGAGGCTAGATCATGTGCAAGAAACTTATGGTGGGCGAAGGCAAAATAACCGTGGAGTACAGAGAAGTCATAGAACAATATGGGAACAAATTAAGATGCCTCCACTGAATGCTAGCGTTGAAAAGATTTGGGAAGCTATACTTGTGATGGAAAATGTACCAGCACCTTGGAATGTTGGAATGGAACCACCACCAGGCGATAGAAGTCATGAGTTTTGTTCTTACCATCGCTTCCATGGGCATCAAACAAATGATTGTAGAAACATAAAGAGAATTATTCTCAGGATGATTGATCAGGGGAAGCTGAATCACTTTCTAAAAGGAGGAGAAACAAGCCAGACATTACCACCACCGCCGAAAATGCACGAGAACGATGTCGTGAAAGGGAAAAGGAAACATTTGTGATAGAAGTAGGAACAAAAGCTAAGAATTTGAACTGCAACTCTATCGTCCTCTCTATCGCACCATCGAAGATTTCCATGACAACGTGCTTAGTAGAGTCTTTGCGAGAGATGCTAATGATAAAGAAATAATGAGTCTGGCGAGGACAACGCAGTTAGAAAAGTGGCGATTGAAGACTATTTCTTTCTCTGCGGATGAAGTACCAAAAGGAAGAGAAACACACGATAGCCCGTTGGTTGTGAGATTAGAGATTAACAGAAACCAGTTGATGGAGAAGATGATGAGGCGAAGCTTGTTGGGCGATCAACCTAATTCTAATCGACAGGAAGTTCGGTGAATATTCTCTTCTACCATACTTACAAGACGATGGGCGGAAAAGATGAGGATTTAATTCCCTCGACATACAAGATATATGGCTTTAACTTACGCAAAAACAAACCAAAAGGAGAGGTTCACATGAGAATACCTCTACAAGGATTATCCACGATATTTTATTACGTGTGGTTGATGTGGAATCTCCATACAATGCGCTGATTGGGAGACCATGGCTTCATGAAATCTTGGGAGTCGCGTCAACGTATCATCAATGTATTAAATTCCCACATCCAAATGGCATTGGTATTATACAAGGAGATTGGAAGGAGTCGCAACAATGTCATGAAATAGATGTAGAAAGCTGCGAAGAAAGGAATGCCAAAAGAAAGGGTGGAAACAACATGTGAGAGATGAGCGAGAGAAAGGAAAAACTAATGGTAGATGCTATAGAAGTGAGGTGAACGTACCCCTTGAGATGAATGCTTAGAGACAGACCAATATTACAACAATGAAGAAGCAAAAGATATGAGGAACAAAAGGCGTAAGAAGTGAATAATCAATAACAGCAGGATGCAAAGTAACAACTGAAGTAATGATGTGCGAGAATCTCGCAGCCAAGAATAAGATGAGAATATGACTAAGAAAGAAAAGTGAAATGCAACAAGTGAAAACGGAGGCGTGCGAATACTTACGCAAAACAAATATCGACAAATAATGAAACATGAATGATTGAATGATTTAACAAATATAAATGCGCAAATGAATGGGACGAACCTTTATGGCGTACACCCTAGTTCGCGAATAACATTTCGTAAGAGGCAAATGTAAGACCTAAAGTGCGTCATATAAGGGGTATCTCTCGCCGTGGTTCGGGGGAAGGTTACACGCTCACAAGCCTGAACCATGTAAATTTGGGGCCCATGAAAGCCTATCCTAAGAGGTACCTTGGATTCCCAACTATATATGTAGGTTATACCCTGGTTGGGCGACCGAGGGTCTCTTCCTAGGAGTCGGTGTATGCACAAGGCGCCGAGGTACACGGTTGAGCGAGTGCCGGGATGGATGAACCTACCCTGGCCATTCTTGGCAAGTCTTGGCATGCGTTGCACTCGCCGAAAAAACTCCACTTAGGGTGCGGTCTCGTAACCATAAACCGCTATAGGTATAAGGGATAAGAGGCTGCGAAAACAACTGGTTGTTGTTAAGACCGGATGGGAGGAGCTAGTCTTGTATGGCGATGTTTCGCCTCCTTGAAGGGGCAACCGGGAGATGATAAGGCGGTGCTCTCCATTGGGGAGTGCCAAAACAGACGCAAATGTCATGAGGCTTTGTTTCGCAAGGAGACTTAGGCTTGTCATATTTGTGCAATGATCTGCAGAGGCAATAATACTAACGCGAGGGTAAGGCGAGATCAATGGGTCTTTGCACGAAAGGTGTACGGACGTCTGCCCGATTTCGTCGCAAGACGGCAATGTCATAGGACTTTATATTCGCAAGGATATCTAGGCCTGTCATATTGTTACAACCAAAACATCTGCAGAGGCAAAAATACTTGAAAAATGATAAGGCAAGATCAATGGGTCTTTACATACAAGTGTAAAGACGTCCTGCGATTTTGTCGCCATAAAAGGTGGCAGGGGAGGACCTCTAATTAGGGAGGTCTAACTCGGAAGACCACACAAAATGATAAGGCAGGGTCAATGAGCCATCACATGAAAATGTAAAGGCGGTGCAAACCTTGTCGCCACAAAAAGAGATCGAATACTCAATTCATGAAGATACTCGCGACTCCGTCGCGATGATACATTTCAATTAACAATAAGATTATTATCAATGGGAATGGAAAAGATGAAATATTGCTACTCATCTTCTGATGAAAGAATTATACATCAATAATGTTAATCAATTATATTACAAGGAAGAACTACCAAGAAAGGGGACTGAAGATTGAATTCAGAGGAGAAAAATCCAAGAAATATACTATAATAAGGATACAGAAAGGTACAGATACTACAAGCAGAGAAAGAAAACGAAAAAAGTTATTTCTTTGGCGGTTCTTCTTCTTCGTCTGATTCTTCAATCGATTATTCTCGTCGCGAGAATTTTCTTCTTCGCCGACCTCGCTATCGAAACGTCCTGAGACAGGCAGATTCTCGGGAACCTCTTCAAGGAGCCGGGGATATGAATGCGAGGATATTATGGTTCTTACAAACATACTCCATGCCTCTATTGCAGCGAACAAAGATCATTGTTAAAATTCTCCACCGTCGTTAGAAATTGTTTCTTCAACTTGGAATATCTATTCTCGAAGGAAGAGATTCTTTGCTTGTATTCTTTTTCGGTTTCGAGTTCTTCAATTCTTTGGAAAATTCCCGGCGAGTTGCTCTTTTTCGATTCAAGCTCTACGATTCTAACCTGAAGCCTCATCTCGGATTACGCAAATAAGAAACAACAAGTTAACAATTTACAAGTAATATTACGGAAATAAGAAGCGTGAAGGTATAATAAGCAACCTTCTCTGTGGATATCATATCTTTAACCAAGGGAAGTATGCTCGGCGTGAAGACTAACATCAACACCTAGGTTATTTACGGCGTTATCTAAAACTTTCGCAGCCCGGGCGAATTCGTCATCATTATTTATAACAAGGAGCGAACAATCTGATCTTCTCGCTCCCTAAGTAAGGAATTCTGGCGAAGCAATTCATCTCGCTCAATTTGTAGCTCAAGAAGAGATTTTGAAATGTTGCTAATGCTTGAGCACCATTGTTAGCAATGCGGTCTTTGTCATCTATGTGATCACTAATTTTCTTCCTCAAAATTTTGATTTCTTTACGAGACTCAAGAAACATTTGTTTAAATTGGTTGGCTGCACTTAAACCAGATCTATGTTCAATCTCTAAAAGACGATATTTGATCCAAGTTCATCTAATGAAAGAGAGTTAATTTTGTTCGAAGAACTACTTAAAGAAGTGTTGAGATGAGCTAGAAGAAGGTTATTATCCATAGGTTCGAAATGTATGGAGAAGAATAGCTTCATCGGAGAGATTATATACGTCTGCGAAAGTGATAAGTTAGGTGGCAATACGACCAATGAAATAAAAATAATAAAATAAGGCAAATATTATACCATAAAGTTCTTGATTAGCATTTTGAAGGGTGGATACCCTCTCTTTTGAGAGACAAGTTCGGTATTTAACTTTTGAATCGTCTCGTCTTTATCGCGAGATAACGCAGACTTCAGTCTCCAATTCTCGAATCTTCTTACTCAATTGCGAATTCTTCTTCTCAAGATTGTTGCGTCTTCTCTCAAGATCTGAGGCAACTACAAAAGAAGATCTTCCAACCTATGAAAGAAGATAGAAAAGTTTGTTAATACATATACAACAATATAAAGCCAATGGGGAGATATGATTATATACATACCAAGGATCCAAGCGCATTTAAGAAGTCGGGAGACATAGTTCTAGAGACTCCATTGAAAGAATCATTGCCCTCCAAAGAGTGGCATTGCACACGTTCACGAGAGTCCCAAAGAGAAGCTAGGGGAGCATCTCCCATTCCTTGGAAAGAATCGGAGAAGATACTAGACAAGCCGACCCATAGAAGAAGCTGGTTAATTGGGGTCCTTGTAGCGAGAGAGCGATTGGAATCATGGTCATCTTCATGAGAAGATTCGGAGTTTGAGCTAAGGCGAGAAGAGGATTGGACCTTTCGCTTCTTAGTTAAGGGCGGAGGATTTACCCTTGCGAATGATAGTTTGCCCTTACTTCTAGTCTTCGCAACAACAATTTTTTCAACTTGACCTTAGTTAAATGTGTAAAGTTGAGAAACGGAGGCAATAGTATTGTTTTAAAAAAAAAAAAAAAAAAAAAAAAAAAAAAAAAGTGTCAAAGTAAGGGGGAAATGCTTCTTACTTCACTCATAAGAGACCAAGCAATGTCAAAGTATCTTCCAACGGATCCCTTTTGTAGCTTCTTTCAACTTTGGTTATCTGAAAGATTTCACAAACTCAGCAATCGTAAAAGAAAGTTGCGAAAGCAAAAATTTGGAGTAGGAAACATACTTCTTTTTCCTTCTCGAGCCATTTGAATTCCCAAGGATGATACGGCTGCGAGATTCGCGGGGAAGAACGTGCGGGCCCGCGATATAAGGACCATTTAAAATCAAGGGTACAACCCACCATTTCTCATCTTTGGAATGACGAGGAGAGGAATTATTACAGGGTGCCAATCAATGTCTTGCATGAGTAATTTATCTTCGAGAGACATTATTATTTTTCTTGAACGCCCCGGCGAGATCTCGCATTCATCATAGTTATCAGGTTTGAGTAATTTTCAAAGAAGTTTTCCACGGTGTATTTCTCAACGACTATTTCTAAATCTGCGGGTTGGGGATTTACAGCGAAGTAGGGTATAAAGATCCTTTGCCTGCACCACGGTTCGCGAATTCAAACATCGGTAATACAATCGCCACTTAATTGATAAACAGCCCGAGAGAATTTTTCATGGGCCAAAATTTCATAAAATAAAGGCAACTCGGGATTGTACAAGGAATAGGAAGTCCCATGCGAGAAGCTGACCTAGCGAGACTATAATCTTTTGATCATCACATTGATGATCGGAGAGAAAAGATTCTGAAAAGAATGGATGAGGGTTCTTGATCGGGAATGGTTGATGAGTAAAACCCTTCTCGTGCAACTTCGGTTGAACTTCTTCAAAAAAGTTTTGTATCCACGACTAATGGCAGCCATTATCGGTATGGGAATGGAGGGGAATTTGGAGATTAGGATTAAACGTTAGAAAGGATGAAGAAAGATTTGCGATGGCAGAGAGCGTAAATTGCGGAAGGAGAGAATCAAAGAAAGTTGCGGAGAAAAACTAAAGAATGAAAAGAGGGGAAGAAAGAAAACTATATATAGGGAAAAAAGATCCTCGAGAAAAACGAGGTCATTTAATGCGAGAAAGAGACATAAACGGTCAAGAATAAACGGTTGGTAGAGACGTGTCGAAAAAGGGCTTTAATGGTTAAAAATCGTATACGGGTAAACAGAGATAAAGATAAGCGGTCGCGGCAAATCAAAAGACTCGCTCTCATGATATTCTTCCCTTCGCAAGAAAAGTATGAGGAGAGACAGGAGACGCAAAACTTTCGAACATCGCAAAAGAATAGAGGCAAGTACGTACTTTTCAAGTCCGAAGTATTCTTTCGCTCATTCCTTCATCAACAAAGACCAAAGATTATTACAACAACAATTTTCCTTAAAGATTGCTCTTCAAGCAATATTCAAGGAAAAAGAGGCAAGATGTAGGACCATAATATCGCAGCGTACGGGACTCGCGAAGTGTATAAACAACGATGCCGCGAGGCGATCATGAGAGCTAAAATAAGCGAGCGCAAAGAATAACGACAAAGCGAGACATAAAGAAGACGTGAGATCGGCGAGGGTTAAGAAGTGTCGCGAGATTGAATAGTTGTACATCTGCGACACTTCGCGAGACATTCCCGAAAATAAAGGATAGCTTAGCTTGTCATCCATTTGTGTATTACCCTATATAAAGGGTCGAGTGAGTCTGTTGTAAGGGAGATCTTTTAGAATTGTTAGGCAAGTCATTAGGAGAGAAAAGTTTAAGAGCGTTTTACTTGCTAAGTGTAATTCTACTTTTCTTGGTAGAACTCATGAAATTAATCAATAAACATTCTCAATTATGCAACTTTCAATGGATTAATTAACCAAAATATAGTGAGGGGTGTAGTGTGGGATTTCCTGCTACTACAATATTGGTCAAGGAATTCATCTTCAATCTTAGACATGTGCTTGTATATATGATTAGAATTACAATTTAATCTCTTTTATTATCAAAAGCCTAGAGAATCAAGAGAGCAAGATAATCTATTAATTTCCTAAGTTCATCAACACACACATTAGAGTCGCATATGTGAATTCTACCTAAAGAATAACCTAACGCCTTGCGCTAATTAAGTTCAATTCTAGGAGCATTAAGTTTCGAAATAGGCTAATCAATGCAATTGTCATACATTGCGCATAACAATTCGGACAATGGTCAAACTCTATATATGATTACGAGAGTGTATCACTACAAACCGTAAACATATCATGCTACTTGTATTCAGGGTTATCGCTCGATGAAAAATCCTAAAATAACTATGGACAAGGATGCAAGTTCAATTAATTGGCCACTTAACTAACCAAACATCTTAGTCCTATCACAATACATCAATCATGTGATTATTAAAAACAGTAGAGATTTGAACGATAACCAAGAGAGAAAACTAATACATAAATCAAGCACAAGTTTTAGAAATAGGACTACATCCTTAACCAATAATATTAAATTAGCTACTCATAGCTATGGAGTTCATCACAAAAATATGAATTGAATAAAGAAGAAGATGAACAAAAGCAAACCCCAGTAGCGTAAACAAAAGCGACTCTCTCCTTAGCTTCCAAGAATAAAACATGATAAAAGTTGTAGAAATCTTTCCTTTAAATAGCTTTGCTTTCCAAAATTAGGTCAAGTCTCAAAGGTCCAATAGATAGAAGTCCACCAGGCCCATATGTGAGAAAAACCCATGTAGAAAATATGCCTCAAAAACTATCGCCAAAAAGGTATTATGGTCGGAAATCGTAGGAGAAGTGACCAGGAAAACGGCTCGGGTGACAGGCAAAGTCCACCCGGTCACCGGTGAACGATTCAAATCGATCAGGTCAACTGAGTCAGGACGGTCGGGTCAACTCAGTCAACTAAGTCACAACCGAGTCATCTGGGATGAGTCAGCTGCTAGTCAGATAAGTAATGTCTGAGTCAGAGGCTAACTCAGCTAGGCCAATGCAATCTTGCACATGCCATAAATTGTGTTGCACCAACATGGCGCTTCACAACCTTCTGCTGCAACTATACACTTGTAATCATCTTCTCAGCACCACCTCTTTGCACTCTTGCTCAGCTCAATTCCGTTGCAAAAAGATCACTGCAATTCCAACACCAATCCATGCACAACTTACAAGCCTGCACCCTTCAGTAACACATCAACCAGAACCAGTTGTTCTCTTGGCTTTAAAACTGTACAATACCATCACCATATAAGCTTCATCTTGTACTCAGAAACCACAGAATACGCATAGCACCATCTCGGCTTCATCTCAGTATAACCACAACCACCACTGCAAAACCTAGGCATACATCTAATTTCGGCTTTACTACATTCTGCACTTCTTGTCAGTTCAAGTCTCACTGACCCATAACTGCAATTCCACTCTCTCAGCAGCACATCCACTTGCAGCCATCTCATACTTTGCAGATTAACTTCAGCTGCTCAACCCCACGAATTTCAATATCACATCCTCACTGTTGACTGCTAAAGAACTCAAACCCAGTGAACCACCGATTCTTCTCACACACCAAGACCCACTATCTCCAGCTCAGTTTCATATGCTCGTCGCTGCCATTGGCACCAATTTAGTCTGCACACAACCCAACTTTATTTGATCTACAATCTCACCAGGTTGCATCTCTCAATTTGCTCCACGTCCAGTCGTAACCCATTTTTTTCTTCAATTGAGTTCTTGCCTTTACCAAATTGCAATCGCAACAGACTTCTCAAACATCACAAGCCAGTTTAATCCCATTTATGTCTTGCATGTATCCACCGCAAATCTTGTAATTCTCAACCGCACTCATTCTCATACTCTAGTTCGAACCACAACCATTCTCACGAAATGCAATTGCTTACCACCATCAAATTCCTAAGCACACATCTATACAACATCATCACTTTGACCGGCTTTGCTCCCAACTGCAATAAATGTCTTAGCTCAAGAATGAGCTCTTAACCCCTGATAAGCATGAATGTATTCTACCATTACTGCATTGCAATTCCATTCACCACCGACTCTTAATGTGCCAATTCCGTTATCGCTTCAACAGCGGCTCATTTCAATTGCGACGATAACATTTACCAAAGATAACCACCTACAATTTCATGCATTCTCGGCTTCAACAAGCTCCTTTTTCACTTACTCATCTCCGAAGTTGCACCCATATCCACCAATTCAACATCTCATACAACCACACATGTCTCGGCTTTAGCATCGATTTATTGCACTCGCAGCAGTGCAAATCATTTCACCGCCTACTCCTACTTACATCATTTCATCTTACCGACACAACCATTCCTAGCACCATCTCATTTGCAGCTCTTTCACATCCAATTCCACCATAATTCAAAATACCAGGGTGCACTTTCACCCGAGTCCCCACCATTAATTCCATTACCAAAGACCATCTTCTCAAGAATCAATTATTATCAATTCGAATACACCCATCAATTACCACAGACACCTCCATTACAGCATCGGCAACCAATTTTAACAACAACATCTTCTCTGTTCTCTATTCAACAGCATAGCATCATTCTTCTGCTTCTCCATTCGAACTCTAATTCAAAACCCACTTCAAATCCATCGATCTCTTCTCTTGATTGATTGCAACTCAACCTGACCTCATACCCATTTAATCTTCTCTTTATATCAACACCACCAGACGATTCAAGAAAACCCTTTTCTCGATCTTCTCTCAATTTCAGTTATTCCACAAACCCATCTCTGATTTCCTCAGATTAGTCATCGTAACCCTTTTCTCGATCTTTCTCAGTTCGACAGCAACATCAAATTCTAATGAATCAATCCCATTAATTTGATACAGATCCCCTTTGTTTCTTTATAAACCAATTCTTCCATCTGCAATCAATATTTCTATAGCCCAATTTCTCGATTCAATTTCAACAAACTCTTCTTCATCTCCTGGCTCATCATCTATGGCTTCACGACCTAGTTTTTCTTAATCTGATGTACCTCCATCAGCAACTTTATCTTCTTCTCGGTCAATTTGAAGTTAACCCCTCTCGACCTCCACTTCTGTTGAGCAGCAGAACGAAATTTGGGAAAGAAAAACGAATGAGAAAATGGTTTCTCAATTTAAGGGTTTGGTGTAATAACTGGGACGACTATTAACACCCATGGGTGTTTTTAGCAATTCTTTTTAGACTCCAACTGGTTGTCCCTTATCTTCGACTGGGATCCGAATAGTACTTGCGATGAATGACGCTTTTGCCTCTTTTTGCTCCAAATGCACGATTTTTTCTTCTTTTGATCCAAATGACTCCAACACACCTAATAAACTCAAAACCAAACATAAGAGATGAAAT
The DNA here is from genome assembly GCA_023531295.1 of Papaver armeniacum. Classification (NCBI taxonomy): domain Eukaryota; kingdom Viridiplantae; phylum Streptophyta; class Magnoliopsida; order Ranunculales; family Papaveraceae; genus Papaver; species Papaver armeniacum. The sequence goes on along the minus strand of JAJJWW010016353.1, from coordinate 196,440 downwards.
TCACAAGGATAATAGTAAAGAAAGCATAAATACTAGATATAAAATTAGGTGTATTAGACACCTATCAGGGACGAATTGCTCGCACAGTACACCATTCAAGAGAACCGAAGGTGATACAGTGTTGATACATTCATGAACTAACTTACACCAGTGCTTGCTAAAACCTAGTTTCTCTAAAAATTTTCCTAAAAAACTCCACTCCACTCTGTCGAAAGCTTTCGACATATCTATCTTGAGACCCATAAGAAATTCACCTCATCTTTGAGCCCTCATGGTATGTATCATCTCGTGTGCTATAAAGACATTGTCCGAGATCTGTCTTCCTTGGATGAAGGCCGCTTGATATGGTGAGATGACATTGGGTAGAAGTTTTTTCAGTCTATTGGCTATGACCATAGACATGATTTTGTATATGATATTGCTTAAGCTAAGTGGCCTATAGTCTCTAGCTACTTGGGGGTACTCAATCTTGGGTATCAAGGTGATGAAAGTCGTGTTTATTTCTTTTAGAATGAAACCTGAAATGAAGTAACTTTCCACCATGTTAAACACTTCCAGCTGCACCACTTTCCTGTTCATCTGAAAAAATCTTGGAGTAAAACCATTTGGTCCCGGTGCTGTGTCAGGCTCCGTAGAAAAAACCACATTCTTTATTTCCTCCATTGTAGGAATCTGAGTCAGCATCTTATTATCCCTCTCCGTTATGATTGGGTTCACATCATCTAGGTAGCTACTGTCCTTATTTGGGTTAGAAGAAGTTGCCACTTCTTTGAAGTGACCTGTGATGATTGCAACAACGTTCTCAGTTCCTTCTACCCACCTTCTTGCACTATCCTTGATTGCCTCTATTCTATTTCTCCTATACCTGTTTACAGCTTTCCTATGGAAGTAGGCTGTATTCCTATTTCCTAGTTTAACCTCCTGCTCGCAACTCTTGTCTTTCCAGAAACTTTCCACAACCTTGTACCAATGCTTTACTTCATTTTCACAATCTCTAATCACATTACTCTTATTTCTAAGATTAATGTTAGAACTAACCTGCTTGAGTCTATTCTTAGCCCTACTCAGATTTTTGTTTATGTCTCCAAAAGAATTCTTGTTCCACCTGTAGATCTCTTGTTTCGTTTTCTTAAGCTTATGTACCAGTTTATAAGCTTTGCTACCTTTGGCCTTCATTTTCCAAGTTTCTTTGATCAACTTCTTGCAATATGGTTCCTTAAGCCATGTTCCCATCACTCTAAAGGGCTTGTTTTTCCTATTGGTAGCTTGTTTTGAGTTTAGCATGATTGGTATGTGGTCTGACCCCAATCCCATCAGGTGAGTAACAGTTGCATTGTTGTTGTTTCCCCACCAATTCCCACTTGCCATAGCCCTATCAAGTCTTGCTTCTGTTAGTGCTTCATCTTTCCTCCTGTTGTTCCATGTGTAGGGATACCCTATAAAACCCGGGTCATTCAGGTCTGCCATTTCCAAACAATACTTGATTTTATCCGCCTCAGTTTTGTTGAAAATCCCAGTTCCTCTCTTGTCCAGTTCTATCATTGTGAGATTCAGATCTCCTAGCAGCAACCAGTCTGTGTTCATCTTCCCAGCCATTTGTACCATGTAATTCCAGAAGTTGTATTTCTCATTCCATTCCGAAGGCCCATATATACAAGATAAGGTGCTTTCTAGACCTGTTACCATACTCTTAATGTGGCAGTTGATCAGATTTTTTGAATACACACCTATCCTGAGATTTGTTCCTATTTTCCATGCCACCACAAGCCCACCTTCCGCACCAATTGGTTCTACCATGAAATAATTTCTATATCCAAGCTTAGTGATTATTGGGTTCACAATGTCTCTGGTGTTTTTTGTTTCGCACAAGAATAGGATATCTGGGTTTTTTTCTTTAATCATGTCAATAAGGTATTGTTGGGTGAGTAGGTTACCTATACCTTGACAATTCCAGGAAATAATTCTAACATTCCCGTCATGATGCATATAATGGTTATGAAAGATATGAAATTTAAATGCCTTTATGTGTTCATTTCCTACAATGTTTTCTAGAGTCAAAAACTAGTTACTACCTAAGCAGTATAGGAGGTAATTTGTTTTTCTTTTAGAAAAATTATTGAAATAGAGATGTACCAGGTGTCCAAGACTGGGGAGTGTATCCGGGTTTACCTGCATGATATCATCTATCCTCCTAGCCGCATCCTCAGTTGCTGGTCCATCGTACCGGTTCGAGTGCTAACTAGTGACATTAGAGTTTTTTTTTCTGAAGAGTCTTTTTTGGCTGAAGATGGTTTATCAGGTAGTTTACAATTGGTGTTGATTTTTCCTGTGTCCCCTCTTCCCGCTTGAAATGGAGAACCATCATGTAACGGTTGCAGTACTTCATCTTGTTTCTCAGTCATTGGCTTTTTATGGAGATCAACCATTTCTTCATCTTCTCTTAAGTTTAGCTTCCTCTTTGCTAGAGAAGAAGTCATACTTGTGGTTTTAGATGCTTTTGCTCTCTGCTTAATTGGGATGGATTTTTTCTGGTAGGTTCTTGGGGTTTTGCATTGGATTTTAGTGGTTGAAATCATGTTTTTCTGGCAGTTTGTTGTATTGAAATTCAAGATATTTGTATTGTTGTTGGTGGTTTCTGTTGAGTTGTTACCTTGTGCAGCCTGAGAGCTTTTTGTGTTCTTTGCGGTATGCACTGCTTGATGTGTTTCAGCAATGACAATTCCTTTGTTGCAATTCATCGTACTCCAGTTTGGAACTGCTGCCATTCCCTTCACCGAATTCTCCACCCAGGTTTCTTTTCCTTTTGATTTTGTTTCCAATATCTCAGACCCCTACATTCCTGTGTCCACAATCTGTAGTGCATTTTCTACCACTTTCTCATACCCATCACTCATTTGTGTGTCACTCATTTGAGCCTTTTTTTCCTTGTTTACCATTCCTTCCGATCTTATGTTTGCCCCTCCTTCCTGCAAAGAAGAGTTCTGTTTTTCCTTCTAACGTAGCGCAAGCGTAATAATTTGGATCAAGGATCCAAAAGGTAGTGAAAACTAGTGTGAAATCAATAGATTCACAAAAGCTATAAGAAAACTAGAGAACAATAACTAAATAAAATATCTTTGATAAATCAAATAAGATAATAATGTTGAATGTGTAGAAATTCTACAAGGCTAGGCCTTCTTATATATGCTTCACTATTTCCTAAAAGTAATAAAACTAGAAAAAAAAATTATACTAAACTAGGAAACTAATATGTTCTAGAATAGTTCTAGAATAGGGAAATCATAAATTATGAAATAATACTAGAAATGGAATACGGTTTGACACTAATGTCAAACAGGGGTGACTTTCTCTAGATGTTATACATCAGGCCCCCCTTCTTGAAAAGAACTCGCCCCCGAGTTTGGTGTTGGAAGAGAAACATCATCGCCGGGAAAGTAAGGAAAGATATCCTTAACATTGAATGTGGACGAAATGTTCATATTAGTTGGGAGGTTGACAACATATGCATTGTTGCTGATCTTCTTGAGAATGCGGATAGGACCAATCTTCTTATACTTCGTCTTGTTGTATGTACCCGTCAGAAAACGATCCTTGCTTAAGTACACCATAACCAGATCACCAACTTCATAGGATTGAAAACAACGTCGACGATCAGCATCTATCTTGTACTTGGCATTAGCAGCTTCCAAGTGTTTCTTTACCTTATCATGTAACACTTGTAGAGACTCTATCATGTGATCTGCCGCAACATTGGAACTAGGAATGGATGGTAAAGAGACGAGATCCAATGTATGGTTAGGAACCTTGGAATAAACAATCTGAAAAGGTGCATAACTTGTAGACCGATTAGGAACTGCATTATAGGCGAACTCAGCTTGAGCGAGAGATAGATCCCATTGTCTAGGCTTGTCTCCGGATAAACAACGAATAAGATTCCCTAATGATCGGTTTACTACTTCAGTTTGCCCATCTGTTTGTGGGTGAGATGTGCTACTAAACTGCAGTTTGGTTTGGAGACGAGTCCAAAGTGTCTTCCAAAACCAACTTAAGAACTTAGTGTCTCGATCAGAAGTAATGGTCTTTGGAATACCATGTAAACGGACTATCTCATGGAAGAAAAGATTTTCCGTAGTCACAGCATCCATAGTCTTCTTGCAAGGAATAAAATGTGCCATTTTTGAGAAGCGATCAACAACCACAAAAACATAATCATGAGCTCTTTGGGTTCTTGGTAAACCTAGCACAAAATCCATTGATATATCTTCCTAAGGAGCATCTGGAACCGGAAGAGGAATGTACAATCCTGTATTTTGTGCATGACCCTTACTTCGTTGGCAAACCATACAACGTCGCACAAAATCATGGACATCCTTTTTGAGAGAATTCCAAAAGTAACGAGCTTCGACTAGAGATATAGTCTTATCTCGCCCGAAATGGCCAGAAAGACCGCTGCTATGTAACTCCTTAATAAGGTGTTCACGAATGGAACCATCAGGAATGTATAAGCGGCTACCTTTAAAAAGAAACCCATTATGTAAAACAAAATTACCCGTACCTTGTTGTGCGGAGGAACATTTCTGCCATAGTAAGGAAAAGTCCGGATCGTTAGGATATAACTCTTTAAGGGAGTCAAAGGCAATAACTTCAGCACGGATAGTAACAAGGAGTAATTCACGGGAACTATGACGGCTTAGTGCATCCGCAACCTTGTTGTTCAAACCAGACTTGTGTTGAATAAAGAACGTATATTCTTGCAAGGTATAAATCCAACTTGCATGCATTATATTGGATGGTGATTGATTCTGAATATACTTGAGGGCTTGGTGATCAGTATAGAAGACAAAATCCTTGTGTATTAAGTAGTGTCTCCATTTTCTTAGTGCACGAATCACAGCATAGAACTCTAACTCATAGGTAGACCACTTTTGACGAGTTTCGGTGAGTTTTTGATAAGACCACGTTTTATGAAACATGTCAACGGTGTTGACCCTATGCGTCATTCTGGAATATTTGGCATATATGATCCTTTATACGGGTCAAATCTCTCAAGATTGTGGAAGCCACCCTGGCTAGCAAGTGAAGGGCGCAGCGAGCACACAAATCCAATGGAGGCACAAGGCATTGGATAAGCATAGATTATTTATTATTAGAGATAATATATTTATCTAGGTATTTTATTATATTTTAAGTATTTAATTATTTTATTTAGAGTTTATATTTGATTGGAATAGTAATTTAGGAGTAGTATTGTTTTCTTATTTTCCAAGTAATGTAGCCTATAAATAGGCCTTATCAGTTGATTAATCAGAATAACATAATTATTAAGCAAATTGCTACCCTTTGGTTTATTGATTTTTTGAATCATGACCTTTTGAGCTTGAGCTGCTGGCCGTTGGTTAAGAAACAAATTGTTTCTTATCAATTGGTATCAGAGCAAGTTCGCTCCTATCCCAGCTTTCACAATTCCATTAATCCACTATCATATCCTCTGTCGATTTATCATCACCACCATTACCCTTCCATCTTTACCTATCAAAAAAAAATCACGCATCTCGAGGATTCCTAAAAGAAGTCTGCAATCAACATATACAACACTCCGTCTGCAGTTCACTTACGTGTTGATCGACCATCAAGTACCCAATATCTGTTGCGCAACCCAAAGTTATTTCACGATTTCACTGTTTGTATTCTTGGAAGAGTTTCGTTGTTATTAGGGTTTGTTTTATTAGCATACGTTGATAACTATTGTGTAGTATTACCTATAGCCAGCAGCAGCGACTTCCATCGCGTATATTAAAGACTGTTTAGCCCAACTATCTGTTCTACATCCATTTAAGCCCAAGTCCAGCAATCCATCCACGTCTATGCAAGCATGCACCAACTGAGAAGCACAAAAAGGTTGCTCTGTCAAACGTTCGACGGAGAAGATCCAGAAGGTTGGTTGTTCCAAGCACAACTAATTTTTGAGTTCCGGGAAACTCCACCGGAAGACTTTGTGAAGGTAGCTAGCAATCACTTTAGCGATATTTCGTATAAATGGTACGTACAGGTACAAGATTATATGGAGGATATATCTTGGAAGGGATTTTGCAAAGCATTATTGCAGTGTTTTGTAAGTGGAGATCCATCTCTTGCACTCGCTAATTTGCAACAAAATTTAGACGAAAGTCGTGCTTTTTGGAATGCTGCGTTCCAAGAGTTTAACGAGCATCAAAGAGTTGTTTACGAAGAAAACCAAATTGCAAGTGCCTCAAAATCGGACCCGGGGGCAAGGTCTTATTTAAAGAGGGTGGAACGGTAAGATCACACGTGGAGCCAGTATCAATATATACAGTGGACTTTGAGGGCAAAGTCTCATTTAAGGAGGGTGGAATGATAAGACCACGTTTTATGAAACATGTCAACGGTGTTGACCCTATGCGTCATTCAGGCATATTTGGCATATATGATCCTTTATACGGGTCAAGTCTCTCAAGATTGTGGAAGCCACCCTGGCTAGCAAGTGAAGGGCGCATCGAGCACACAAATCCAACGGAGGCACAAGGCATTGGATAAGCATAGATTATTTATTATTAGAGATAATATATTTATCTAGGTATTTTATTATATTTTAAGTATGTAAGTATTTTATTTAGAGTTTATATTTGATTGGAATAGTATTTTAGGAATAGTATTGTTTTCTTATTTTCCAAGTAATGTAGCCTATAAATAGGCCTTATCAGTTGATTAATCAGAATAACATAATTATTAAGCAAATTGCTACCCTTTGGTTTATTGATTTCTTTGAATCATGACCTTTTGAGCTTGAGCTGCTGGTCGTTGGTTAAGAAACAAATCGTTTCTTATCAGTTTTTCGCTAGGAAATTCAATGGGTTTACCTTCTTGGGACAAAACAACACCAACTCCTAATATGGAAGCTTCAGAATGTACTTCAAAAAGCTTATTGAAATCAGGTAGTGTAAGGATAGGAGCAGAAGTAAGTCTTTCTTTTAGTAATTGAAAACTTGATTCAGCTTCATCTTTCCATAAGAACCTTTTATCCTTCCAACTGTCAGTAATAGGAGCTGCGATAGAGCCGAAATCCCTTATAAATCGACGGTAAAAGGAAGCTAAACCATGAAAACTTCGAGCTTCAGATGTCGTCTTCGGAGTAGGCCAATCATGAATAGCTGTAATTTTGGAATCATCTACTTGAATGCCATCAGCAGAAACAACGTAACCCAAAAACAAAACCTTAGAAGTGAAAAATTGACACTTCTTTAGATTGATAAATAATTCATTCTCCTTGAGAGCGTTGAAAACATCCCACAAATGAGAGCGATGTTCCTCTTCAGATTTAGAATAGATAAGGATATCATCGAAATAAACCACAACAAACTTACCAATGAAAGGTTGTAGGACTTGATTCATAAGCCTCATAAACGTACTTGGAGCATTAGACAAACCAAATGGCATAACAAGCCACTCGAAGGGACCATCCTTTATCTTAAATGCAGTCTTCCATTCATCTCTAAGTCGAATTCGGATCTGATGATACCCACTTTTAAGATCAATCTTAGAAAATATTATGGAACCGGAGAGCATATCAAGCATATCATATAATCTTGGAATTGGGAAACGATAGCGGATTGTGATCTTATTAACAGCTCTACTATCGATACACATACGCCAAGTTCCATCTTTTTTGGCACAAGAAGGGCTGGAACAGCACAAGGGCTCAAACTAGGTTGTATGAAACCTTTAGACAACAATTCATCCACCTGTCCTCGAAGTATATCGTGCTCCTTATGGCTCATACGGTAGTGTGGAAGATTATGCAAACTTGCACCAGGCATGGGATATATTTGGTGTTGAATATTTCTCATAGGTGGCAAAGAATCAGGCATATCAGATGGTAAAACGCATGCAAACTCATCTAGTAAGGACTGCACTTGAGTAGGAATAGTTGTAGGAAGGTCAGGAGTAGAAGGTTGTACAACTAAGGCATAGATCGTACCTGATTCTTGTGCATCAGCTAAGATGTCCGGGGAAACCAATATCGTAGTCTCTTCTTGTTGTAGACTTGGCTTAGGTTTCGCATAAGATGGTTGCAATATGATTATGTTTTCATTGTACATGAATGAATACGTATTAGCTTTACCTCTATAAGTCACATCCACATCGTATAGCCATGGGCGTCCAAGTAATATATGGCAAGCACTAATATCCATAACATCACAAACCACCGTCTCATTGTAAGTCCCAATTTTAAACGACACGAGACATTGAGAATCTACATTCTTCTTGCTATTATTGTCGATCCAACCAATAGAGTATGGGCTAGGATGTGGATGAGTAGACAACTGCAGCATATCCACCAATCTAGATGAAACAATATTTTGAGAACTACCACTATAAATGATCATATCACAAATCTTGTTCTGGACACGGCATTGAGTGCGAAACAAACGATTACGAGTTGGATAGTCAACACGAGGAACATATAATAGATTCTGAATAACATAACAATAATCTCCTTCATCTCCTTTCTCTGCATATGTAGGAATATCTTCCATATTTCCAATAACTTCTTCACTTTCTTCCTCATACACATCAGCCGGCTCTTCTTCAGTCATCAATGTACGCCCACTTCTACATTGGTTTGATGTATGACCTGGTTGCTTACACTTATAGCACTTGTTTTCAGTTGGGTATGCGTAAGGGTTTTGAGGTTTTGGTCTAATGGGTGGAGCATTACTAGGCTGGGGTGGAGGTGGTGGAGTCTTTGTGGTAGGTGAGGTTTGGGAAGAAGATGGTTGGGTAGTAGTGGTAGTGGTAGTATGAGAAGTACGGTACTGGAATGGAGAAGGTTGTTTCCTATTAGGAAAATTTTGAAACGAAGGTTTTCTAGGGTAAGAGAATGAGGATTTTGGGTATGATTGTGGAGAAAGCATGAAAGGTTCTATCTTTAAAGCATTATTAATGACAGAATGAAGAGAAGTATATTGTTGAGTATCTAACCTTTCTTGTATACTCCAATCAAGTCCATTGATGAACCGCCCAATTGTTTGATCAACCGTCTCATTCAGCTGGTTCCGAGATAACAAACGGGAAAATTCTGTTACATACTCTTGTACCGTGCGGTTTCCTTGGCGACAGTTTTGCAAACTTATGAACAAGGTTTGCATGTAGTCCGGAGGAAGAAATTTTCTCTTCAACAGTTGTTTCATGGCTGTCCATGATTGAACTGGTCGCAATCCTTGATTGGCTCATTCTATTTGAAGATGATACCACCATGAGGAAGCTGGTCCAGTAAACTTGAAAACAACAAGCTCTACTTGTTGATCTCCAGGTATACGCATATAAGCAAGGAAGCGATCAACTGTACACAGCCAATCTAAGAAATCTTCAATGTGTAAGAGTCCATCAAATGGGGTTATATCAGCTTTGGGGCGATAGTTTTGTGGATTCCCATTTTCCTTTGCTGGCGTGGTGGTGGAGGATAATAATATGGCTCATAATCTTCAACATCAATTGCTTGTTGCTTTGTAGAAGATTTGAGCAAGTTTTGAGGAGTAGAGTAAGAGCTGAAATCTTCAAAGAATTCAAATTGTGGGGTTGTGTAAGGTGGACATGAAGAGTATGATGGAGTGGATTGCAATGGATTATAATATCATTTATTTAGGGAGGCGTAATGGCTGAAAGAAGGTTGGGAAGAGGCTGGGGGGGGGGGGGGGTTGTTGAAGATGAGAGGTAAAGTTGGGAGGGGTGGAAGTATGGGATGGATAATTTCATCTTGGGTTTTAGGTTTTCTCCAAGTACCTTCTTTCCTTCTTCTCCCATGAACTTAATATACATATTTTTGATTTTTTTTGTGATATCTTCGAAACGTTCATTGATTACTGTGGTTGGCTTCTTTTCAATATTGATTCCCATTGCTTGCATATCAGTTTCTAGTTTTTTCTTCAAACTGATCCCCAATTCTTCAATCTTCTTATCACCCATGTTAGTGGAGGATCTCAATCGAGGCTCTGATACCACTTAAGGTAGCGGAAGCGTAATAATTTGGATCAAGGATCCAAAAGGTAGTGAAAACTAGTGTGAAATCAATAGATTCACAAAATCTATAAGAAAACTAGAGAACAATAACAAAATAAAATATCTTTGATAAATCAAATAAGATAATAATGTTGAATGTGTAGAAATTCTACAAGGATAGGCCTTCTTATATAGGCTTCACTATTTCCTAAAAGTAATAAAACTAGAAAAAGAAATTATACTAAACTAGGAAACTAATATGTTCTAGAATAGTTATAGAATAGGGAAATCATAAATTAGGAAATAATACTAGAAATAGAATACGGGTTGACACTAATGTCAAACAGGGGTGACTTTGTCTAGATGTTCTACATCACCTTCTCTACAATTTTTTTCAGCCTCATCTCCTTTACTAGCTTTTGAACTAGTTCCTTCCCCATTCACCAATTTCTTTTGAATATTGGGATTTAGCCATTGTCTGATCCCTTCACAATGTTGTTCCGTATGGTCCATGATATTGCATTTCGTACATAAATTTGGGGGGAGGCAAACATATTCAAAATTGATAATTGTCTTCTCACCCTTTTCATCAACTGCCACCATCCTGAATTTCACCTTATTCTTTACCTCTATTTTCACCTGGATCATAACATCTTTCTCTAACAAATTGCTACCCACCAGTATTTCATGTTTTTGGTATACACCTGCGTTCTTAACCAATTTTTTAAGGGCTTCCTCCAAAGTATAAGCTATAGGAACTTCAATAGCTTTCAGCCAAAACAATTCATGTTCCAAGTCTAGAATTCCATATGCAGGTATTCCCGATGCTGGTATCTCTCTTATTACAACCAGATCCCCTTTGAAGAACCACGACTTAAATTCCTTGATTTTGTGGAAATCAGATTCATTTTTGCACTTGAGTATAAAGACATTCCTATATTTCTTATGTTTGTACGGTGATATCATCATTGATCTTGTTAATCTCCAGTTTGCTCTAACAAAATTGATGTATTCCCACTGTAGTACAATTCGATTCACACATAATCTGCTCAACAGCGTCAAGTTCTAATCAATTGCCTCTTTTGCTAGAATCTCCTTGTTCATAACTACCACCTCCGATTCTTCATCTGGTATAATTAGCCTTTCTTCCATTTGATTTGCTAGACTGTTCATCTCCTCCACCGATTTACTCATTGTTTTTTGTTGCCAGAAGATGATAATTTGAGTTTTAACTGGTAAATTTGGAACTTCACTCTTTGGTTGATGTAAGCTTTTCCAGAGAGATAAAATCTCTTTCCTTACTTTTGAAATTGGGTTTGATTTTTGGGAAATTGAAATTTTAAAATGTTTTACTCGGTAACAGACTTGATTAGCTGCGGGTTTACAAGAACGAGGGACCTGTACTCCACTACAAGGGACATGGTCTAAGATGGTTAGCCTATATAGGGAAGGGGCGATGATATTTTGATGACTGATGTCTGAATAGGCATGGCTTGGGATAGGTGGGTGTTTTAGAGGTTGCGTGGTGGGTATTGGGTGGTCGAAATTTTTGATGATTTGACAAGGCCTCACGTCTTTCGACATTTGTACTCCTCCAAAGGTAGATGGATGGGTTTTAAGGGGGTTTTGTTGGGAGTGGTTAATGACTGTTGATAAGACTCGACAGAAACTCACTATCTTCACCAGCGACTCGTACCCAGCAACATGGCCCTGCCCCGAGCACCCGACTTGGATATGATACTGATATCACCATCCAGACAAATGGTTATGTCCCGGATAAACTCTCCAATCAGCCGGACTTCCAAGTACCTGAAAGGAAAGAAAATGAAAAGTTGAGATTCTTTTTTTATGACAATGACCCGAAAAGACATAGAGAAAGGTTCGGTTTTTTGCTTGCCGGAGCATCTGCCAGAGTTTGTAAAGAAGAGAAAATTTATGGTTGGGATAATCAATGCTCCATATGTTTCTTTGAATAGTTTCCTCCATTCTCCTAATATAAGCTTGTGGCATTTTAACTTCCTTTTATTCATTCTTGCTCCTCTCTTTACAAGCATTTTTATGCTCTTCCCTTTGATATTTCTTTGTTTCACTTTTGAGATGTCCTGCTATATCTATGGAGTTCTTGTAACCAACCAGATGAAAGAGGAATTCCTCATTGATATGGAGCATTTTTATCTTAATAACCTTGCAACCCTGAGTGTTCATCCGCCTGACGTGAAACCTACTCATGCTGCATATTTGAATGCACTTCATGATGTTCATCAGTTGTATGGCCGCTTTTCCGATGATGAGGAAAATGATTACTATCCAGAAGCCGACAGTCCTGAGGCTACTAATCCACCTTCCCCCGATATTGCAGCTGATTCTGCTTTCGGGCCAGCTTCTTCCAATTCCTCTCTTGAGATCGTTAACCCTATCGATGTTCATGTTGTTGATTCTTGCAATCCAACAGATATATTTGTTGCTGGTGGGGCATTTGAGGCTATCAGTACCATCAATACTATAACTGTCGGTGCAAATTCTTTTGAGGGTAATGTTCAGGAGGATGTTGGAAGTTCTACTGTTGTTTGTGCTGCTGTTACCTCCGGTGAGCGAGTATTTGAAACGAATCCATACCCACGGGAAGTTGATGTAGTGGTGATTTCTTCTAGTGAAGATAAGGCTTGATGATTCAGTGTGTCTTGATATGCTTTCCTTTTTGATTTTCTTGTAACTGCCCTGATCATCTCTATCTTCATGTTCTCTCTTTTTTCTTTTCTTCCCACTTCCACTTTTCCTTGTCATGTTGTAAAAATAGTTAAACTGTGAACTAGTCTGAGTCTTCACTGATCACGCTTAACCTTTTAGAAATATCAGAATCACTAACCCAATCGGAAACAAACACAGTATAAGATACTGTGACTCTCGTGTATACACTATTTATACTTCTCTAACGTAAAAATCACAAAAAACGGATTAGAATCTCAAAACGAACAGAATCACTACCACGGAATCACAAACACCGAATCACTTGAAAAGAATCACAGGAACTTAGAATCACCTGACTTAGAATCACCTTGATTCTTAATTACAAGTGAAACCATTCAGTAGGTATTTATATTTTCCTTTGGAGATTTTGTGGGTTCTTTAATATTGAAGTTTGCGATTCAAACGGCTGCTCGAAGGATGTAATGTTTCTAATAGAACACCCTAAACCCAAAACCAAAGGGCCAAGAGCCACATCAGCAAGCTACAACTAAAGATGTCTATTAGAAATTTACAGCCAAGGATATTCCACGAACTGGCCACAAACATCTAATGGATTCAGTTCAGTCATTTTATTATATTTTGACATATATTGTTCTTTTCTATATATATATTAGTATATAAGATATGAAGTTTCTTTTGTAGGATCATAATAATGTTGTTCGTGTTTTGAAACATCAAAAGAACAAGATATGGAATATAAAAAATGAGTGTGATGAGGTCCGCGTGGCGGTATTTAACTGTGTACTATGGAACGGGATACAACATGCGCACTAAAAATTTGATACTGTCACTGTTACTGCATTTTCCGAGAGGTCTTATCCAGAGACGGATACCTTTTATCTACCTTTTGGTGAGATGGCAATAACTCCGGATGATTTTTTTAGAATCACAGCCCTACCAATTACAAGAACAAGTGTTCGAGATGGCTACGATCCCTCGATGAGTTATGAACTTCTTGAAAAGCTAGTCGAAAGGTGTCTAGGATGGAGCGATAAAAAGGCACAATGTGAGTTTAGACGAGCTAACAAAGAGCCTAAGGAAGGTGATGAGTATAATGAGTTTGAGGAAGACCGCACGTACAAGAAGAAGTTGAAAAAGATCAAGCTCAAAACCTTGTTTGATGAGTTTTCAGGGACGAAAAATTTGGTTGCTCAAGGAAAGTTGGTGATGACAAAGGAGAAGATTAAGCACCATGTGACTGCTTATTTGTTATATCAACTAGGAACCATTTTCTTCCCCGATGTTCAGTCACGTGGTAAATGCTCATTACCTCCAGCTATTGGACCCCCTGAATGAGGTGAACAACTACTCTTGGGGCATTGCGGTTCTTTCATTCGTTCAAGAGGAACTCAGAAAAGCTTCGAGACTTAAGAGTTTATATTTTGGAGGCTTATACACCCTTGTTCAGGTACCCCGTTAAATTATCATTTGTGTTTCAATATATAAGTGAATGAATGTGTATTGTTACTAATCATATTGCGAATGTATTATTTGTTGCCTCTTCTTATAGGTTTGGGTGTACGACCACTTCCCTAAACCGCAATTGTCTCATGCTCACACTCCTTGGCCTTATGAGAAGCCTACAACTGGTAAATATGAATTTTTTAACTCACAGGAAAAGAATAAGAAAAAAAAGTTGTTGGAGTTGAGGGAGACATTGGATAAGTTAACAGTGGAAGATGTGGTTTTCCATCCTTACACCATTGCATCAGATGAAGACGAGGAGGATGTTGAGGTTATTTATTTCTCACCTGTTGCGGCGTATAATGGACCATTGTTTCATCCTGTAGGTTGTACAATGTATAATCCTCGAAGAGTATTAAGACAAGTTTCTTGTGTCCAAAGTGTCCCACAAGTGGAAAACTTCAACTTCAAGGTAAAGAAGCAGGGAACTAAGAACACCGAGAAGAATTTCTCCCCCAAATACGATCCTGCTCCATCAGTGGACCACTGGAAGAACTTTGGGGATTATCTTGTTCCAGTTGAAGAGTTACAAGATTCGTTTGATGAGCCAAATGCCGCTGACGAGGGATATATGGAATGGTATGAACATTTTTCTCATCCTCGTGTAATAAACAATGTCCAACAAGCCCGTGCTGATAAACCAAAAGCGACGGCAATGGAGAAAGAGGCTAAGAAAACTATGAAGCATACCCCTATGTGTGGTGATGAGGCCTTGATCTTGCGGAATTCGGCGGTAAGATATTTCCTCTTATTTTTGTTTTTCAAAATGTTATGAAGTATTGAAAAATAATAGTTACTTATGTTTTTGATGACAAAAGGTGAAGGCAAGTGCTAAATTGTTGAAGAAAATGAAGGAAAAAATCCGGAGTGGATAGCCGATGGATACTCGAGAACAAACAGACCTCTACAACCAAATAACTAATGTTTTTAATCCCAACCTTGTCGATACAATCCAGGTTGATCCAAGCCAGACCATGCCGTCGAAGAGGAGTCGCCAAGAAGGGGAAGGTTTAAGTCGGATGGTTGAATAACAAAGCAGTGGTGATGACACTCCTAGTGACGAAGGACGACCTAAAGCTCCTAAACGCAAGACTAGAAAAGTTTCTCGTAGTGGTCGTGGTAAATGAGTGATTGCAACAATTAGTACTTTGTTTTCTTATGTTTGGAAGACTTTTTTATTGCGGATTTGGTAGTTTGTTTCCTTATATTTGGAATATTTTTTTATTACGGATTTGGCTATTTGTTTTCTTATGTTCGTGTGCTTCCAACATTTAGTTATGTGGATTAGTAAATGAATTTCATAATTTGGTTTTTAATTTGTGTTTTAAGGGATTAGTTTGGCTATTTGACGGTTAAGTTTTTCATTACATTCAAATTTTTGAGAAACGGTTAGTAGACTAAATCTCGTAAACAACCGAACTCTGATGTTCTTAAGTTCGGTTTGTTCTCAAATTTAAAATCTAACCGAACTATGTATTTTGAAAAAAATTCAGAAGTTACAGAGTTGTATTCGGTTACCTGCAATTTTTTTGCAGGAAACCGAACTCCAATGTTCGGTTACCTGCAGAAAAGGCTGGTAACCAAACTTATGGGTTCATAATCCAGCCTTAGTGTAGTTTTAGTTCTGTTAACTGCAATTTTAGCAGCCAACCAAACTCCAACGTTCGGTTGGTTCGCATATTTTGCAATCTAACCGAACTCACAACAAGAAAATTTCAAAAGTTACATTGTAATGTCCGGTTACCTGGTATTATTTTGCAGGTAACCGAACTTGGTGGTCCACAAGTTCGGTTGGTTCGCATATTTTGCAATCTAACCGAACTCACAACAAGAAAATTTCAAAAGTTACAATGTAATGTTCGGTTACCTGGTATTATTTTGCAGGTAACCGAACTTGGTGGTCCACAAGTTCAGTTGGTTCGCATATGTTGCAATCTAACCGAACTCACAACAACAAAATTTCAAAAGTTACAGTGTAATGTTCGGTTACCTGGTATTATTTTGCAGGTAACCGAACATTACAATGTGGAGATCAAAAATCAGACATAATTTTCCTAAGTTCGGTTACCTGCTATGATTTACCAGGTAACCGAACATTACACTATAACTTTGCAGTTTGGTAGTTTGCACTGTTCGGTTACCTTGGATTTACAGAACCAACCGAACTTGTGAGTTCGGTTTTGGCGATGCATTTCTTATGTAACCGAACTATGTATTTTGAAATTTGAATGACACTAATTTCAAGTAACGGCTATTTTTATAGCCGTTATACACCTCAGTGGTATAAATATGTGTCTCATAGTTAACATTTTGTCTCAAAATCTTCTAAAAATGGCAGCCACTACTCCTAAATTTACTCTAGATGAAGATCTATCTCTTTGCAGAAACTACATACTATACTATCCAAAGAGGGGTGAAGAACGAAGAATGAATGGTATTATGAGTCAAAGTTATTGGGGGGAAATTCATGAGAAATTCTGCTCCGACACAACAAACCCTCATAACCGTTATCATATAGCTTTGTTCATTCGATTCGGAAAGATTAGAGATAGAGTTGTGGAATTTATGGCTTTATTTCGTATTGTAAGGCGGTATCGACTTAGGGGTGAAGGATTCGCCGAAATCATTTTAACATCAAAAAAAGAATGGCGAAGATGGAAGAGAAAGGATTTCAAATATGAATATCATTTTCGCCTCCTTAAAGACTTTTTCATAACGCGTTTCGGATATTAAATGTTATGTAGCTTTAGTTTTAGTTCGGCAATGTCCTCTAATTTCATTTCCTAACCGAACTTAAGTCTTGATGTCTCACTGCTCTAAGCGATGTCATGTAATTAAGTTCCAATATGAAAAAAAAAAAAAAAAAAAGTTCCAAAAATAACAGTCTCTTATACTTATGAAAATGTTCAAAGCATAACCCAAAAATAAGACCTAATTCCAAAAAACACAATCTTTGATTCTTATGTTGATGTTCAAAGCATACTTAGTTTAATTAATGGTACATTTAATCATCCGCAAGGGAAACTGACCTTCGTGTATGATTTTTTCCGAATCCTTCAAAGTTTTCCACATCTCCATGTTATGCTCGTACATAATGCACCATCCCAACATTGTGTCGGGGTTAAATCCATGCCAATAAGAGTTTCCGCATATCGGAGGCAAGTGGACAATCGTCTTCTAACCGGAGGCCTATAAAATGGTTGTTGTTAACAAGCGCAATCACCACTCTCCTACGTTTAAGTTGCTCGACACATATTTTTGTTTTCGGAGTGTATGTGAAACTAGCACCTTTTGAGAAATAGTGAACCACGCAATTGAATGCTTCGGCGATTAAGTGCCCACATATCGGCATGCCCATCCAATGATCCCTTGTGATTGGATCCCCCCCATGGAGACGCCTTTGATACCTAACAAACTTCACATTGAGACTAGCATCCCCATCGGACAACATTGGCTTGTAAAATTTCGGGTTGTCCTTTAGCTTCATCAACAACCTTTGCCGGACATAAGTGATTTGATTATCATTATACAGCTTCGCACCTTCAGTGAAAGGCCCTAGTTGTTGTACGACAACGTGGAATCCGCAATTACCATTCGGAGGGACGTCATCGGTGGATATGATGTACTTTCTAATGTATGGAGGTAGCTCTTCCAAGTACCTTCTATCAACAAAAGTTGATGTATCATCAATTGGTCGACTTCTTTCTTGGATGCGGCATATTGGAGCCTTAAGCTTCACGTCTCGTTGAATTGGTTGGATAGGTTCCGATGGATTAGGTGGGGTTGGTTGCGAGCGTAACATCGGTCATTTTTTCTTCATATCCCGTTCACTTGTTTCGCCCTTTTCCACAATATTCCTAGACCTTTTCTTAGAATCTTCTTGATACTTCGCCGCGGTATGCTCATGCCCACAAGGGTCTCTAGTAAAAGGGGTCATTTCACTTTTCATCTTAGCCAACACCTTTGCATATTCTCTTACTTGTTTTTTTGTTTCTTTGGTGATTGGCCTACCTTTGCCCTTGCCTTTTTTCGGTTCGTGCACATTCTCCGAAGTGTGTGGATAAACGATTGGCCGCATGTCATCCCAAAAGATTTGCTTTTCGAGTTTGTTCATGTTCTGGTACATCTCGATAACGATTCTTACCATCTCATTGTCACCAAACTCTTCTCCGACATCGCCCTTTGGAGGAGGGACAAAACTTAATTATTGCCAATATGGATCTATATCGCTTAGAGGGATTATGCCATGTTCATACTTAACTATCATATGGCGACAAGGGAGTCTCATAGACTTCATCATGTTGTAAACACACACCTCGTCCGGCTTGGTTCCCCATATGTCAATCAAATTCACCTATACCATTAACCTCTTAATGCAAGCACGTAAAACATTATAATGGAGTCCCTTGAACAACCGAAGGTCCGCCATATTCTTGATGTTACCACCTTTGTCCACAATCTTTTTGTACTTCATGATGCGGCTTTTTTGGAACTTCTCTTTAATTATATCAATCTCGCGGTTGAAGTAATTCTCCATTGCGTTAAACACAATCACAAAATTATCGACACATCCAAAAAGATTTTTCTTCAACCGGTGGTGAGCCGATTCTACCAAACTTGTCGCTTGATTCCCAAAGTGTTTATGGTGGTTGGTAAATGCATAAACGAAGCGCTCTTTGTGCGGTTCCAACCATTGCTTAACCACATACGTTACAATATCCTCGGGATATTCGGGGCTAGACCAATGTTCGATAAATGCCGCAAGATTTAGATTATACTCTTCTTCGGTGAGAGACCAAGTCAATGACTCCCATTCACCAGAGAAAGCAACCCATTTAGCGTGATTTATAGTGTATTGTATATCGAATTCCTCTTTTGCATCCGCTTGTTCATCTTCCGGTAGCTTACTAATCTCTTCAAATGCTTTCCTATTTGGTGGACAAATTTGAGGCTTGCACCTATTCATCACATCAAGAGTATAAAGCACAGTTTGGCTAACTTTGCATGTGTAAGTGGTGGTTCAGATTTGTCCTCACAAGAGATAAATCTAGGGATGTAATCGTTTGTCATAAGTGATGGTTGTGATTGGGATAGAAATGCATCTAATGGACAAAATTTATCATGTCATTAAGGTTCCATAATTCTTCATAATAAATACTCTATTAATTTTCCATGAAAATATATATTAAATGTCAAATTAAAAATGATAATATATAAATTATTCTACTAATGATGATAATAAATATATTTTTATACTTAGGATTAGTTTGGTATTGATGTGAGCTTTACAAAAGTGCTTTTCCGATGTACGTTACTGTGTCGAGCTATGTAAAAAAAGCAATTGAATGATTGTCGATGAACGTTAATGTGCCGAGCTCTGTAGAAAAAATCAATTGAATGGTTGCAAATTATAAACTAAAGCTAAAACTTATTTTAATGGGAAAATATCAGGTTCAACTATAGTTATTGACAAAATGACAAAAGCAGACATATCTCTGAAAATTGTTATTCTATTTTATTGTGCTTAAAATAAGTAAATTTTTCTACTATTTGAGTACATATATGTAATATAAATTTACTAATTAGTATTATTACTAAAAAAATATTATTTTTCTTAACCACTTTTTAAAAATCAATAATCGCTTAATATTTATTGTTGACAAATTAAAGTATATTTCAGTGATACGGTATATCATAAAATGTAGTTTGAAAATAAAAAATAAATATCTTTAAAGAATAAAATATAACAAATAAAAAATGGTGATATATAGATTCAAGGATAATGTTTGTCATTTATAAAAAAAGATGGGATAGAATTGGAAAATAAAATATGAAATTAGGGTGAACTATAGCATTTGCTTTTGAAGCTTTTAAAAGCTCCTTCTCTCCACTTTTAAAATTGATAGATTTTGGAAGTGTTTTGCATAAAAAAACACTTTATGAAATCTTTACCAAACACTAGGATGAAAAAATATTGCTATAAATATGTTTTCAAAGTACTTTTTTTTATTGAAAGAAAAAAAAAAGTACCAAACTTAGTTAGATTGGCTAACAAGTATATGAGTGGACCATAGTGACGGTGGCAAGTATTGGTGCCCAGTGAGTGATTTCGCATCGTCTCACGTATTTCTTGATAAATGGTTTAACGTTATTTTTATTCAATGATGATGGATAACAAATTTTATTATTAGTAGAGCGTATTGTTATTAGGTTAAGTACTTAACGTTTTGACTTACTAATTAATCATGGTTTTATTATTTTTATGCAACAAATAACCTCACATTTGGAAGCGTAATGTTGTAGAATTTAATGTCCTGATCCTCTACCGATAATGTCCTCACTTAGCCACTGTGGTCATCTGATAGTATGGGGTTTTCAATGGTCACCGTTGTGGTCATCCAGCAGCAGCTTCTCAGGAGGTCACCCATCCCAGGATTACTCAATATCGAGCATGCTTAACTATGGAGATTTTTCGCCAACTATGAAGCCAATTATGCTTAAAAGGTCTCGGTGTTAGGAAAGGACATACCATTACCTATATTCCATTTGACGAATCCTACCTGCCGATTCGGAGTACTATAATACCACCAACTTAATTTGGAGCCGTCCTCGGCTCCGGAATATGTTCAATCCTTGACGCTGGCATTTTTTCTCACTCATGAGACCCTTTCCCGACACAATCCGTCAAGCATACTCTTTCACCCTCGACAGGTAACCCATGGTCGACTCTAATACCATTTGTAAGGACCTGATCCTCTGCCAATACTGTCCCCACTTAGTCACTGTGGTTATCCGAAAGTGTGAGATTTTTAACTGACATTGATGCGGTCATCCATCAACAGTTTTCTAGGAGGTGGACATCCCTAGATTACTCTCGCCCGAGAACGCATAAATACAATGCTTTTTACCAAATTTGGATCCAACTATGTTGAAAAGTCCACAATGTTACGAAAGGACAAGCCATTACCTATATTCTATTCGGTGAACTCTTTCTGCCGAATTGAATTACGTACATAATATATCTGGGAATTTTGAAAAACTAGAACTGTATTGTATGTGAGTAAAATTGTTTCCATCGGAAATGACTTAACATTTTAAAATATAATAGCTTAAGAGAATGAATTATCTTTTCATTATGTCATTGAAATAGTAAGAACATACGATACGTTGTGTATAGTTGAGTCAATTTTGAGTTTTACTCTTTTCAGATTATTCTTAAAAGGGAAAAAAAAGCAACAAGGATCCAAACACTGTTAATATCTACACAATTATTCTTGAAACGAATGAGTTCAGGTGTTGCAATTTTTTTACGGCTTACATAGTTTAATGTTTTGGTTCCGCTCCGTTGTTGGAGTATGTGGCGCGATAAACCACATATGTATAGCTAAGGATAGTCCCTCATGGAATAAAGAGGAATACATGTGGAGATTAATAAGGTTGGGCATCTCCATACATTGCACTGAGGCGTTTTAGTTTAAAACCCCACACCTCTTATCCCAAGGTGGTCAAGTGGGATTCAGGGTTATGTGGTCGGGCCCTGAGTAGTGTCCGATGGTCCGTGAAGATCATAATAATTGGTATCAGACATTATGGTTGGGGCTACTGTATGAATGTAGAAGTGGTTGTGAATGTCACCTGGTTTAGGGCGCAAGTGGAGTGAGACTCAAGGTGGAGAAGTAAAGGCCCAGAGTTTAATTGGCGCTCAAGGTGGAGTTAGTGTCTCACCCGTTAACTCAGATGGAGCAGGGTTCTAGATCGACAACGCAATGCTCAATGTTGAACTGGCACTCAAGGTGGAGTTAATGGCTCACACATTAACTCTCAAGTGGAGCAGGGTTCTAGATGGGCAAGGAAATGCTCAAGGTGGAGTTAGTACTTTCCTTCTCATTAACTCAAGGTGGAGTAGGATTCCAGGGCGCATAATGACAATAATCATGATCAATGGGTAGCATATACAGATGGTAATCATATGTTGGAGTCTAATTGGACTGTTGATGTGGTTTAATCTTGCCAAGGTGGAGATTGTTGGAGTATGTGGAGCGATAAACCACATATGTATATCTAGGGAAAGTCCCACATGGAAAAAAGAGGAGTACATGTGGAGCTTAATAAGTTTGGGCATCTCCTTACGTAGCACCGAGACATTTAATACTAAAACCGCATACCTCTAAGCCCAAGGTGGTCAAGTAGGGACAACATCGGTGTTGTGTGGTCGGGCCCATAGTAGGTTCCTATGGTCCATGAAGATCCTAACATCCTTCACTAAAATAAGGAAGATGCAGAAAGGTAATACCATTTCAAAAGATTGATAAGATATCTTTGTAAACTAAAAATCATATCAAATAATGTTTTTTTTTTTTTTTGACAAAATATGTAAAAATTAATTTCCGATATAATTTCATGGCTGGCTTGAGGATGTAACTCGAGAAAGGAGAGGCATAATATGGGAGAATGTCAAGTCGGAAAATGCTAGAAAGGATTTGTGGAGTGAAGAATAAAAATATTTATCGGGTTTTTCTTTACTTTTGTAATGATAAGAAGGGGAAACTTGATTTTGATAAATAATATATTTAATATTTATATGTCGGAATATGCATAACTAAATAAAAATTATGCACGTGCCGTTACGGCACGGGTTAAGCCCTAGTTACACTATATATGGAACGTACAAAGCATATTATGTGCTAATGGGAAGACTCTCTCTATTGCGTTCATTAATGCTACATCGTTGTCCGTCACTATAACCGCCGGGATATCATCATCTCGGTATATGGCCTTCACTTGTTGTAGCGCCCAAGTGTAACTTGGTTCTTGCTCATCTTCTAGAAAACAAAAAGCAACGGTAAACGGTGACTTCACGAGGTACGACCAACAATATTCAACAATGGCATCTCGTATTTGTTAGTCTTGTAAGTGCAATCCATTATAAGAACTTGATGGAAGGATTGAGCCAATTGAACACTCTTCGGATGCGCAATGAAGAGATGCGTTATTTCATCTTCCGGACCTACCTTCTTTTGAACCGCGTATCCTCTCTTTAGCGCAAAAAAACAATTGTTGCATGACTTGTCTATCCTTCCATTCATTCCTTTTAATTGTCTCAATTGCATTGTAAATGGTCGTCAAAGATGATACATTATCCTTGTTATCATCCTTTAGTAAGCGAAGCATGTTAAGTGGTGAAATTCCCATTCTCCTAAATTTAGCTATTTTCTCCATTTCTTGAGGAGTGAGCCTTGCGGCCATTGCATGTTCTTCAAGATCATCCGAACGAGGGTGGTTATGATGACCTGCCACCTTATCCATAGATAGAACCCATCCATTCTTTTTTTTTTTGCACTTACTAAATACTAGCTTGAACGGACATTTAATTTTCTTTGAGCACGTTGTGTTCTTCCTCATCGTCTTTCCTTTATACACATAACCCTTCCTCTTGTGACTAACATCGGGATCTCCACTTCTCTCACAAACCATTTCAAAACGAGTTTGGCTTTCTTTTCCATTCAAAACTAATACGCATATGGCTTTCTTGGCATGGTCTCTAGCCCAATTCTTCGCATCAATAGGTTTATCAAAAACCAAATTATTGACATAGTGATTAGATGTATCTTCAAACAACATGCCAACCGGAGAAGGTTGATTATCCATTGGTATAGGTTGACATTCAATCTACAAGAAATGGAACAACATCAATTGCAATCAGAAATAAGTTCGGTTACATGATAATTTTATCGGGATAACCGAACTCGTAGTTCTGGTTTGTCAATCAAGTTGACAACTAACCGAACTTTACGTATACTAAATCAAAATTTTATTGTACGTAAGTTCGGTTAGATAGTGGGTTGGTATGAAGTTTGCGAACCAACCGAACTTTATACACTAATGTGAAATCTTATTTTACATAAGTTCGGTTAGCTATTGGTTGCAAACTAACCGAACTTATGGACCCTAAAGTTCTTACATGATAATTTTATCTAGAAAACCGAACTCGTAGTTCTATTGTCAAGCAAGTTGACAACTAACCGAACTTTACGTATACTAAATCAAAATTTTATTGTACATAAGTTCGGTTAGATAGTGGGTTGGTATGAAGTTTGCGAACCAACCGAACTTTATACACTAATGTGAAATCTTATTTTACATAAGTTCGGTTAGCTATTGGTTGCAAACTAACCGAACTTATGGACCCTAAAGTTCGGTTACATGATAATTTTATCGGGAAAACCAAACTCAGAGTTCGGTTTGTCAAGCAAGTTGACAACTAACCGAACTTTACGTATACTAAATCAAATTTTATTGTACGGAAGTTCGGTTAGATAGTGGGTTGGTATGAAGTATGTGAACCAACCGAACTTTATACACTAATGTGAAATCTTATTTTACATAAGTTCGGTTACCTATTGGTTGCAAACTAACCGAACTTATGGACCCTAAAGTTCGGTTACATTTCTACAAACCGAACATAACACTCGTAATCCTATTTACGAGTTCCCAGAACATGTCCGTTAACCGAACTTCAAAAAACCTCCATTATTGGAGAGTTCGGTAACCTGCGTGTTTAGAAAAAGTAACCGAACTACACTTTCAGATGAGTTTGGTTACATGTTCTTCACACAAGGTAACCGAACAAGCCCAAATCCAGTTAACAAATTCACATTTTTTTTGAAAATTTGGACCAATTCAACCAACATTATCTAAGTTTATAACATACCTGGGTACCCAAATAGTCTTCCTCCGGTTGTGGTGGGTAAAATCCATCGTTTTCATCTTGAGATTGGCTTTGGGGAAGAATACATTCACCATCTAAGAAATAATTCATATCCGGATCATTGTGAAGATTGACATATACTCTAGGAGAGGAAGGAGATGAAGATTCAGATGAGCTATCATCAATTGAATCATCACTTGAATAGTCTAGATTAGTGAACTAAAAAAAAAATTTATTTTCCATGTTTTTGTTCTTCATCTTCTCTAACTTTTCTCTCAATAATTCTACTTCTTTTTTAAAAAATCAGATTTTTTAATCTCAAATCTTTATTCAAAATCATTTCACTAATCACACTAACTAATATTAACACTAACTAATCATTAACCAAAAATAATCAAAGGGTAATTTAGGTATTATCATAAATATCTAGATAAGGGGTGACCTAGATTTACTTCTAAATGTCTTACTAAAAATAGAACCATGGTCCCCAAAAAAACCATGGTCCCCGAAAAATGGTTCTAAAACTACAAGCCTTTACAGGTTCATGTATAAGCAACAAACCAGGAGTCCAGGACCATTATAAGAATTGGGCTCGAAAAGGTGTGTAAACCAGGAGTCCAGGACCTGGTTTGAATATTGTAACTAACCCCAAGTTTTTACACAAATGACAAGTCTGAAAAGGTTTGTGGAGAATATCTACAGTCTGTTTCTAACTACCTTTAAACCATGTATCCCGTCTGTACCATTGACAACAGACGAAAACATAACAGAGAAATAACCAAGCACCAACGACAGAAGAAAGAGCCCATTACATGACTTCAGCCCTGCCTTCTGTTTGGTCATCAGCTTCAGCAAGTTCGGCTCCAGTCCATTTCTAAGGCAGCCTTAGGTGTTTATCCATCGGGACCATGTGGCCGGGCCAGAATTATGGACCTGTTCAATTATTCAAAGCAGCTAAGCATTAGTTCAACGCATTACTTTGGTTGCATAAGCAAAAAGTTGCAGCTATAAAATTAACAGATCTACGAGCTTCTGAAAGATGATAAAGAAGGACCCTGAGGAAACTGAGAGGACCGTAGCTTTTCAACAGTCCTGCTTCAGCTCCATCTAACTTCAAATGGAACATTTGGGGATGCCACGTACTCTTGATGGCCAGACCACTCCATGGCTTCAACCCACCTTGAATTCCCTGACAAGAATAGAAATTTCAAGACGATCAAATACATTTTGCTAATCCGTACACAACTGTCCTGAAAAACAAGGTTGCTCACACGTAACGGAAATTGAGTCCTACATTGAACTTACCTAGCCAATTGCATATAAGATCACACTCTCCAGCATAAACAAGGAGCTTGATTCCATCTTCAACTAGAATAGGGATGCCAACCTCCAGATTCCTCATCCAGTCCATCAGCATGCCCTGGTACACAGAAGGGCAGCACGAGACAAATTCAATGTCCCCAACCCGAAGAGCATCCCCGACCTTTCTCTGGTTTAGAAACTTATCCATATTTGAGAAGTTGTAGCACAACTGCCCTTAATTCTGATATCATAATGCTGCGGGAGAGTAAAAAAGAAAAATAAAGAACTATAAGAACTTAATAGAACATGCTCATGGTTCTTTTAACGCTTAATACACTTCATAATTGGATAAAGTTTGAGGCTTGATATTAATTCATATCTAACATTTATATTCCCAGAAATCAATAAGATTCTATTCTACTAAATATAGTATTGCAAATAACATATGAGGTCAGGCAAGCGAGAGTACTGTCAGTACCTAAAAAGAAAATCCAACATGATACTACGTCAGAGACCCAACAGCAGCTAACAGCCTACCAAATCAATTTAGAGACCATAATTTATACACAGAGAAAATCGCCATAGAGTTGCTCTTTCCCCTTTTTTGTTCGTTTGCAATTTATAATTAACTTACTGAACAATGATTGCCAATTCACATGTTGGAAGGATCTTCTTAGTACTATTCTGCTGTAATCACATATCTAATGCATAATCTGTATATGCCTTGTATTGGATGGCAGGATCAGTAAGTCCATTACCAATAGCAAATCCCTGTTCAACACATCGCAAATGATGAAATCTGATCCAAGCAATGTGAAGGGCCAAATTGAAACTCTGAATTAGGTACAAGAGGAGAAAATACCTTTAAGTTTATTGAGTCCCTTCTTTAGCCTTGTTACCTTGGTGGACGAGAGGCAAAAGCAGGTATGTAGTGCCCAGCATATGATTCTCCGGTGATGGTAAAATCATTGTTTACAAACTGCGGGTGCTTCTGGAAAAAAAAGAAGACAGGATTCGTAGAAAATTACCTCAGTTTCTAAATAGCAAACTTCAAGGGGAAGAGGCTGAAACCTTGAATGCCCTTCGAGGGAATAAGAGAAAAGAATCAATATCACCAATGCATGTAGACATAACACACAATGGAAGGTGTTAATGCTACTGCAGCTAATCTAGCCATTTTCTAAACAGATAGAATACATCTATCTGATTTTAAACATTAAATGGTGCTTACTGCAAGTGGATCTGCGATGGCCAAGTGTCTTCAAAAGTGTTACGTGGTTAAAGCAAGAAGGTGGTCAGAAATAAGTGATACATCAAAACAGAAACTAAAGAATATTAGTAAGCTAAATCTGAAACACCACAGAAATTCATCAGAATCTAGGGTTTTAAGTAAAAACGCAAATACATGTAAAAGCAAAACAATAGAAATTCATCAGAATCTAGGGTTTTAAGTAGGAATTAGAAAACCATACCTTGCAGCATGAAAATGTCCAAGTTTACAGTAACCACCATGATGACCAAGATCTTCAACAGAAACACCATTAGTATCAATTAAAATTTGGAAAAGTAAAATGTTTCTCAACAATCTTAGGAACGTTAGCAGCTATAGATTTCATCAACAGGTTCAGCATCTTTAGGTAAAAGATTAAGTTGACGGATTAGTCTTTCTTAAATTACCACAGGCTCATCCAAGATAAGTAGAGAAAATCCCGAGCTCGGCACAGTTGATTCAGATCTCTGTCAAAAACTTCACATGACGGGGAAGTATTCGTGACTGAAAAGTAGCAAAAGAAAGACAAGAACATTTGCCATGCAGTAGTTCTAAAAATCGCCAAACACAAATGGATTTATAAAAAACGCTAAACTCGAGAACAATATATTACAGATATCACATCTTGTCTCTTTCTGGTTATAATTTAACTAGCGGTAGATCCAACAGTCATGTTGCTAATAGCTCTCTCATATGAGGAACATGCAAAACCTTGGTTGCAAATACAAATTCATTGAATAGTTACTAAGATGAGGTTGAATGGGCAAGGGACCAAGGATAGCATCATATTAGTATGACCTAAGACCTCACTTTGGCAAGTCTTGCCCGTATTGCTTCTAGTTCGCCCTCGTCATCGCCCTCGGCTATAGCCTCTTCCTGTAAAGTTACAAATTGAGAAATTTTATACCTTTTAAATTGATTAAGACACAAGGTAACAACAGATAGAGGATGGATGTATGTAGATGAACAGTGAAAATACCTCAGCTGCTGGTTGGACGGGTCGCTTTAATCTCTCTCTTCTCGCTGCTACAGGAAGCTGTGTTGCAGTCTCTCCAGCTATTTCTGTCAAAACCTTCTCAACTTCTTGTTCGGTCTCCTCCTCGATGTCTTCTGAATCAAGTGCGTCGTCAAGAGTGTCATTTACCATTTCTTCAATTACTCCCGCCTGAAAGTGCATGACTGATGAGGCAATTCTTGCAGGTAAAGAAGATGGCTAGTCGGGGTAAGTGTATGTATTACCTTGGTCATTTCTTTGCTGAATTCCTGCATTGTTGCGGCCACTTCTGGAGCCTTCATGAGGTTATTGACAAGCTTCATAACCTCAGTGCTCTTGGATAGATGACCCACTGTTCGAGCAATTGCTGCAAATCCCGACCAAGAAAACATAGCAGCATAAAAAAGCTACACAGTAAATTATTCTTAAAACATTCATGTAAACATGACTGTAAGAGTATCTTTTTAATATTTCATTACACACAGGGAATCATTTATTACAAGGCTATGAATAGCACACAGCATCAAAATATAACTATCTGACTAATGTTTTACCGGATTTCAATTCAATTTCTTTGCGGTACAAATATCTGAGCCTCAAAGGGGGGTAAGCTATTTCCTCCAAAAGAATACTTATCCTCCAAAACAAAAGGATGGTGTTTTCAGTTTTAAACGAGTACATCTACTAAAGAAGTAGAATTATAACACAGTTTCATGCTAGGTGATTCCTGTGCAAAGAATGGGCAAAGTGCCTTAATATTGAACTAATGATAGATGGTGTTCTTAAAACCCTTGATCATATGATTAATTCTAACTTTTGTAGCAGTGCACGCTACTGAAAGAGTGAAATAGACAAAATAACTTGCATATACAGGTATTTGAGTAACAACTTGCATGGAAATGTGTTAGCAAGTACTGAAGTTTCAATTGATAAAGCATCGTACCAACACTTTCACCAAGGTGCATCGAAATCGAGTTCATTTGTGCCTTATTCTCATGCAGTCGGTTCACTGCTTTTCTTGAACACACAATTTCCTTCGCAAGCGCCTATTAAATATTTCAGGAAATGAGGATGCCGAGTATATATATTTTTATCAAAGGAAAACAAAAAATGTAAAGACAAAATCTTTAAATTGGCAGGTGTACTCCAGCTCCATGAAAAACATGGCAGAAATCGAGAACATACTAGAAACAAGTGCAGAATATCAAGCATTGCTGAATTTCAACAACTTTTACTATTAATTTGTTACCTTTGCTGAGACCATATCGTTTCTCTTAGCAGCTTCTCTAATTGCCTTCTGTACAGCTTTCTCTTCTCTCTCCACATCTAAAGCATTTAAAAAAAAAAAAAAAAACATCAAAATCAAAATCAAAAATCGCAAATTCAAAAACCTAAAATTCACAACAAAGCGATATACAAAATTCGGGTATAACGTCTGTCAAAAATTTACAAACTTTATATCATCAATTTGAGACCTAGTAAAGGGAGAAACAAGGTTCGGTGAAAAATACAACTTTACCTCTAATTTGTCTTTCAATATTACGGCATTCCTGTCTAAGTTTTCTTTGCCAATCTCTTAATTGCTGTTGAGGGTTTGCTTTTGGCTTCAATAAGTTCTTCACTTTCTCCATTACTTTCTCTCTGAAATAAAAACCCAAATCACAATACCTAAATTATTGATGGAGGAGAAGATCGCTCAAAAACTGTAGCTAATTTTTATTCCCCGCTGGTCTAAATTCTGAAAGCAAATTCTTTTCTTTCTTTTTGTTTACAAGTAGTAGTCTGCTTTCGAGATTTTTGGTGATTGTTACTGATAAGAATTCAAACACGACCTGAACACCCGTATGTGTAAAGTTAACAAATAACAACAAATTCAATGCATTTAATTTGGTTGAAATTATCAATTAGTCCTAGTATAAAATATGTGATGTCAGTCTGGTACTGTTGACTTTGTTTAATTACTACAAGGTCCTTTTGCTAAAATATATTTTTGATTTGGTCCAAAAAGAATTGCTGTTTGGTCCTAAGATGAAGGAAAAAAACTTTTAAATATCTTTTAAATTTTAAGTCAAAAAATAATAAATTCATATTTTTGGAAATTTCTCTACAAAATCTATCTAACGAGTACTACTTTCACTATATTTCGGAATATTAATTCTTTTTATGTTATTTTATAGCTAAAATTCAACCACGAAAAGAAATGTTGTACAAGTACATTTTACAAATTGAAGTGCTAGTTAGAACTAGTATGGTATTTCATTTTAGAAATTAACTACCATTCGGATTCATAATACAAAATGCTGTTAGATTGAGCTATTATACGAGTTCATCCTACAAAATGAACTGCTATAATAAACTACCATACAAGTTCATTCTAAGTGAACTAGCATACGAGTCCATTCTACAAGATGAACTTTATGAAATGAACTATTATACGAGTTCATTCTACAAAATGACTACTAGAATGAATTACCAAACGAGTTCATTCTACAAAGTGAACTAGCATACGAGTTCATTCCACAAGATGAACTGGTAAAAATAAATTATCATACGAGTTCATTCAACAAATTAAAGTGCTAGAAATGGACTACCATACGAGTTCACTCTACAAATGAACTACCGTACGAGTCCATTCCACAAAATGAACCGATAAAATGAAGTACTATATAAATAGTGTTCATTCTTGAATATGAACCATCATTACGAATACCCACAAAGATTAAAGCTTCGAAACATACTACAATAAGTACGTACCTGTTGCATGGATCTCGTCGAGAGTTTTCTTAAAGATATAGATACACTGTATGTTTTCTTTTTCTTTGTTTTATAAAGAGAGTGAGAAAAATGAAAATAAGAGAAGGAAAATAAATAATAAGAAAGTGGCGTGAATAAAGTGAGAGAGAGAAGAGATAGTTTGTATTATAAATAAAATGACCAAACAAAAACCCCTTGTAAAAATAGGTGGACCAAACTGACTTGGGACCACTTAAATGAGGACCAACCCATAATTCCCACTTTAATTTGAAGTTGAATCGAGATAAGCTTCCCTTTAAAATTCTGGGAGATGATTGATAACATGAGCCTACTTTACTGGGCTAAAAGTTTTTCCACTACTTGAGCTGGGATTTTGATCGCTGTCGTAGGCGTCAAAAATAATTACACTTTCTTACTACTCAAAATATATTATGAAGCAAGGGCAAGAAAGGATCGTTCCCACAGAGAGGTCTAGGTTGTCGTTTGTTTCGATTTCTTATATAAACAAAGGGGGGATTTTTCTGATTTTATGTAAAAGGAAATTAAACTAAAAGCAAACAAATCAAAGCAAGCACGCAAATATGTGAAGATATTGGTTAAGGATTTCATCTTCAATCACAAACATGTTTTCAACACAATAACTAGAATTGATATTTTAATCTCAACTTTTTATCAAAGGCCCTAGGATACCTTGATCGCAAGTTTATCCCGCAAATCTCCTCTTGTCATCAACAAACGCATTAAAAGATGCGAATATGAATTCTATCTTAGAAAACAACCTAATGTGTAAAAGCACTAATCAAGTTTAATTTCCTAGATGCATTAAGTTCTATGAAATCAGGCCAATCAAAGCAATCGAACGTGTAAAAGCACTAATCCGATTTAACAAAGGTTATGACTCACTTGTGACTACTAGGATGTATCACTACAAGCAATAATCACAATTATGCTACTTGTAATCAGGAATCTATCACTTTTGCGTATAATAAATCTTAATCTAGCAATAGAGATGAAAACAAACTCAACCGATTCGCGACTCGATCAAACAAGCATTCAAATCATGTAACAATATAAATAGTTAATCATAATCGATAATATGGAGACAAAACTAATTTATCATATCAAAAAGCATATTATGTGAAATCCAATTATTCCATAACCAATAATAATAATCTAGCTCATATTCATGGAGTTCATCCAAAGAAGAAATAAATCTATCATGTTCACAAACCCTAGAGCAAAAGTAGAAGAAGAGATTAGATATATTCCCCTTTGATATATGAGATGCGAGACCCTTTTATACTTTCTCCGCCAAAACCTAAATCTCCACCGCATAGGCCCACTGTTGCTCTGCTAGAAAGAAATCCCAAAATCCAAGCCCACAAATCAAAGCCCAAACTCACCTGAGTAATGTACTGGATCGGTGAGTCAAGTTGGCCAACTGAGTTAACTCGCTGAGAACCAATTCCGTCAGAGTTCTGCTTGTTTTCTGGCATGTTCCCGGCCGATCAAACCATTGGTTCTTCCCTGCAATTTTTCACAGCCCTAACATTCATCTACATAAGTTCAGCTGCACTATCTCATATCACCAGCTCCATCTTCTATATGCAGCTCAAACACATCTCACCTTCAACTGGTTGCAACAACTCAGCAGCAATCACTTCTCCTTGTCTATTGTCTTGCTAAAGCTTGCTCAAATCTCTTCCCAGCTAGCTGAAATGCTACTCCCTGCTGCAGCTGCAACAACAACTCCGTTTGCCTGCCTCATTCCACCAACCTATTCTATCTCAGGTCCTGCAATCCATCACCAACAATTCCATCTGTAACATCACTTCCCATTCTCTATAATTCCAGCTGCAACTCTGACTATGCCATGTAATCTCATCTCAAACCCTTCAATCCACCTGACCCATGGCTAGATATGGCAAGAGATAGTGTAGTCGAACAGCCACAACTGGCGGCTTCATTGCTGATTTCTCGCTGCCAAAACAAACCCAGATTCTCCTCATACTTGTACCCAATGTGTTGTATACTTCTGAGTTTCTAAAGATAGTCCTTGAGACCTGAACTTGACCCTGAACTAACCCAAACATTGTATCTCCAGCTCGTCTCAATTTCAGGCATAAACACACGTCTTAATCTCAACCAAATCAAGCCTTCCAGATTGAGTCCCAACTTCTCAAAACACGACCATTAAACCATGGCAACAAACTGTAACGGATCCCCTGTGTTGGCTGTTTTTACGGTCAAAAACTTGCCGAATACTCTCGAACTCGTACACTTCTTTCCCTGACTTTTCGCATTGACATTCCAAGTACAACCTAACTTTCCTTGTTAACTTCAGTACTCAAATATCTGCTTTAGTCTCCGTTTGGTCTACAATCAATCAATGGCAGTGAACTCGTATTCAACTGCTAAGTTCTCAGCAGATCAGTTCCTAAAACAAAATCACCAAACTCGCAAGATCTCCCTATCCCTTGTCTTGAATTCGAACTCTCTCTCTGAACCCTTGATACTCAGCCATCGAGCCTAGCCTTGCCAGCAGTTGGAACTGGTGCAGAGCTCGTAAAGCTGAAATGAGCTGGGACTTGACTGAACTAGGGAGAAATCTCGACCTAGCTTTAGTCTTTAAGTTATAGAAGTTGGTGACAGCCCTGAGCAAATATTATACGGTGCTCCAGCAATCCCCTGTTTTTGACACTTAAAATCCATGGTGCTTCTGTGCTTGGACTCCTTCGATTCCAAATTCGCCAAATAATGAATTAAGCTCCTATTCGCCTTCTTTTACATCACATGACTCCAAAATACCTACAAAATGTAAAATGAAGCATAATATGCATAATTTACAAGAGAAATAGCAAAGAAAGCATAAATACTAGATAATAATTAAGTTGTTTACAACACCTATCAAATCCCCCACACTTAGACTTTGCTAGTCCTCGAGCAAATCAAATAAAACAAATTCTAAAACATACATACAACTCTATGTCATCGAGGCTACGGTTACTCTTAGCATGAATAACAAGCCTTTGAACCCCTAGGTGTCCCTAGTGGACGAGTTATAGAATCGTGAAGGTTTACAAGAGGTCTACCTACAAAACCTATATTTCCAGCTCCAGCTACCTGTGACAAATCTATGAACGAATCCAAAATGGCTATTGGAAGAGGTACCCTGATGCGAATCCAAATTAATATATATATATAAATTAAGCTTTACTCAGAAAGTTGAACAAACCACAATACTCGGAATCTGACTAACCACAATCACACATGAATAGATTAAGAAGATGGATATAGAGGTAGATGTTTGCGAATGTTGACTAAGTGAATGGTGTTTCCCATATCTGTCTGAAGGTCACCACCAAGATGAACCTACAAATCCTATTGGATTGAGATACTGGTCTGAATTCTAATATCAACATAGCTGGCATATACAAGGGAACTAGCGGTCGACAATCTTAATTCTAGATCAACTCAATTGGCATATACAAGGGAACCATGAGTCGATTTTATTGAACAATAATAACAATTTTTTTCTTTTTTCTTTTTTTTTTTTTTTTTGGATTTGACAACATGATTAGATCTTTCGGATCCAAGCGCATGCTTCTTGTCAGCAGATTACATGATAGTTCCCATGGATCCTGCGTTCCACGCTTGTTTAGGCGACGGAGACAGGGAGAACACACACATATTGCTATCCAAGTGTCATTTTTTTTTATTCCGGTTGGTCTAATTGTCAGGTCTTTTTTCTTTTTTTTTAGTTACTCAATCACTCTATTTCATCCCAGCAGTAGTAACAATTCGATGTTAGTGACCCACCAAATCACTCAAGAGAAACAAAAAATTTGCAAAAATAAAAACAGAAGTTGATATGGTGACATTCCGAGATATGGTAACAACTATCATATTATTTCTAACACTTGAATAATTATGTCCTTTTAGTTAATGGGTTCCTCAACTCCCGCATCCAAGATGGTTCCATCCATTAGATTGATAGTGTCATCCTAAAGGCACAAGTCTCTAGATTTTGGAGTGTATAAAGCAATTATTTTTGTTTTTTTTTTTTTTTTTTTTTTTTATGAACACAAGGGAAAACTAACAAGGCTAAAAACTCTATATGAGAACACTCCCCCACACTTAAACTTTACATTGTCCTCAATGTAAAATCTAGTCATTCAAAGTAAAGTTCAAGATGGGAAATTCATAACATAATATATATACACAATAAGAAATTAAAATGCATAATAAAAACTGATATTCCAACTCATAGCTATTTCTGAACAATAGAGGATAAACACTAAACAAGCTATTTAATTGGCATCTAATCCCAACTCAACCAATATATACCTCATCGTCAAGAAAAAATTCCATCTACTTAGAAAGGCTAGTGTTTATTCTAAATTGTTCAAAAATCTCTAAACGTTGGAGTTTTGATATGCAAATATCCAAAATAAGAAAATAAAGATAAAAGACTTAAAAAATAAAAAGATAGAGATAGATACACAAAACCATTGGGTTGCCTCCCATTTAGCGCTTGGTTTAAAGTCGTCGGCCCGACTTGCAAGATGAATTTCCCATACACCAATAATCTGAAAAGTTGAGGATCCTTCCATAGAACCTGTTTTGCAAACACTAGCTTCACACAAATATTAGTACAATAAAGCAAAAGTGAAGCCATAGCCCAAAAGAGAAGTTTCCCCCACACTTATTCTTGTCCACACTTGGAAGTGGGTAAAGAATATAGAATTCAGGAACTTTCACGGTTTCTTGTTTCAAAACCTGCATAGTATGAGAATCAAGCATCTCTAATGGAGGAAATCGAGAAACAAAGTCATTCAACAATACTCTCGAAGCATAAACATTCAAACCAATAAGAGTTAAAGGAGAATAATCAATATGCAACGGGTTAGACAAACCTATCACAATCTCTTGTATCACAGAATCCTCTTCATCCTTGAAAAACTCAAGTGAATTATTCAGCTCTTGTATATCATGGTCCTCTATCAAACCTTGCAACCATTCGTCATCCGTTTGTGCCTTAACCAAAATCTCGGCATCAACATCATCATTACAATCATATGCAAGCTCAATTGGGTCTTCCACAATATTAGTCATACCGGTTTCATTCTCAACACACTCCTCTTCATTAGACTCACACCTTATTGCAAGGAAATTCTGCAAAACACTAGTTTCATCATACTCATGTACCTTTTGAATAGGTGCTTGATCATTATAAAGATCAAGAGTTGAGTCAACTACACTAGTGTCATCAAATATCTCCAAAGGTTGGTCCTTTTCAACATAATCATCTTCATTTTCAGACTCACCATAGTAAGAATCTTCATCGGTTTCATAACCTTTATCCCGACGTCGTTTAAGTTCCATATGAATGATCCTACTAATTTATGCGACAAGCTCTTCCGAGTCTCCATCATCTTCCAACTTGTATAATTTCTGTGCAAGTTTCTTGACGTTCACACGCTTACCCCCATTGGCTACAATAGGTTTTCTTTCCCATGACTCTTCCCTTTGAATGGGTGAATGATCATAACTATGATCCGGAGTCGGGTAAGAAAAAGTATTGCCAAAATTGATTTGTGCGACGTTCTTTCTATCACGGTCAAGTTGGTCTAGTCTTTGTCGCATGTCTTGTAATCCATTCAAAATCTGCATACAACTCGAATGAAGCCAATTAGAAGTAGAATTGTCCCACTTTGGTGCTTGACTTACATACATACTACAAGGTTGTTGTTGGTATGTATGAAAATCACCATAAGCTCTTGGATATTAATCATAGCCAATAAATTGGTTTCGATCGTATCCCATAGGTGGTGGGCAATCGTCATAGTGTTGAGGAGGTTGAAAACCGTATCCATTGTTCCAATATGCTCCTTCCATAATAGGTACCTGAAACAAGAGTTCTCAAACCAAGGTTAAAAACCAGAAAATAAGAAAAACAAAAATAAGAACCAAAAACAAGTGACAACCACTGCCTCCCGGCAACGGCGCCAAAATTTGATTGCTGTCGTAGGCGTCAAAAATAATTACACTTTCTTACTACTCAAAATATATTATGAAGAAACGGCAAGAAAGGATCGTTCCCACAAAGAGGTCTAGGTTGTCGTTTGTTTCGATTTCTTATATAAACAAAGGGGGGATTTTTCTGATTTTATGTAAAAGGAAATTAAACTAAAAGCAAACAAAGCAAAGCAAGCATGCAAATATGTGAAGATATTGGTTAAGGATTTCATCTTCAATCACAAACATATTTTCAACACAATAACTAGAATTGATATTTTAATCTCAACTTTTTATCAAAGGCCCTAGGATACCTTGATCGCAAGTTTATCCCGCAAATCTCCTCTTGTCATCAACAAACACATTAAAAGATGGGAATATGAATTCTATCTTAGAAAACAACCTAATGTGTAAAAGCACTAATCAAGTTTAATTTCCTAGATGCATTAAGTTCTATGAAATCAGGCCAATCAAAGCAATCGAACGTGTAAAAGCACTAATCCGATTTAACAAAGGTTATCACTCACTTGTGACTACTATGATGTATCACTACAAGCAATAATCACAATTATGCTACTTGTAATCAGGAATCTATCACTTTTGCGTATAATAAATCCTAATCTAGCAATAGAGATGAAAACAAAATCAACCGATTCGCGACTCGATCAAACAAGCATTCAAATCATGTAACAATATAAATAGTTAATCATAATCGATAATATGGAGACAAAACTAATTTATCATATCAAAAAGCATATTATGTGAAATCCAATTATTCCATAACCAATAATAATAATCTAGCTCATATTCATGGAGTTCATCCAAAGATGAAATAAATCTATCATGTTCACAAACCCTAGAGCAAAAGTAGAAGAAGAGATTAGATATATTCCCATTTGATATATGAGATGCGAGACCCTTTTATACTTTCTCTGCCAAAACCTAAATCTCCACCGCATAGGCCCACTGTTGCTCTGCTAGAAAGAAATCCCAAAATCCAAGCCCACAAATCAGAGCCCAAACTCACCTGAGTAATGTACCGGATCGGTGAGTCAAGTTGGCCAACTGAGTTAACTCGCTGAGAACCAATTCCGGCAGAGTTCTGCTTGTTTTCTGGCATGTTCCCGGCCGATCAAACCATTAGTTCTTCCCTGCAATTTTTCACAGCCCTAACATTCATCTACATAAGTTCAGCTGCACTATCTCATATCACCAGCTCCATCTTCTATATGCAGCTCAAACACTTCTCACCTTCAACTGGTTGCAACAACTCAGCAGCAATCAATTCTCCTTGTCTATTGTCTTGCTAAAGCTTGCTCAAATCTCTTCCCAGCTAGCTGAAATGCTACTCCCTGCTGCAGCTGCACCAATAACTCTGTTTCCCTACCTCATTCCACCAACCTATTCTATCTCAGGTCCTGCAATCCATCACAAACAATTCCATCTGTAACATCACTTCCCATTCTCTGTAATTCCAGCTGCAACTCTGACTATGCCATGTAATCTCAGCTCAACCCCTTCAATCCACCTGACCCATGGCTAGCTATGGCAAGAGATAGTGTAGTCGAACAGCCACAACTGGCGGCTTCATTGTTGATTTCTCGCTGCCAAAACAAACCCAGATTCTCCTCATACTTGTACCCAATGTGTTGTATACTTCTGAGTTTCTAAAGATAGTCCTTGAGACCTGAACTTGACCCTGAACCAACCCAAACATTGTAGCTCTAGCTCGTCTCAATTTCAGGCATAAACACACGTCTTAATCTCAACCAAATCAAGCCTTCCAGATTGAGTCCCAACTTCTCAAAACACGACCATTAAACCATGGCAACAAACTGTAACGGATCCCCCGTGTTGGCTATTTTTACTGTCAGAAACTTGCCGAATACTCTCGAACTCGTACACTTTTTTCCCTAACTTGTCGCATTGACATTCCAAGTACAACCTAAATTTCCTTGTTAACTTCAGTACTCCAATCTCTGCTTTAGTCTCCGTTTGGTCTACAATCAATCAATGGCAGTGAACTCGTATTCAGCTGCTAAGTTCTCGGCAGATCAATTCCTAAAACAAAATCACCAAACTCGCAAGATCTCCCTATCCCTTGTCTTGAATTCGAACTCTCTCTCTGAAACCTTGATACTCAGCCATCGAGCATAGCCTTGCCGACAGTTGGAACTGGTGCAGAGCTCGTAAAGCTGAAATGAGTTGGGACTTGACTGAACTAGGGAGAAATCTCGACCTAGCTTTAGTCTTTAAGTTATAGAAGTTGGTGACAGCCCTGAGCAAATATTATACAGTGCTCCATCAATCCCCTGTTTTTGACACTTAAAAGCCATGGTGCTTCTGTGCTTGGACTCCTTCGATTCCAAATTCTCCAAATAATGAATTAAGCTCCTATTCGCTTTCTTTTACATCACATGACTCCAAAATACCTACAAAATGTAAAATGAAGCGTAATATACATAATTTACAAGAGAAATAGCAAAGAAACCATAAATACTAGATAATAATTAAGTTGTTTACAACACATATCAGATTTTTATACCCTGAAGAGATCGACCTAGTAAAGTAATTTATTTGTCTATCTAGTCTAACTAGATGATAATTGAAACACAATTCCCAATTCTCCTTCATTCTGGCTCCACGGAAATTTGACGTGGACAACTCTAGTGAAAGTATTACAAAAAAAATCTCTTTCATTAATTCTAGTCACACACGATTAAATTTAATACTTTCTTACACTTCGCATTTAACTCATTTTCTAATGTCCCGTCCCTCTAGTCTAACTAGATGATAATTGGAACACAAAGCCTAATTCTCTTTCATTCTGGCTCCACAAAAATTTGACGTGGACAATCTAGCGAGAGTATTGCAAAATAAAACTCTTTCATTAATTCTAGTCAAATACGATTAAATTTAATACTTTCTTACACGTTATTTACACTCGCATTTAACTCATTTTCTAATGTCCCGCCCCTCCATCGATATTATTCCCACTTACCTACTGCGGTCATGTAGCGGTGTGGGGTTTTCTACGGGCACTGTTGCGGTTATCCAGCATTAGCTTCCCGAGAAGTCAGCCATCCTTGGATTACTCCCGCCCCAACACGCTTAACTGCAAAGTTTTCTCCCAACTTTGAATCCAATTATGCTGAAAAAGCCTCGGCGTTTGGAAATGACAAATCATTACCTATATTTCATTTAGCGAACCTACTCGATGAATAAGGGTATTACAATAACTGACTTAAATTGGAGTCGCGCTCGGCTCCGGATACATATACAAGCCCATATCTCTTATGTTCTCTGCCCCTCGTGAGACCATTACTAGACCTATCTCTTCTAGCGTACTCTCTCATCCTCGATAGGTGTCCCGTCGTCGACTCTGATACTATTTCTAATCTCTCCACCGATATTGTTCCCACTTAGTCATTGCGGTCATCCGACACTTTGGGGTTTTCTACTGACACCGCTGAGGTCATCTAGCAGCAACTTCTTGCGAAGTCACCCACTCCTAGATTACTCCCGTCCAAGCATGCTCAAAAGGACAATTGTTAACTATATTACATTTGGCGAACCCTACCTGCCGAATTGGGACCCCACTTTCTATATGTAACCGATGAAATCCAACAAAACAATTACATCAACGTCGGATATTCCAAACTTTTATCTTGGTGAACTGGGTTTTTGAGGAAAAATTTTCTTCCTCGATCCCATATTCTCTGAAACTATCCAATTCCATCGGTAACTTACTTTTATTCGCTTATTCGATTTTGCTTAGAAAGTACCAATATTCGGGAAAAAGATAAAACCTAATTGATAACTCTCGGGGAATGCACTTTTTCTTTTCTTTTTTTTTTTCTTTAACGAAGATTCTTGTGAAGATCCTGATTGTGGTTCTCAACAGCGAAACAATGGAAATGCCAATGATAAAATTTAGGCACTTAATGTTTTTATTTATTTCTAGATTTCAAGTTTCAGTTTTAGGTTTTATTTGATTTGTATTGAGATTATTATTAACTTTCATTTAGTTTGTCACTTGTAATTGTATATGGGTTTATGCAATTCCGTTCATTCAACAATCAGTAAACTTTTCTGGTTTCCATTTTGGAATTGAAGTGACTCCAAGTACCACCCGGTAAAGACTATACTTGCAATATAGGTAGTCTGTGGGATTTAAAGTAGAATAAATCTAATACTAAACTAACGATTGGGGTTTTTATGACAGCTACATATGTCTGCGAAAAGGTATACTTTCAAGTTTCTTTGTGCATTGTTACAAAAAATTGATAGGGAACTAGGAAAATAAAGAAATTATTTATTTATTTTATTTTCATTTTTGCAGTGTGATGAGAAATGTATTAACAATGGTATTTTTTTAATGGCACAAAAGCATATAATTTCATATTATAAAAGAAAATACTTTATAATCTGAAATGATGATGAATGAAGTGTGGATTGGCTTAGGAAAATAGGTATTGTTTGATATGATTTATCATTATAATCGAAGGTATTTGGTTGATTGCAATTGCATTTGCTCGTAAATTGAGTTTCCTTTTCTTTTGTAAAATATGTTTCTTCGGAATTTTGATTTTCTCCTTTATCTACTTTTTTGTATGGACTCTTTCTCTTTCTCTTTATATATATATACTCACAAGTATTATCTGGACGAATTCACCTTTGCTTGA
Source organism: Papaver armeniacum (assembly GCA_023531295.1). NCBI lineage: Eukaryota > Viridiplantae > Streptophyta > Magnoliopsida > Ranunculales > Papaveraceae > Papaver > Papaver armeniacum. Next base: position 154,480 of record JAJJWW010016353.1, on the reverse strand, counting down.
TAGTTTAAAAAATGGGTCTACTTTACTGATCTGATGAGAAAGAGTTATCAGTATAGAGCTTCACAGAGAAAAAGAATCCAGTAAGTTTCAGTCAGTAGATCCAGTCGTTTATCTTTATTTCTGTATGCACGTGTTGTTAGAGCATTGCTCTGTTGAACCCACCAAGCGTTGGGATGTCAAGGTTGGTTGTCATATTTTAGTATCAAAAATCATAAGTCGTTTGATTAGATTACTAAAGTCAACTTTGTTAGGTTAGAATAGGAAGTCTAGAATGTTGAGATATACAAGTATTACTCTGAAGATCTGAAGATTCCGAAAACATATCGACATCAAGTATGACATCATCCTTCCACTTGAGGTTAGTAATACATGACTTGACTTGTTTCCATTTATATATCATAAGCTTTCAAATCGTTTCTGATTCAAAACATAAAAATGTGAATTTATAAACATGAAACTCTAGTATAAGGGACTTTGAAAACACTAGGGGTACCAAAATATACCACCAAATTTTTCTTAGGCAATATGTATGGACAAACTCAAATACAATTCCGAGAGTTCAACTTAATGAATCTCAATCAAGGAATACTATCTAGAGTTATTTCTCTTTCTCTCACAATCAGAAAGTTTACAGAGACTAGTCCGTGAACCTGCTTTTTATGTGAGAGTACTTGGGTGATTCGAAATATCAATTTCTAAGTAATCAATCAAGTCGTATCCAACAGACAAGGATGGATGTTGTTAGAGCATTGCTCGGTTGAAATCACAAGTGTTGTTATCTCAAGATTGCTGTCAAATTTAGTTGTCAAAAATATATCTTGATTGCTAGTCTACAATTAATTAAGTCTCAGACTAGAATAGAAATATAGTTGAAAAATAGTGGATCACGGCAGTTATCATTGCGTTCTACAGTTTGAAGGCGAAGATCAACCGAAGCTTTTGGAAAACTTCATCAACAAAAGGTAAGTGAAGACTGAACCACCTATATCTCAATTTATATTCACTTTTCTATCATTCGAGATGATGTCGCATAACTAATTAGACTATTATGCATAGATAAGAATTTTGAGTCGAGAACTAATTATCTAGTTAACGAATTTCCCGAAATATAATGACTAAGCTTAATGAACATTCGTTCATACTTGATGAATTTCGGTTAAGGAAAATTTATTGTTCGAAATCAAAATCATGATTCAAGTTTATGTTACGGAAATAGCCTGGAACAGTGATATGTATCATTGATGTTATTGAGGAATGTTTTGAATCGATTTAGAGAGAAATATAAAATCACTATAGATTCGGATACAAGACAGTGGTATCAGTTTTTACTGGGAAAACTGTTATAAGTCTGAACCCGTATTACATGTACTCGTACACATAAAGGGGTAGCTATATATCGACTTACATATTTGTGGTACGCATATTCTTATGTATATCATATGAAAATGAAAATATGTTTAACTCGTGAACCGGATCGGTATGCATACTTTTATGCAAACCATTCTTGAACTGTGGTTACAGAACTGTGTTCATGAACTCGGCAGAGTTTCCAAACCGGTACGCAAACCGATTTAGTTCAACGAACTCCGGAACCGGTGACAGTCTTAAGATTTCCAAACCGGTACGCAAACTGGAACATGTGTTCATGAACTCGGCAACGTTTCCAAACCGGTACGCAAACCGATTTAGTTATGTGAACTCCGGAATCAGTGACAGTCTTAAGATTTCCAAACCGGTACGCAGACTTAAAAAGTTTTGTTAACTCCGGAACTTTGGTTAAATGTTTACAAACCGGTACGCGTACTGTGATTGAACCGACTCACGAACTGTAATGTATTTGTACCTTGTAGATCTTATTCATGTCGTTTAGATTTTCAAGTGCGTTTAAATTATTTCCACGAGATAATTAAAATTTTATTAATTCTCTAAAAATACTAGACTATTTGATCACATGTTTGTGACTCAGAGTTAATGTCTTATGTGTTCATGAAAATGAAGATTAAGCTTTTAAGTTCAAACCGGCTAGTTTCGACTAACCATGTTGAACATGTTGAACACACTTATGCTTTGAATGTCTATAAAAGGGGAACTTCAAGCAATTGGGATCTTTGAATTCCCGACACTACTTTTGGGGTGCCCTAGTTGTATTGTCCTCTTCCTAACCCTTTTGTAGAGTTTAGCGACTACAAAGTCTTCATTGAGGATCTTGCCGCATCCGGTTATGTTTCCTTGATAACTCCGTGTATCCCTTCCATATTAACTGTATCTTGATCGATTATTGAGATACTCATTAGAATGCTTGATCAAGATAGATAGAAATCATCAAAGTTCTCTTCGTCTCAAACTTTGTTGATTCTACAAGTTTTATACTTGTGAGGTGAATGATAATCTAGGTAGCATTTTGGGTTGCATAAGTCCGGATTTTGAGATCTAACCCTATTACCCATTTCAAGCCATAAAGTTCATTGCCCGTATGTCCCAAAAATCAACCTGAATAATCAGATTTTAATTTAGGCTTCATCAACCCGAAATATCTCCATTTTCTCTGCCCGGTAGATCATCTAACGTTTCTTCTGTGGATATTGTTTCTTCTCTTTTGTTCTCGACTCCATTACCTATAAAACTCAAAGGCGTAAAGTACACAATTCCATGGCAAAGCATTCTATATAGTAAAATACGGTGTATTCTCGCTCATCAATTCCCCCACTTGGCTATAAAATCAAACAAAACAATAAAATACAACAACTCAGTCCAAAAATAACAAGCCTTTAAACCCCTCTTAGTAGTCGTATCTTGTTTACTTAACCAGAGTGTATATCTTGTTTATGTGAATCAGATTTAAAAATTCATCTAACGGTGGATATTGTTTGCTTGGTTCCAAAGATATCTTAGCTTAAACTTAAAGCAACTTATGCTTTGAATGTCTATAAAAGGGGAACTTCAAGCAATTGGGATCTTTGAATCCCGACACTACTTTTTGGGGTGCCCTAGTTGTATTGTCCTCTTCCTAACCCTTTTAGAGTTTAGCGACTACAAAGTCTTCATAGGGATTCGTGAAGCCAGATCCAGTTATGTTTCCTTGATAACTCGTGTATCCTGTATCTTGATCGATTATTGAGATACTCACTTGATCAAGATAGATAGAAATCATCAAAGTTCTCTTCGTCTCAAACTTTGTTGATTCCACAGGTTTTATACTTGTGAGGTGAATGATAATCTAGGTAGCATTTTGGGTTGCATAAGTCCGGATTTTGAGGTTATCTAGACTTTGTCTCTTGCTATCAATTTTCACACATTTGATCAAACTATTTGATTGTAAAAGGAAATCAATTATATAAGCTTAATCTGTGGGAGGCAGATTTGGTTTAAAGTCTTCAATTGAGTTGAATCAACTCTTAGTTGGTGTGACGTCAGCTAAGGGAATCAATTGCGTGGAGTCCTGCTGGGATTCAAGAGGTGTAAGGAGCGCGACTGTAACTTAATCTATGGGATACCTTTTAGGGCTCAAATACATTCCAGTCTGAAGTTAATTGGTAGTAGGCTAGTGTCTGCAACGGCTTAATACAGTTTGGTGTTCAATCTGGACTAGGTCCCGGGGTTTTTCTACATTTGCAATTTCCTCGTTAACAAAACTTCTGGTGTCTGTGTTATTTCTTTTTCCGCATTATATTGTTTATCTTTATAATTGAAATATCGCAAGTTGTGCGTTGATCAATCATTGTAGAGACATCCGACCTAGTTAGTTGGATACAACTTGATTGATTCTTGGACATTGGTCTTTGGTACCGTCCAAGTTATGTCTTTGTGATTAGGTTCACGGATTTGTTTCTGTAAAACGTTCTAATCGAAAAAGACATAGATATAACTCTAAGATATAATTCCTTGATTGAGTTTAACACTCGGAGTTGGGGAAAAACGATTTGCTGGTTTTTTAGGGAAGTGAGGAGATGACGGGTTGGGCAAGACTCCTCAACCGAGCAAACTGCTTAACCTCACACAGATGCACTGCACGGAAGTGCTTTAAGTACGATAGATCAATCTGTAGGACTCCGGCCTAAACCAAGTCAATGTCCGTTCCAGATTCAATTCGATCACAAAGAGGGAGATGGGTTGATCTGTAGGAGGGAAGCTGAGAATTGTGGGATCAATGATGATCAAGGATTGTGGATGTGTTGAAGGTTTCTGCAAGTATGTGTAAATAAGTTTGATCGAGAGAACTTGTGTGTAGACGATTGTTCATGTAAAAACGAATATCGTTTTTGGTCATCGATTCAGAGCTTATTTATATTGTCAGAATAGCGAACACATTGATCCCAGTAAGTGTGACGGTTTCTTGAGTGAAAGAGTGAGAAAGTGGGAGATCGTGGTAAAATCAGTTCCATGTCGTGCAGAGACTTGGTTAACCGTCCACCCACTACTTTGCTAACTCCTTCAATCGTTTGCACGAATTACTCACATTTCTAATCATGGATGAACACACGTGCCGTAGGCCGCCAGACCAAAACCCTAAGTAATATCCCCCCATGTGACGTGATTGATGTCTCACGAACGTGGAGTCTGTAAGGCAGACGTGTATTTGATTAGTCAGTCGTTGACTTGATTAGACAGTGAGTCTAAGTTTTGTTGAATTGAGCATGAGTGATGAATGCTCAGTGATTCATGGATTGAACGTGTCAGATGTATAGTTCTTGTGTTGATATTGATCGTCTGAGCAAATATTATAAATTCGATGAATTGTTGAATATTGAGTTGAATCAATATTGGCGGAATATTGATAGTTAGATCAATATTCGAGTTGCTCAATTCGACGAATTACTGAATATTGATAGTTGGATCAATATTCGAGCAACTGAGCAAGTATTGCTCAATTCGACGAATTACTGAATATTGATAGTTGGATCAATATTCGAGCAACTGAGCAAGTATTGCTCAATTTGATAAATTACTGAATATTGATAAATTATCAATATTGATAGTTGGATCAATATTCGAGCAACTGAGCTCAATTTTGATAAATTACTGAATATTGATAGTTGGATCAATATTCGAGCAATTGAGCAAGTATTGCTCAATTCGACGAATTATTTATTGGTGACGTGACCCAATAAAATATTAGTTAAAATATTAGTAAACCACAAAATATTACATAATTAATCCAGATGTTGATTGCCGGATCAACATAAGTTTATTAGTGTTTGAACTTGCTCATAATGATGATTTGTGGAGCGTTTGTTCGAAACCCTAATTTTGATCAATTGTTCGTCAATTGATGAATTGTTGAAAATAGGTCATGAGTGAGGGAGGGACCAACCACATGGGATGATGGAAGACCATGTGGTTCCCAAGTGCTCGAGTGAGCGTGCACCAGGGTCCTTAGTTGACCGGTTGGTGAAAGAATGATGATTAATGCCGGTTTCATCATTTATTAAAATAGTGCTCGTCTGAGCATTAAGTAATAAAACCTAATTTATGGAGAAGTGAGGGATCGACCAAGAGGGCATAGAACCAGACCTTGGCGGTGTGGGACCAGCTGATGGTCGATTGAGCAAATTCCAAGTTGGTTGGAAAGAGTTTGGACCCAATATGAGCAATTGATCAAATTAGGTCAAAATTATGAGAATGTGTGGGACCGGCTCCTTTCAAGCCTTAGGTCCGGCCTTGGTCGGTCAAGGAAGCATGCCCGGGTCACCATAATGTCCGCGTCTCCGTCCTGAGAGTCTCGGTATCTTCTGGTGTGCGTTTGAGCAATATTTTGGATTTTCAGAAGAGTTTGATCTTTGACTGAAATTCTTGATTTCGCTCGAATGAGCAAGTAGGACTTTGCTCGTTTGATCAAAATTTGGAAAATATTAAAATAATAATATTTTAATATTTGGCGTGAGTAGCCTAGTCGGTCATGTGACCATTTGAGTTTTTGGCTTTTTCATGGTTTGAGCAATATTTGAGAAAATATGAAGAAACCATGATTTTTGCTCAGACGGAGGAGTTTCATGAGATGAGGGAAATAATAATTATGAAAATAAGGGATTGCAAGGTGTGGGACCGGCCACGACTAGGGCATGGCTGGACGGCTAGGTAGACCGGTCCCGCAACACCTTTCCCTATTTTATTACTTTTCATGAAACCGTGAAAATATGGAGAAATCGTGAGTTTTGCTCAAACAAGGAAAGTTGCTTGAATGAAGGAGTTTTCATGAGTTCATGAAAATAAATAAAATAAGAAAAATAAAAGGAAGAGGCGTGGGGGACCGGCTACGGCGACATGGCCGGCCAGCCAATGGGCCCGATCCCTAGGCGCCTCTTTTCTATTTTTATTATTATTTTCTCTCTCCGGTTTTGTGTAGGATTCCTCATTTGTCCATATTTTCGAATGCTCGTTCGTGCATTTGGGTGCTCGTTCATGCATCATTGTTGAGTACACTTGCACCATTTTATTGGGGCTTACTCGGTGATAGTCCAGATGCCCGATTGTTGAGTAATTATTACTAATTCATGAAATTCAGCCGAGAATGATTCATGAAACGGAGCAATAATTATGAATTGTGCATCTATTACTAATCCATGAATTCAGCCGGGGAATTCAGGGATTGAGGTAATGAGATGAATTGGTTATCTATTACTAATCCATGGAGTCATTCGGGGATTCATGGAACGGAGTAATGAGATATAATAGATTATTTTCTAGGAATGCAGTGGCGAATGTCACGATAGAATTAATCTATTGTAGAATCGAGATATGAGATAGTTGAAGCATTATACTCGTTCTGAAAAGTGCATAGTCAGGGAACAACGTGCAGCGTTATTAACGTCCTGAAGGCGTTTAGCCCCCTCAACAAACAATTATGTAGGAGAGCCGCCTGAATCTATACACGGTCTCTCTACATAGTCAGGGAACAACGAGTGTCACCGACGTCCTGAAGGCGTTAAGCCCTCTCAACAAAAAATTATGTAGGAGGACTGCCCAATCATTCTTCTATGTATATGTGGGTCTCTCTATGTAGTCAGGGAATAGTGAGAGTCACAGACGTCCTAAAGGCGTTAAGCCCTCTCAACAAACAATTATGTTATTCTACAGAGAGGTCATGATGAAATGCGTAGCATCGAACGCTCAACTAATGAGAGGCCTTTCGAGAATCATATTCATCATGGCTCTGAGAGGAACTCTGTTAGAGCATAGCTCGGTTGAACCCACCAAGCGTTGGTATGTCAAGTTTGGTTGTCATATTTTAATGAATCAAAACTCATGTTAAGAGTCGCTTGATTATGTACTAGAGTCAACTTCGTATAGGTTAGCTTGAAAGTATTAGGATATGAGACTTTACAAGTATTGCGAAGACTTGAAGATGTGAAGAAGCAAGGAGCTACAACGACAACAATCATCCTTCCACTTGAGGTTAGTTATATTTGACTGGAACTGTTTCATTCCCTAACGTATCTTTCAAGTCGTGCATATTGAAAACAAAAATGCGAAGCATATTTGAACTCTAGATAGACATAGTATTAAGGAATACAATACGAGGTTTATTGCTTAACCATTAATTAAACTTTGTAGATAAGACATCGCCATAATCATTTGAATGCTATTGTGATTATATATGGGTATGAGGTGAGGATTTCATCCTAGGGAACAATGTTTTACATGTGTTCTAAGGAAGTAAGTTCATAAACTTGTTTGTTAATTGAAAAGGAAATCGCCAGGTATTATTGGTTTTGTTATTCATTGCATATCATTGCATATCTTATGAACAACCAGTATGTGTGATTGAGTATAACCATTCACGACTTGTTGTGTTCTTGGTAGAACTATTCACAAAGGCCTGACTTATGTATTGGTATGACTTTTATTAGTGAAACCGATCTTAAGTAATCACCTGAGATGGTATGATCGGGTTTGTGGTTTTCTGTCTGACCAAATATGGGAAAGGGGAACCGATCCTAGTAAGAGGTGCAGTACATCAAAAAGGGGAACCGATCCTTGTATGAGGTGCAGCAAGGTTTATAACAGAAAGGGGAACCGATCCTATGAACATGTGCAACACGTTTTTAGGCAAAGGGGAACCGATTCTATGGACATGTGCAACACATATAAGTTAGGTACCATATATATGTGGGGAACCGATCCTAGTACCTAGTCAACCGAATTTTGAAAAGCTAGTGTGACTATGCACAATACTCACATGGAAGGTAGAACCGAAACTTGTTTTGGTAGAACCGTTAAACCCATGATTGTGATTGAATGTTATTTGATCAATCGTATAGTTCTTGAAAGTCAGATGAACCAATTCTAAACTTGTTTGGAAGTGTGGCAAATCGGTTTCAAGGTTGTAAGTGTGAAAGAGAACTTACAAAGTTAAGATGTCGACATTCTTTGAACACGTGCCATGAATGTTTATTTCTTTAATTGTTCAAAGTTATTCCTTAATAGCTAAGGGAAGAGAATCCCAGGATCGAAACATAAATAAGTTAAGAATCTTTTAATTAAGGTATTTAACTTGATTTTGTAGGGAAATAAGAATTAGTAATGTGCATTTACTAATTAGAGATTTTCCGAGAGATTTCGATCATTATTTTTGGACAGAGCATTTCCAGGAATTATGGAAACCAAATTTGTGATTTAATGAATATCTTGAGAATATTTTCGGTTTTAGAAATTCCTTGGTGTCCAAAATTCCTTGTCTATAAATACTGGAAGTTTGCCTTTCTAGCAAACTAATCCTTCGTAACAACAGAATTCCTCTTTGTTGTGTTGTTACTGGTGTAGCCGCCTATTCGGAGAGGAGAGTAACCTAATTAGGCGAAATCTCTTACGGCCGCTCAGTTTAAAGTCTTCTTTGGGATTGAGAAGCTCTATTAGTACCGTTGGTGGGAAACTAGATAATTGCGGTTTATCTTTTGTTTTCTTTGATTTGATTGACTAACGGTGGTTGAAATTTGATTGCACCCAGTTTGTTTATGCTTGAGAATCTTCTCTTCTGATATAAGATTCACTCAAACTAGTTCAGAGTTTCGACAGGGATCTTTAGACTGTTGTTAGTCTGAAGACGATCTTGTGATAATCCATTGTTAGCAGACTCCGTTCTGTGCGTGATTAATCACAAGAGATTCAAGTGATTGTGTGCAGGTGTTTATTGAAGATCTAAAAAAGATTTGAAGACAAAGAAGATATTGAAGATTTCTGATTTGTGGGTTCATAATCTTTGGTGTGCACAATACTTGTTTCGGTGAAAGATGATCCAATTAATAATCGGTTTATCTTTGTGATAAATTGGATTGATTAATTGAGTAGATCGGCATCAACACAATCCAAATTTGGATTAATAATGTTGTTGGCTTAATCTTAAACGATTAATTCGGTAATTGAATATTAGATAGATCTAAGGACCTGACGAAGGAGTTTATGTTAAGATAAACGGAAGAGCCTTTTTCCAACTCATATCACTTGGTTGAATAGAGTTCATACCAAACATATTTGTTGTTCCTTTACTATTTGGAATATGAACCAAAGGAATTGTTCCAAGTACGTGACTAAGGTCGGAGGCTTGGGAATACATACGGAACTAGGTGAACTATAGGTTTAATTGCTTGGTCTCAACTATACGAAGTTAGTGGTAATTTTGTGTAGCGGCTTAATCCTGAGAGTATTCAATTCTGGACAAGGTCCCGTGGTTTTTCTGCATTTGCGGTTTCCTCGTTAACAAAATTGTTGTGTCATTTACTTTATATTTCCGCATTGTAATTGTTTTATTATAATTAAAGTAAATTACACAAACGTTAATTCCTATTTACTTGATAAGTGAATCATATTGTGTTTGGTTAAGTCTGAACCTTTTTATCAAGTAACATACTTCGTTGTTGTATTGTCTCGATCTCGTATCCATAGACGATCACAAGAAGTGTGAACCGATTAGTTGTATTTTCTCGACTCAGTCCATAGACAATCACTTTCGGAGAAAGGACTTATAGGTAGGAAAAGTTTTAGCTTGAGGTATATTTGGGTACCCTCGCATTTTCAATTGGTATCAGAGCAGGCAAACACGAAAAAATCTAACAATCTGTGTTTGGTGCGATCCAACCTATAAGAATGAATCCAAAGGATGGTTCAGTTAACGTAACTCAAGATGAAAAATCAGGTCTTGAAGATAACACCTTCTGTGAATCTTTTGATCAGGCTGATCTCTACAATGTAGACTCTGGTGATTGGCAAACTTGCCTTCAAAAGCAACTTGATGAGATTTCTGAAGATGGTAACTCAGAAATTGATCAAGATGTTGAAGATGATCTATCTGAATACTCCTCTCTTCTAGGAGCCGTCTCCACAAAAAGACTGTCTTCCTCAGATGTGATTGGACTTCTTGCTCCTCTCAGCAGAGAAAACAGAAAATTGAGGAAAGTTATTTCTGGCTTCTTCTATGGATATCAGAGTTCCAGATATCTTTTTAAAGACTACAAAGAAAGTCTTCACTCAAAAACCCTTGAGTTTGAGAACCTCAACAGGAAACATTACTTGTTGAATAAAAAACTTCTTGAGTTTATCAATGCAACTAAAAGTGAAAAGGACTTGATTCGTGGGCCCCACCTATTTCGCTCAATCACTCTATTTCACTCTAGCATTGGTAACAACTTGATTCGTGGGCCCCACCTAATCACTTAGAGAAACATAGTTTAAAAACAAACAAAATAAAAACAGAAGTGAAAAGGACTCAACGAGATATGGTGAAACTATCATGTTATTTCTAACACCTGAGCTCTGTGCTTTTATGAATAGACTCTTTAGATGTTTCCATCTAATCAGATTGGTTCCTCAACTCCTACAACCAAAATGCTTCCATCCACTTAGATTGGTTAGTGCCATCCTTAATAAGCATAAATTTCTAGGCTCTGGAGTTTATCAATGCAACTAAAAAGTTTCTCCCATACCCCCAAACTTAAATCTAACATTGTCCTCAATGTTCTAAAGATGAAATTAAAAACATGAACAAGGAGAAACTGTTACCATTTGAAGCAAAAGAGTTAAGGAAAGATATTACCGTGTTGCATGAGCATGGGTTACCTCCCAAGAAGTGCTAAGTTTAAAGTCTTCAGCCAGAAATTGGAAGAGATTAGTCACCTTGAAGAATCAAAAAGCAGCAGCCGGAATAACCGCGGGTCATCTAGATCAAAAAGTGCTAACCACAAGAAGAGCAGACTGCAATGCACAGAAGATATCCAACACACCCTTATCTATTTTTAAGACCACTACATCTAGCTGTGGTTCGGGTTTAGGCTTTATAAAAGGGTCTAGATAACAAATTTTCATGGGTTGCGTTTCCTCATGAGTTAGATCCGAATGTTCAGGTTCTAGAGTCTGGAAAAACTCAAATAAAAACTTAGAAGCACATAATAATAACCTGAACAATTGAGGATCCTCTAAGTCAATCAGTTTTGACTTACACAGCTGACCACAATAAGATTGGTGGTCTTCTTTAAGCAAATGTGTCGACCCTAATATCTTAAAGTAATTAGGTTTAATCTCAAAACTTAATAATTGACACATCTGAAACTTATACGTTCCCACAATTGGAAGGAAGGTTTTTGGTGGGAAAACAAAGTCAATCGTGGTATCATGGCCTGGGTTAACCACATCAACCAGAGGATGGGTTTCTAACAACTGGACTTCTTTATGGACACAACTAGGTTCAGGAAAATGTGTATGAAGATAATCTTGTAAAATGGTTGAGGCACATATGTCAAGTCCCAAGTGAGGGATCTCTGTAAGAGCTAAAGGTAAGGCACAAGGAGAATGATAATCACCCCCAAACTTAGAGTTTTGGGTGTCTCTAGATAGACTAGCTACAATTTCCCTAATTTCTAGATCATCGGAATCCACGAAAATGGTTAATTGCTTCTTCAAGGTTATACTCAGGTGATGCATCCTCACTCATATTTAAAAGCTCTACGAGTTCATCTTCTTCGTCTAAGACTATTGTTTCTAAATCCTTGGACTCTAAAACAGTATTCTCAGGATAAACCCATTCCTCTAAACCATTATCGACTTCGTAAACAGGAAATACTACATCGTCTAAAACAGTATCTCTAGTCAAATCCTCGTCCTTTTGAATAGGTGAATAATTGTTAAAATTATTAGGATCTGAACCAGAAATAACTCTATTATTATAAAGCTCAATTGGAGTAGCAAATTTCTGATCACTACGCCTATTCATTTCAAATTCTTCATCAACACTATCCTCATCATAATCATTATTATAATAACATGAAAATGGTTGAACCTCATCTAAACAAGTAGTGTTACCAATTCTAACCTCATCATCTTGATTATCTGAATAACTATCTTCATTCTCAAAGGTATTATTGGATACACTATATTGGAAATTCAAGTTATTTCGAGCAATACTTTCATTCGTCTCTAACTCAAGTCTACGTGTCGACTCAGCTATCCTCTCAAGGGTCTCCTCCAAAGAAAGTTCCCTTAGTGTTGGATCTAAGTTTTGAGTTAATCTATTGAGGATATCTTCTAAAGAAGGAAGAGGAACAGAAGGATCATAATAAGGACTACTTTTCAAAAGTTTGATTGTATCCTCTAGAGACGAAGAACTATTACTATAATCTTCTTGCCCGAATGACTGATGCACATGTGGATAGTAATTGGGCTCACCATGGTATGACCCATAACCTTCCAAAGGTTGGCGTTCCCAACCACTATTCACACTATGGTCATAAAAAGAGTGATGTCCATAATTTTCAGTTGGATATTCATATTCATTGTGATGGCTATTATAATACCAGTTTGACATCCTAACTGCAAGGGAATTCTACACAAACACAAACAAGTCTGACTCGACCAAAACAAACCTACTGATTTCTAGCAAACAAAAAGCATGATGGCTCCACTTAGATTGTTTCTAGACCAGCTTCTAATCCTTCGAAAGGGAATTCGTTACAATTTAAGCAAACCCCTCTGGAATCAATCCGAGTTTAAGTAAGTTGAATAGAGGCGAGGGAAGCTTCGTGGAGCTTTGATACCCAAGGCCTCACCGCATTACAAGGCGGCGCAGTCACGCATTCAACTCACGAAACCATCATGAACTTCAAGTATGCTTAAAAGAGTAACCAATATTTTTCGAATGACTTTCCTATTAAGCTCGTTACCCTATCGGTCTCGTTCTAGTCAAAATTTTAGGCTTAGGTTCGTGTTTCGTTTCGTTTTCCTAAGGCGGGCAAGAAGAGAACGGTGATGAAATCCGAACCCTTATCTTGTATGGCCAGTCCTTGCCCTTTACTAGGAATTTAAAGCAGCCGTATTCAAGACCTCAACATATATGCATACGAAATCATCCAGTAAACCCGCTGACAGGGGATTCGCGGGTGTTTAGAATTCTTACCTCCCGTTCCAGACGGGGATGAACCGTTGAAGTCGACTCGGGCCACGACTCCTATGTCGTGTACGAACCCGAGGGGCCGAGGTGATATCGTAATCACCGTCCTTCCCTGTGCAGTTTATATTTAAATTACCCTTCCTTAGGGTTTAAAATTAATAATGTCCGATAGTCCAAAAATAAAGTCCAAAAATTAAAAAGTCCAAAAATAAAAATTACAAAAATAATTACCTAATTACAGTTTCTAAAAAAATAAAAATAATAATTACACTATATACAAAATTTTCTTCTTCACTCCGTTCGGATCTCTCTTTTCTTTCTTATTTTGGCTTTGCTTTTCTTTTCAGCACTTTCTCTTTTTCTTTCGCTCCACTCCAAATCTGAAAGCAAACAGAAATACCAAAACGCGTAAAAAAGAACAAAAATAATAAAAAGAAAAAAGAAAAACCTAAAAACAAATCTATACACAAGTCCGCGTCGGCGGCGCCAAAAATTGATGGTTATTTTCAATGATGTTGTAGTAATAAGGGTTGTCGTTCACTCTGACTTGATGGGATTGATTTTAAGAATTAATAAAAGAAAATAAAAGAAAAATATATACAAATATTGTCACAGGATGAAGAAATGACCGGGACTCAGGATTCCACCAGACTTCAATTTCATGCAGTTCAAATACCAATTCTAAACAATAATAGCTCAAAATATAAAGTTTCATTGACTCTAATTCATGGCCTAAAATAGATTTCGAAAGTAATGGTTGTAAATCTAAAGTATGGGATATCAAAACATTTAAGCAAGCATAACCCATCAATTGAAATGACAACTATTCAATGATAATCATAATTAAATTAAATAATTGTGCAATTAGTCATAAAAAGAATTAATATAATTACCGCATTCGTGAAATTTGGCTTCCTCCGTTATCCCGGTGATGGGTTTTAACTCCTCATATTGTAGACACTCTCAAAAGAATTTTTTTATTGCTCAAAAAGTGCTTACAAAGGTAAAAATGGGGAAAATAATAAAAGCAGCGAATTTGCAACGATGGTTAGACGTTACAAACTCGCTGTTAACAAAGCAGGTGTTGTGAAATGAAGATACGCGTTACTAACGAACTGTTACAGAACTTGAAATATACGACACTAGATAACGACAGTTCTTGACAGTTTAATGTTCTTCATGTTCATCTCTTCTGCAGCAGCAGAAACTTCTCCCTGCAACTCACTCTGTTGCTCTCTCTTCTAACCCCTATCTCTCCATCCCCTTTCATGTGACCGCAAGCACCTATTTATACCCAACATCGCAATAAAATCTCGGTAGTAACTCGAGATAATCCTCTTCCCTTTTCTGTGATATCACGGGATATAATTCCTTGAATTAGCTTCTTCACGCGTCTGTAGTTGTTTTCCATACGTCTTCTTCCAAAGATCACACTCCCACATGTTGTACCCTCATCTCAGAAGTAGTTATACACACGATTTTTTTCCAAAAGTAGCTGAAAATATCTCGAGAATATTCACTTGCTCTGTTTTAACCAAAACCACGTCAACTTCCTTATTTTCTCGATTCCAATCACCATATCCAGCCTATTTAGCCCAAAGGAAGATACCCATTCAATTTTAGCTCTTTAGTCTCACTAAAAGGCCACCAAATTGCTAACCCTAATTCTGCCGGTTTAATAATATCTTCCCCGCCAAATAACAGAATTTGAATGAAGAATATGGACACCCCTTATCCAGATTCGGTATCCCTTTAGCATTTAGGTTGCCCCTTAGTAATTAAGATGTCCCTTAGCAAATTCCTTGGGTGTTTTTAACAAGTTTTCTGGGGTGTTTTTAACACATTCCGAGGGTGCTTCCAACGCATTTCTGGGGTGCCTTTAGTAATTTTCTCCGGAGGTCCAAATAATAACTTTTCAATCCAATTTCTCCATAAGAATTTATTTCTCCAAAAACACCTACAAAGACATAAAATACCAAAATAAGCACAAAATCGAGTACTAACATTACAGAGAATTGAGGCTAATATAGACACATAAATGCGTCTATCACTTACCCCGTTCAAAAATTCTTTACATGATTCCTTTCATAGTGGAAGGAAAAGAACGGTATGATGTTGTCTGTGATTATTGTGTTGAAAAGATTGAAAGGACTCTTGAGTCTAGCTGCACATATTATGAGAAAAGAATATATGGAATCTGTTCCGATTATTGCTCCTTCTCTATCAAGACAACTCTCTCAACAATTCTTGCTCAAAATTTGTTTGAGGTAACAATGGAACTCATTGGGAGAAGAGATCTTCTCAAGGATGATCTTATTTATGCCAAAACGAGTATCGCTGGATATAAAGAATCTATTGCAAAATATAGATGGCCTGAAGACCTTGGAGAATTTAGAAGAAATTTAGAAGATTCTAAAGAGGAAGAAACCAAAATTGAGATTCTTCTAAAGGATTTCTTCAGTAAGGCATGCAAAGCAAAGATAAGATTAAATTCTTATTTGAAACTAGGCTACTTTATGTAAAGTCTATTGAGAATAAAACTATTATGAATAAAATTATTTGATTTTTCTTGTGATAGTTTTTGGTTTACATAGCCTATGCTTGAATGCTTTTATCTCATTGCTATGTATGTTTATGGGATGTTTGATTTCGGTTTTACTACCTTAATATTCGATCTCATATGTTGTGAACCCTTGTGGTTTGGGTGACTTTTTGATTTAGCAGGATTAAGTTCTAGACCATGTTGGTAGGCTTTATCAAAGAATCATGAGGGGTTCTGGTAGAAACAATATGTGAAAAAGTCACAATATGTTGAATCGGTTTTGGTTTAGCATAAAAGCATATGTGTTTCGACGGTTTTCAACTTTTGCTTGCAATTGTTAAAACCGATTTTCAACCTTTCTCTGGTAAAGGTTGGTTGTTGTTATTATTTTGTTTTTGGCATAAGGATGACAACATGATGATATTTCGATATCAATTCTCCCTGGAAGAAGATGCAATCATATTGGAGAAGTGGATGCGAAATTTGAGGTAACAATCTTGTTAGTTAATTGTTTTCCTGTTTAAGAAAAGCCTGAGTTTATTTCATATATATTTATTACTTTTGCTTAACAAAATTTTGGTTCAATTGATGTTTATTCCATTATGTGTGTATGGATGTATGTGTGATTCAATTGGTTCCGGTTAAGAAAAACTATTGTTATCTTGATTTATTGTGTGGTATCAATTGTTTAAGCTTACAAAATTTCGGTGCAATTGCGGTGCTTTTAATGTCTATATTGTTTCAATTGCTTCCGGTTGAGGTGAATAATTATGCAAGTTTATTTATTTGGTTTGTATGAATTATTTATGGCTTAATGAAATAAAAGGTGTACGGGATGAGTTGTTTAGTCCAATTCGATTCCGGATAAGAGAAATTAAGTTAATTCTGATCTTAGTTAGACTTATCGAAGTGAGGTTTCGGTTATTCAAGTCTAATCGAATGCCTTAACAAGAAATGCTAGTTAACTAACCTAGTATTTGTCTTTTTTAAAATTGAAAGGTCAAAGTTTATGGATAATTAGAACCTGATGAGAAAAATAGAGTTATCTTTATTTTGGTCTTATCGAATTAAGCGATTGTTTTTGTACAATCGGTTTAACAAAGGGACTAAGGTGCTTAGTTGATTTTTGGTTTGCTAAACTAAAATGGAAAAAAAAAATCGGACAATTGTTTCCTTGGTAACTTATCAAAATAAAACTACTTGTAGTTTCGATTTTGATATTGGTTATCAGAACATGGTGTGTGGAACCCTCGTGCCTAACTCTACAAGTTGCAAGTCTATTGAGATTTGTAAGATTCTTTTCGTGTTGTCCTTTATTTTTTCGTTTCTTTATCATTTTTTGAAAAAAAAGGGGGAGAAATATATGGAGTAAACAAGTGATACTGGCATTGATTTTATATTGATTGGTATCGCTAAGGAAAAGAACATTGGTGCTTAAACGTTTTATCTAAACGAAAGAGTGAAAGCACAGACTAAGGGGGAGTAACATGTCATATGAATTGGTATAACAAAGACGTGCGGATTGAATATCTACCTATCTTCCTTAGGGGGGGTAATAGCTTTGTTATTATAATGTCAACAACGTCATTTTCAAGGATTGAATGTAAGCAGTTTACTGTGCTGTTGAATCGGGAATCAAGCGTATGTGTAATGAATTATTGTAATTTGTTTATCCATGTGATGTAAGAGTTTTGTCACTAAAATTGACAAAGGGGGAGATTGTTAGAGCATAGCTCGGTTGAACCCACCAAGCGTTGGTATGTCAAGTTTGGTTGTCATATTTTAGTGAATCAAAACTCATGTTAAGAGTCGTTTGATTATGTACTAGAGTCAACTTCGTATAGGTTAGCTTGAAAGTATTAGGATATGAGACTTTACAAGTATTGCGAAGACTTGAAGATGTGAAGAAGCAAGGAGCTACAACGACAACAATCATCCTTCCACTTGAGGTTAGTTATATTTGACTTGAACTGTTTCATTCCCTAACGTATCTTTCAAGTCGTGCATATTGAAAACAAAAATGCGAAGCATATTTGAACTCTAGATAGATATAGTATTAAGGAATACAATATGAGGTTTATTGCTTAACCATTAAACTTTGTAGATAAGACATCGTCATAATCATTTGAATGCTATTGTGATTATGTATGGGTATGAGGTGAGGATTTCATCCTAGGGAACAATGTTTTACATGTGTTATAAGGAAGTAAGTTCATAAACTTGTTTGTGAATCGAAAAGGAAATCGCCAGGCGTTATTGGTTTTGTTATTCATTGCATATCTTATGAACAACCAATATGTGTGATTGAGTATAACCGTTCACGACTTGTTGTGTTCTTGGTAGAACTATTCACAAAGGCATGACTTATGTATCGGTATGACTTTTATTAGTGAAACCGATCTTAAGTAATCACCTGAGATGGTATGATCGGGTTTGTGATTTTCCGTCTGACCAAATATGGGAAAGGGGGACCGATCCTAGTAAGAGGTGCAGTACATCAAAAAGGGGAACCGATCCTTATATGAGGTGCAACAAGGTTTATAGCAGAAAGGGGAACCGATCCTATGAACATATGCAACACGTTTTTAGGCAAAGGGGAACCGATCCTATGGACATGTGCAACACATATAAGTTAGATACCATATATATGTGGGGAACCGATCCTAGTACCTAGTCAATCGAATTTTGGAAAGCTAGTATGACTATGCACAATACTCACATGGAAGGTAGAACCGAAACTTGTTTTGGTAGAACCGTTAAACCCATGATTGTGATTGAATGTTATTTGATCAATCACATAGTTCTTGAAAGTCAAATGAACCAATTCTAAACTTGCTTGGAAGTGTGGCAAATCGGTTTCAAGGTTGTAAGTGTGAAATAGAACTTACAAATTTAAGATGTCGACATACTTTGAACACGTGCCATGAATGTTTATTTGTTTAATTGTTCAAAGTTACTCCTTAATAGCTAAGGGAAGAGAATCCCAGGATCGAACATAAATAAGTTAAGAATCTTTTAATTAAGGTATCTAACTTGATTTTGTAGGGAAATAAGAATTAGTAATGTGCATTTACTAATTAGAGATTTTCCGAGAGATTTCGATCATTATTTTTGGACAGAGCATTTTCAGGAATTATGGAAACCGAATTTGTGCTTTAATGAATATCTTGAGAATATTTTCGGTTTTGGAAATTCCTTGGTGTCCAAACTTCCTTGTCTATAAATACTTGAAGTTTGCCTTTCTAGCAAACTAATCCTTCGTAACAACAGACTTCCTCTTTGTTGTGTTGTTTGATGCGTGTCGTAACCACAACAAATTAATTAATATTTTTCCACCTAATTAACATGTAATATAGTGTAGTTAAGTTCGCTCCCACGAGGAGCAAGAGATTCTTAGTTGTAAAAATTGTCACCAAAAAGGGGGGTTATAAAGCAAAGAAAATTAACAAAGCAATTCAAAGATAAAGTTAAAATCAATAAGAAAAGTTAGATCAAGGAATCCTTCTTCGTTGCAAAATAATGAATCAAGTTATGTTCTTTTCTACTTGTTATTAGTCACAAATTATCACCAACCGTAGGTAAAGCAGCTTGATCAGTGCTAAACCCCTAAATCCCTTGTATCACCGGATACGGAAGTTCTCGACTACCGGATTCTATTTACCAAACCACCTAGTAGTAGATCACTCTAGATGTAATTTAAATAAACGCATTAAGATTTATGAACTTATTAGGTTAATATTAGTAGTTAGACTCTTAGATCAAGGTCTACTTGCTAACGTTGTTTTCACACACAATTGCTCCACGGAATCCCTCCGCAAGGTCTCGTGTTTGCTACTTATGTAAAGAGTCAAGAAACGATTACTTATCCCCTAACTTTCACTAGCTTTAGATTAAATTAACAAATCAATTTAGCGTGCACTCTAAACAATCTATCAATCAACCATGAATGTATAAACATTCCTATTAGTAAAAACAAACGATAATCATGTGAAAACTTCAAGATAAAATTGAAAACAAAACTCAAACAATGTTAAGAACTAGGAATTCATCCTCAATCAATAATAAAATTAGCTACTCATGTTTTTGAAATTCACTCAAATAATTAAAAGGAGAATTTTTAAAGTTCACACAAATAATTAAAAGAAGAATTTGAAAAGCAAGCAAAAACACAAGTATTGTGTGTGTAAAAGGTGTGTAGAGAGATGTGTTGTGAAGTGTGTAGAAAACTTCTCTATTTATAGGCTTCAATATTCTCCAAATCTTCCAAGGAATAGAACCCCTTTCCTTTAGCAATTCAATTTCCAAGTCCAAGCCTTTCTCAAATCTTCCATCTTCTCTTTCCAAATTTGAACCCAATTCCACAAACCCATGAGTTTAGATGATTCTAGAGAATTCTTCACAAATTTTCATCCAATTTCCAAATCTAAGTCTTCACACCCATGAGAAGAATCCACACAAAATTATGTAATTTTAGGGTCGCCTGAAAAATCCTGGTATCACCGGAATCCAGCAGGAAAAAGTCGCCGGAATAGTGCCACCGGTAATCTGGATTCTCTTCTCTGATAACAGAATATTCCGTTACGATACTGTCAAAGTTAACGGTCAAATCAGTCAAACCTTCAGTCAATGGGTCAAGGCAGAAGAGTGACTCAGCCACCGAGTCAGCATCTTACTCGGCTAACTGGTCTTATTCAGTTGAGTTGGACCGGTTTCTGGATCGGTCATCTGAATCATTGAGTTGACTCGCCATAACCTGAGTCCGGCCGAGTCTCGGCTGTTTATACGACATTCCCAGGCCAAATTCAAGCCGATCTCTTCTTCACCTGTAACAGATCCTAGCATACATCTATTGAAGCTTCAATCGTTCTTCCATACTTCCCTGCAACATCAAAACTCATACACAAACCCTGCATCCATCTCAGACCACCAACAACAGCTTCAAATCCTCCAATTGGAGCTCCATTCTTCATTACAGACTTCAAACTCCATTAAACATTGCATCAAACACTTCTTCCTGTGTAGCATTATAGCTCAAGAACGAGCTTAATTCATCATTCCCATCTGCCTGTCTCGCTGTTACTCTTGAATCCATCAATTCCATCACCAACAACACACGCAATTCTTCATCTGTTGTAGCTTCCATACTATTCTCTGTATCTCCAATACCTTCTTCAATTGAAACAGCCTTGAACCAAATCACAATCAATCTTCATATGAACCCATAGCGACCACTATTATCGATTCTTCTCATCTGTTGATCAATTTGAGATCAATTACCACAAACCCATTCTCAGTGCAACTCAAACCCATTCCTCTCTGCATCTCTCGATCTCTTTCTCAGATTCAATCCACGCAACAGAACCATTGTTAATCATCCATGGAAACAACCAACAGAACTCTCAGATTTAATCTCTGTCCCTGAAATCTTCGAACCCATCTGATTTCTTCATCATCTCATCACAGCAGATCCCCTTTTGTTCTTCAAATACATGACCTTCAGTTTGTTCATCACAGATCGAGCAACTTCTTCTTCTTCTTCATATAAATCTTCCATTAAGCTTCCTTCTGAGTCCCTGAATCTCTTACAAGAACCTTCAATTTCTCTCGGCCGCTTATGGTCGCGCCTCTTTCTGTATCTTGATTTCAGGCAAAAATGATTGAGAAATAAATCTTCTCGATTTAGGGAAGGGGTATGAGAGCTGGGTCTGGATCCGGATTTTATTATGGGCCACTCAATCACATCCCCAACTAGCTTAATACATAGGTGCCATAAGTGCCTAAACGGGATGCCTTTAACATTTGAATGGGTTTCCCCTTATCCTTAGCTGAGCTGTCTTTAATGCTTCTCCAAAAGAGTTGCCCCTTAACCGTGGCTGGGCTCCATATATTACTTGCTTGTGAAATGACATTTACACCCTTTAGCGCAACTTTGGATGGTTTCTTCTTCTTTTCGTTCGTGCGACTCCATAGTAACTATAAAACTCAAAACAAGCGTAAAATACATAATTTACAAGAAAAATAGCAAAGAAAGCATAAACAATAGATAGTAAATAGGATGTATTCTACACCCTATCAAATTCCCCCACACTTAGACTTTGCTAGTCCTCGAGCAAATCAAACTAAAAACTCACAACTTCAAAGCGTTCCAGCGTCCCAAGCATCCAAAGAGCTATGAGGACATAGATTTTCTGCATGCTAGTAATAAGAAGTTAGAAATACTAAAGAACATATTCTCATTCTTAAATGTTGAGTGAGAAATAACCACACCATAATGAGAGAACGCGTGTTTGAGAAACGATCAATAAGCATTTCGCCTCAACTTCTGCCTCACCAAAAAGGATTTTATGATAATTGCACTCAAAAAGACGTACTTTTATGGGTCTCACATGTGTGCAGGTAGGAATGAAGAGAGAAATTCTGCAACACGTTGAATGGTGGGAAGGACAACTTCCGAAATATTTTTAAAAACCCACATCTTTTAACATTTTGAAAAACCATTTTTCTAACGATCTCTAAGAAAGGAAATCAACCACTATTATCGAGGATGAGATTACTTACTCACCTTCACATCCGATCGCCAATTATGATAACACCACTCTCACGGCATCCAATAGAAATGTCTTCCGCTCTTCGTCTTTATCTTCTTGGTCTTCGTCTTCGGCTTCAACTATTGATGATAAACTCTCGAACTTCGTAATTCCTTAACAATTTGTAACCTTTTTCCCTTAAATCCTTGTCGCTTGAAACTTCCTTATATATTTTCCTTCCCCACGGCTTATTAAATAAATAAAAACAAAACAAATATTTCTCTTGTCTCTTTTTTTTTTTTTTTTTTTTTTTTAATTTTTTTTTTTATTTAAAAACAAGAGAAATAAAACAAACCATTGCCGTGGGAAAAGTACTTTACCGCTTGATTCTTCGCAACTTGTATCGTCTCGAAATCATAAACCTCAATAATTCTCACCTTTTGATTTTGTTTGCTCTTATAAATAAGTCTTCATACTTGGATATATAATTACATCATTGTATTTTAAGTCCTCAACATATATGTAAAAATCTGCACTTTGTATGTTGTTTTACTTGAATTTGAAATTTGCTCTTTTTCTCGTTCCGTTGCTTGTAAACCTTGAACTTTTTCCAACTTTCCTTGTAGATTTTGATGTCGCTCTTTGTTGATGATGATGGTGTTTCTATGGACCCGTTGTTGTGGAGAGAATGGTGCTAACTGCAAATCGAACTACAAGAAGGAGGCTTTCATCTATAGACGTCACCCTCATGATTGACAAAATTAGCACTCAAGAGATCAAAGAGTAGTGCTTCTATTGGTGGGAGGTTGGGTAGCTCACCATTCTACCCGGAATTAACGTACGGTGACACACACTCAAAAGAAAAGCTCTTTAGTCAGCTACAAAGAATATTTGGTCGGTGCCTCACATGATATGAATACGGGTAGTCTCCACTAATGATTGATCAGCAACTCTAATAATGCATTTCTCCCTGCACCAAATTTGCATCACCGGCATGATTAAATCCATTATTTAACACTCTAACAAGCAAGAAATCCGAATGTAGTTCCCTAACACTTCCAAGTTCAGTTATGTCGGTCAGAATCTCTATGTAAACATACCTAGAAGTATGCTAGTGACTCTAAAATCTCTAAAAGTTGAAGGTTTTATGTAAAACTTTTTTTTTTTTTTTAAATACATGCTTAACCACTCCCCCACACTTAAACCTTACATTGTCCTCAATGTAATTGAATCGTCCTAGTAAAGTCAAGGTGGGAAATTTTAACATGATATGGAACAAGAAAAAGAAATAACAAAAAACAAAAGGATAAGAAATACAAAACCTATGGGTTGCCTCCCATGAAGCGCTTGTTTTAAAGTCGACAGCCCGACTTATTCATTGCATGATTCATTAGCCCGCATCAATCTCTTTCACGGGAAAACATGACTTCACATCACTAGGGTATCTCATTGTCTTAAAGATATTGAAGTGGATAAGTGTACCATCAAACTCCATAGTCAAGGTGCCATTTTGGACATCAATCTTTGTTCCGGCGGTGCTTAAGAACGGTCTACCCAAAAGCAAAGGTGTAGACTTGGAAGAATTCTCATCATTCATGTCTAAGACATAGAAATTGGCCGGAAATACAAGCTCATTAACCTGCACCAAAACATTCTCAACAATCCCTTTCGGGTAAACATTAGATCGGTTAGCAAGTTCAAGAACTACCCCGGTCTCCTTAAGAGGACCAAGATTCAAAGAATCATAAATCGAGGAAGGCATAACATTAACCGATGCTCCCAAATCTAGTAAAGCTCGAGTAAACCTTGTTTTACCAATTGTGCAAGGTATAGTGAAACTACCGGGGTCCTTTAATTTTGGTGGGAGTTTCTTGAGAATGAACGCCGAAGCATTCTCCCCCACACTCATACTTCATTCCCTTTTAACCTTTTCTTCTTCATGCACAACTCTTTTAAGAACTTTGCACAACGAGGAATTTGACGAATAGCTTCAATGAGTGGAATATTGACTTGTACTTTCTTAAGGATGTCCCAAATATCCTTGTATTCCAAGTCTTTCTTCGATTTAGCAAATCGGCTAGGAAACGGGGGTGGAGTTGTGAAAGTAGGAACCGTCTCCTCGGGTTGGTTGGTTGGGGATGTATTCTCCTTTGGTGCGGTTTTAATTTCCTCTTTCTCATCATACACCTTATCTTGTTGATTTGGTTGCTCCACTTGTTTCCCACTCCTCAAAGTAATCGCATTAACGCTCTCTCTTGGATTAACAAATGGTTGTGAAGGAAGCTTTGTGGACGCTTGAGCTTTCAAGAGGTTCACATCGGTCGCTAATTGCCCCAATTGAATTTCCAAAGCCTTGATTGCCGAATCGGTCTTTTGTTGTTGTTGTTGAACCAAAGTGGTGATACCTTGCATACCTTGCATCAATGCATTGAGATTGTCATCAATTGAAGAATCTCGCTCCTTGACTTGTTGTGGTTGGAATTGTTGTTGAGGTTGGAAGCGTGATTGTTGGAAACCGCCTTGTTGCGCATATGGATTAGGAGCCTCCGCTTGCTTGTTTGCATAACTAAAGTTAGGATGATCCTTCCAACCGGGATTGTAAGTATTCGAGTATGGATCGTACCTCGGCCTTTGATTTGGATATAAAGCATTTACTTGTTCGGTCTCATCATCCGGAATAATAACCGCGGCCATCCTTTGAATCATTATCTCCATGTTACCCATCCTTTGATCAAGATGTGATGATGAATCACTAACTTCATGCACTTGCCTAACCATGGGTTCATCTCTTGTGTAGAATTGTTGCGAGTTTGCAGCCATACTTTCAATCAATTCGGTAGCTTGGGTCACCGTCTTGTTCACTAATGCACCACCACCCGCGGCGTCAAGAAGAGACCTATCACTTGGGTGGAGAGCTTCGTAGAAGTATTGGAGTATCATAACGTCACTAAATCGATGGTGTGGACAGCTTGACACCAATCTCTTGTATCGCTCCCAACATTCATACAACGACTCTCCCACATGTTGCTTCAATCCACAAATCTCCTTGCGAATTTGAGTAGCTTTTGATGCGGGAAAATATCTCTCGAGGAAAAGTTTCTTCATCCCATTCCATGTTGTGATACTTCCGGAAGGCAAATAATATAACCATTCCTTAGCATTGCCATCTAAAGAAAACCGGAAAGCTTTCAACATTGCTCCATCCGCATTAGTCTCCGGTGGAAGCATAGCCATAACTATGGTATAGAAGTCCATAAGACGTTTGTTTGGGTCTTCATTCACCATGCCATGAAACTTTGGTAACTCTCTAATCAACCCCGGCTTGATCTCGAAGGTTGAGTTAGTTTGGATACACCATTGTTGTGTATCAAGCCTGTGAGAAGCTAGGTCCTTGAGTGTACGATCAGCCATTGCTTCTTCTTCTTTGTCCGAATCTGCTAACTCACTTGATGAAGAAGGAGGAAGTGGAGTGTTAACCGCTCGAATGAAATCCTTTAGTTGAGTGCCGGATCGAAGACGTATTGGACTCGGTCGGCCCTTTTTAAGCATTCACCAAAGGTATAGCACCTGAAACAAGACTCTCGAAAACTAAGTTAGATACGGTATAGAATCTAACAAAGCAAGAATAAAGCAAAAAGAAAAATAAAAACAACTAAAATCGTCCGCTTCTCCCAGCATGGCTAAAAATTTGATGCGTGTCGTAACCACAAAAAATTAATTAATATTTTTCCACCTAATTAACAAGTAATATAGTGTACTTAAGTTCGTTCCCACGAGGAGCAAGAGATTCTTAGTTGTAAAAATTGTCACCAAAAAGGGGGGTTATAAAGCAAAGAAAATTAACAAAGCAATTCAAAGATAAAGTTAAAATCAATAAGAAAAGTTAGATCAAGGAATCCTTCTTCGTTGCAAAATAATGAATCAAGTTATGTTCTTTTCTACTTGTTATTAGTCACAAATTATCACCAACCGTAGGTAAAGCAGCTTGATCAGTGCTAAACCCCTAAATCCCTTGTATCACCGGATACGGAAGTTCTCGACTACCGGATTCTATTTACCAAACCACCTAGTAGTAGATCACTCTAGATGTAATTTAAATAAACGCATTAAGATTTATGAACTTATTAGGTTAATATTAGTAGTTAGACTCTTAGATCAAGGTCTACTTGCTAACGTTGTTTTCATACACAATTGCTCCACGGAATCCCTCCGCAAGGTCTCGTGTTTGCTACTTATGTAAAGAGTCAAGAAACGATTACTTATCCCCTAACTTTCACTATCTTTAGATTAAATTAACAAATCAATTTAGCGTGCACTCTAAACAATCTATCAATCAACCATGAATGTATAAACATTCCTATTAGTAAAAACAAACGATAATCATGTGAAAACTTCAAGATAGAATTGAAAACAAAACTCAAACAATGTTAAGAACTAGGAATTCATCCTCAATCAATAATAAAATTAGCTACTCATGTTTTTGAAATTCACTCAAATAATTAAAAGGAGAATTTTTAAAGTTCACACAAATAATTAAAAGAAGAATTTGAAAAGCAAGCAAAAACACAAGTATTGTGTGTGTAAAAGGTGTGTAGAGAGATGTGTTGTGAAGTGTGTAGAAAACTTCTCTATTTATAGGCTTCAATATTCTCCAAATCTTCCAAGGAATAGAACCCCTTTCCTTTAGCAATTCAATTTCCAAGTGCAAGCCTTTCTCAAATCTTCCATCTTCTCTTTCCAAATTTGAACCCAATTCCACAAACCCATGAGTTTAGATGATTCTAGAGAATTCTTCACAAATTTTCATCCAATTTCCAAATCTAAGTCTTCACACCCATGAGAAGAATCCACACAAAATTATGTAATTTTAGGGTCGCCTGAAAAATCCTGGTATCACCGGAATCCGGCCGGAAAAAGTCGCCGAAATAGTGCCGCCGGTCATCTGGATTCTCTTCTCTGATAACAGAATATTCCGTTACGATACCGTCAAAGTTAACGGTCAAATCAGTCAAACCGTCAGTCAATGGGTCAAGGCAGAAGAGTGACTCAGCCACCGAGTCAGCATCTTACTCGGCTAATCGGGTCTTATTCGGTTGAGTTGGACCGGTTTCGGATCGGTTATCTCAATCATTGAGTTGACTCGCCAGGAACTGCAGTCCCGTAGAGTCTCTACTGTTTATACGACATTCCCAGGCCAAATTCAGGCCGATCTCTTCTTCACCTGTAACAGATCCTAGCATACATCTATTGAAGCTTCAATCGTTCTTCCATACTTCCTTGCAACATCAACAAAACTCATACACAAACCCTGCATCCATCTCAGACCACCAACAACAGCTTCAAATCCTCCAATTGGAGCCCCATTCTTCATTACAGACTTCAAACTCCATTAAACATTGCATCAAACACTTCTTCCTGTGTAGCATTATAGCTCAAGAACGAGCTTAATTCATCATTCCCATCTCCCTGTCTCGCTGTTACTCTTGAATCCATCAATTCCATCACCAACAACACACGCAATTCTTCATCTATTGTAGCTTCCATACTATTCTTTGTATCTCCAATTCCTTCTTCAATTGAAATAGCCTTGAACCAAATCACAATCAATCTTCATATGAACCCATAGCGACCACTATTATCGATTCTTCTCATCTGTTGATCAATTTGAGATCAATTACCACAAACCCATTCTCAGTGCAACTCAAACCCATTCCTCTCTGCATCTCTCGATCTCTTTCTCAGATTCAATCCACGCAACAGAACCATTGTTAATCATCCATGGAAACAACCAACAGAACTCTCAGATTTAATCTCTGTCCCTGAAATCTTCGAACCCATCTGATTTCTTCATCATCTCATCACATCAGATCCCCTTTTGTTCTTCAAATACATGACCTTCAGTTTGTTCATCACAGATCGAGCAACTTCTTCTTCTTCTTCATATAAATCTTCCATTAAGCTTCCTTCTGAGTCCCTGAATCTCTTACAAGAACCTTCAATTTCTCTCGGCTGCTTATGGCTGCGCCTCTTTCTGTATCTTGATTTCAGGCAAAAATGATTGAGAAATAAATCTTCTCGATTTAGGGTAGGGGTATGAGAGCTGGGTCTGGATCCGGATTTTATTATGGGCCACTCAATCACATCCCCAACTAGCTTAATACATAGGTGCCATAAGTGCCTAACCTGGATGCCTTTAACATTTGAATGGGTTTCCCCTTATCCTTAGCTGAGCTGTCTTTAATGCTTCTCCAAAAGAGTTGCCCCTTAACCGTGGCTGGGCTCCAAATATTACTTGCTTGTGAAATGACATTTACACCCTTTAGCGCAACTTTGGATGGTTTCTTCTTCTTTTCGTTCGTGCGACTCCATAGTAACTATAAAACTCAAAACAAGCGTAAAATACATAATTTACAAGAAAAATAGCAAAGAAAGCATAAACAATAGATAGTAAATAGGATGTATTCTACACCCTATCATTGTTACTGGTGTAACCGCCTATTCGGAGAGGAGAGTAACCTAATTAGGCGAAATCTCTTACGGCCGCTCAGTTTAAAGTCTTCTTCGGGATTGAGAAGCTCTATTAGTACCGTTGGTGGGAAACTAGATAATTGCGGTTTATCTTTTGTTTTCTTTGATTTGATTGACTAACGGTGGTTGAACTTTGATTGCACCTAGTTTGTTTATGCTTGAGAATCTTCTCTTCTGATATAAGATTCACTCAAACTAGTTCAGAGTTTCAACAGGGATCTTTAGACTGTTGTTAATTCTAAAGACGATCTTGTGATAATCCATTGTTAACAGACCCCGTTCTGTGCGTGATTGATCATAAGAGATTCAAGTGATTGTGTGCAGGTGTTTATTGAAGATCTAAGAAGATTTGAAGACAAAGAAGATATTGAAGATTTCTAATTTGTGGGTTCATAATCTTTGGTGTGCACAATAATCTTTGGTGTGCACAATACTTGTTCCTGTGTGATACTAGTTGGTTTTGCTAGAGTCGATTCTCCTTTAACCTTAGGTTTCTTCTCGAGACCCTGTAGGTTAACGACTGAAAGACTTCATTGGGATTGAAAAGCCAGACGAAACTACTTCTCTTGTAGTTGAGCGATCTTATCTTGCCATTTTCTATCGTACGAGTTCAATTGAATAATTGACTTGAGATTATATCTCCGATAGGGAAAGATAAAAAGAAATCACAAACGTCTTCGTCTCATCGTTTGTGATTCCACAATATCTAGTTTCGCTACCATACGATTTAGATTATTGTAAGGTGATTGATAATACTAGGCTGTTCTTCGGGAATATAACTCCGGGTTATCAATTAGTTCCTGTTCACCTTGATTTATCAAAAGACAGAACAAAAACTCATAGGTTTATCTGTGGGAGATAGATTTATCTATTATCGTAGACTTTTATGTGTGATACAGATTTGTTTATTGAAGTCTTCGACTTTGGGTCGTATCAACTCTTAGTTGTGGGTGAGATCAACTAAGGGAATCAAGTGCGTAGTATCCTGCTGGGATCAGAGACGTAAGGAGCGCAACTGTACCTTGAATCAGTGTGAAATTGATTAGGGTTCAACTACGGTCCATACCAAAGTTAGTTTGTAGTAGGCTAGTGTCTGTAGCGGCTTAATACAGTGTGGTGTTCAATCTGGACTAGGTCCCGGGGTTTTTCTGCATTTGCGGTTTCCTCGTTAACAAAACTTCTGGTGTATGTGTTATTTCTATTCCGCATTATATTTCGTTATATAATTTAAATATCACAGGTTGTGCGTTAAGATCAATCTATTAGAATATCCAACCTTTGGTTGTTGATTTACATTGATTGACACTTGGATATTGGTATTTGGTACCATCCAAGTTTATCTGTCTAGTATTTGATAAAGACTCGCAGGTTTCCATTTGCTTGAGTAAAGATCAAATCGAGAGATAAAGATATTAACTTCTTGATATACTTTTTATTAAGATTGAGTCTGACTGTCTAGTTGATTCTCTTAAAATTATATTAGAGTTAGTCCATACAGATTGCTAATCGAAATATTGGGTGAGGTTGTTGTACCCCCGCTTTTTCAATAAGGACTATAGGATGTTAGTAGATGACGTGCAGTCCCCAGCCGTTTCTTTGGTGAGTTGTCGATGTTTCCCCCGTCATGAATTTTCTTATCCGTACAATTAGGATCACAAACAAATGTTTGTTAATCTCAGAATTTTTCTCCATTGATCATTGACAGTCTTCATCTTGCTCTTGGGCAAATAATTCAGGAATCCAGCACCGATGAGGGAGTTGATGTAAGTATCTCTTTTCGTGCAAGCGATCATGGCATCTTCTTGAATGAAGTAATAATAATTGTTGTTGATTTATCCAGGAGGAGATTATTACGGATAAACAACATATTGATGAAGCACATTCTTCCTTGGAAAATGAGGAGACGGAGAATCTTCAAAACCTGTAAATGAATGGAGGCAGTAATGCCACTAACGGTGACTTCAACAACATTAGTCCTTCGAACGGCTTAGAGACTCCTCAAGTAAGTATTCCTCCCGTAATTTCTTCATAGAAGTATGAAATTGCTGACTTGTGAATGAATGAATGAGAATCCATACGAATATATCAGAAATTTTGCCGAAATACGTCACCAGGAAAATCCAGATTTCAGTCTTTCAGTAAATACGCTGTAGAATCTTCGTCCGATGTCGGATTTTCGCGATCTACCCATGTTTTTTCATGACCAGGAAATTTCCAAGCTTTTTCAAAGAATATTTTTGAGTTTTGAACATGTTTGGGGGCCAAAATAGGCGAAACTGTAAACTTCCAGGAGACTTCCAGAAAATTTTCAGCTGGCATGTAGTCCAATGTTTTGGCCACATCTTTTTGCTCGTTTATACAATTGCTGTGAATTTTGGATATGTTGTAGAGGACATCCATACTAAGAGAATGGTATATGACCTATCCCTAGATTCTTCACCAATTTCTCCCAGCTCGCTACTTTGTGCGGGACAGTGTAAAATCATCTCAGACGAGCTTGTTGTAAAACACTCCTGTTGTGTCTTTAGACCATTCGCTTGTGTCTTGAACGGTTGGTGAAGGATTTTAATGTCATTGATTCATTTGAGATCAGGACCCCTTGATTGATACATGAGCATGGTGCTTGCAGTGCCATCTTGTTTCTGTCAGTCGTAGAAACATCACTTTTGAAACCCTGGTCACGGGACCATAACTGAGGTTGCTCTCAAGAGGGGATGATGTAATGACCATGGTTGCATGTCCTGGTGGTAGAATTACTTTTACGATGAATGATTAGCACTGGAGAGCTCGATGACACGAGTCTTGGACTGTGAAGTTGATCCTCATGATCAGTGGGCCGTCAGTCCCCAGTATTTTGTTAAATCTATCCCTTTCGTTTTCCCTTCTTATGGCAAGACCTAGATAGAGGACCCGGGTAGAAAAATTGATGTAAAGACCTAGGTGGTCGAAGTTGGAGGTACCTTGATGAAGGACTTAGTGGAAAGAAATGGTGGACACCGATCGACTTTGGAGGTTATGAATCCCGTCTAACAATTGATGCTTGCATGTTGTATGCCCTGGAAGCTGTAGGAACCTCATACGATGTCGGAATTCGGTGATTGACCCCAACTTTTGGAGCCAAGAGACTGAGTTATCATAGGAGAAAAGAATTTCTCAATTCGTAGTTGTGCAGGTCACCCAACCAAGCGTGCACATTTGTAATTTGTAATCCCCTACAGAATTTTCAGATTTCATAGACCTGGAAGTAAAGGCCATATCTTTCAGCTCGTATGTCCGATTGATGCGCCCTTTTGGTATGTTGGAGAAAAGACATAGATAAACATCTTTCGTTGAGGAAGTATTGTCCCATTCCTCACCCATTGGTACGTTTTTATAAACCCATGGCCTGAAGTGTGTTGTACCTCATTTTTGGAGGTGATGAGAACATCTTGTAGAAGACTTTGGCTTGTCCCCGTCCGTCGTGCAATCTTTAGGAAAACTTTCAAAGTTAACATGTTTTCACATTTACATATTTTGATATGAATCATTAGTGCTTGGAGAAGTATGATCCATCGCAGACTTAGGATGTAGAGAACAGACAGTTGATGAAGCGGGATGTTCCTCATAAGACCGTTGTAGATGCCGAGATCACGACTGATTATGCTCCAGCGATCCTTGTTGATGCTGAGATCATGGATGGTGTTCCTCTAGAGATTATTTTTGATGCTGATATCATGGTTGAAGTTGCTCCAGAGACCGAAAAGGCTAGAATCATGATTATCGACATAATCTTTGCTCCTCCATCCAGTGAGCCTTCACATTCACGAACTAGTTGGTGGGTTGAGCATTCCCAAGATGAAGGTGTACTGTTCAGCACGAATTCTCTTAAACAATATGACTTTACTGTGAACTGGCTTCTGTTTGTGAATCAACATTGTTATGGAAGATGGCAGCATCGGTCTTCATTCTGGTGAAGAGAGGAAGTTCCTCAGTCGTGCAGGGGTTTGTGATGTAGAGAGGTCCTGTTTGATGACGTTTCATGGAATCACATCAGGTTGCAATGACTTATTATGTGGATAACATTTATTGAAATATATTGAATTGATCTTCCCAATAAGATCAAGTCCCAAGTGCATCTCTCATTCGTTTAGCAAAGTTGAAGGAGTTTGTGCCATCCATGGATGAATGATGTTGCATCTGCTTCAGAAGTCTTATCATGGGATAATGAAGACTTATCGATTGTAGTTCAGTTACACTTTGATCATGATGGTGTTGAATCAGTGTGTCATCGTCGAAATATTTAAGCTGAAGCCAGATGTGCCATTATCGAAGGTGTACTCTTTGATTGAGAGTACAATTTGAAGGCGTCTTAGATGCTTGAGCGTTAAAGCGTCATATCCCTTGAGCGTCGAATGTCTTAGGTTTGATCGTCTCAGCCCCGACTATCTTTTGTTGATTCAGCATCCCTTTCATTGCAGTAGTGGGATTCAATATTTGTGCAGACATCAGAGCTTTCTGATTTTGTGGCACACATGGACACTCCTGCAAGGCTATGGAGAAACGTCGAAAGTGTTTCTTGCCATACATCATCTCAGTAATGAACGTCTCAGTGCTCGATCCAGAGAAATGTCAGACTCAACCACTTGGTAAAATACTAATACGGTGAAGCTACCATTCATAACGTCTTGCAGAGTTGCTAGCAGAATTGAGTCCCCATGCTAGGATAGCATGTGAGGAAGTAAATGACATAGACATGAAAGGAATGAGGCTTTCCTGAGTGAGGAACCTTGATGAATGCCTATGCATATTTTGCATGTTCTTGCTTCAACCTCGTCAAAGCTCAAAATTCCTCCAAGTGCTCTGATGATGGAATGTCCGTAAAAATCTTCTGGATCAGAACTTTCTTCGTTGGAAAGAAATGCAACCAAAGGCGCTTTGTCGGTACCTATTTTTTCAGCGTGGATCCACACTCGTCTGAAGAACATGTCATATCCTAAATCTTTCTGATTATGTGAAACTTGGTTTCTGCCCAGGTTGAACTTATGTTCACTTTGAGAGTGATGTAGCCATAAGTATTTCCGAGTGTTCCTTTAAGGTCTCTGATTGAGATGGATCACGATTAGATTCTTGTCGAGTGATGCCTGCGGCTCTGAGGGTTTTCAGTGGAATGATGTTGATGGCGGTGTCAGCATCGATCAACATTCTTCCGAATTCATTTCCTCTGATATGGTTTATGGTAAGCAGTCCCCAGTCATGCATCTCCTTGTCCGTGGACGAAGGTTCAAGGAGTATTTTCGGGAGGGACAGACGTCTGACATAATGTAATTAGGTGTTGTGAACATGTATTTCCTTTGTGCCTTAGACAGATAAAGTAATTTCACAGATATGCTCGATCAACGATTGAACTGCTTCTTTGACTGGTTGTTCAAAGAGTGCAAAGGTTCTGATTAGGAGGGGATTATTGTGTACTCCTTCAGTCCCCAGTTGAAGTTATTATGGATCAATCCTTCAAAATATTGTAGTTACTTGTTGGATGATCGATGAACCTATGAAGGCGACAATACCTGGGATTCTCCATTTCTTCTTCAGATGGCTCTCTCCTGATGAACGATAATTTGATTGCACCATCTTGAACCCGGACTTCTAGTAACTCGATCACTCCTTCATGAGAATAGAGAAGTTTGAGTATGTCTGATCATTTCCCCGTTGATGCCGGGTCGAGGTTTGTGCATTTCAGGATTGGTTATCTTTTCTTTGCGCCTTCTGAGGAGCGTGGGATTTTGGAGAAGCGCTATGATGTTGTATCTCGGCTTTCTTTTCATTCCTTTCAGCAACAACATTTTTTGAAGGCTGGATACTGTACTGATTGTTGACTAGGCGTCGGCTGCTTCGAGGTTCCTCGACCTTGCAGACTTTGCTCTTTCCAGTAAAGCAGGTGCAGTAGTCGCTGATCGTTTGGCTGCTTCATGAAGCTCTGAGAAAGTATGGAACCGGAGATTTTCCAGCAAGGCTCTGTAGACCGGGATTATTCCGTTATGCACAAGTCCACCAGTTGTTGTTCAGTGACATTCGGGTCATGACAATCCAAAGCTTGGACTCTGAACCTCTTCACATAATCGTTCGGATGTTCATTGTTCTTCTGAGACATTTTTCCTAAATCAGAGAGAGTGATCTGCTCTGAGACGAAGAAGTACTTTCTGCAGAAAGCATTAATCAATTCTCCCCAACTAGTGATGCTTCTTGGTGCGATGTTATTGTACCATGTGTATGCTCTGCCGGTTAAAGATTTTGAAAACTTCTTCAAGTGGACAACATGGTTGTATTCATGCTCTCCCAAGGATTCCAAGAACCGAGAGACATGTTCTCGAGTATTGCATGTTCCGTCATAAAGTGTGAACGTTGGAAAAGTATAACCTTTCGGAAGAGGAATTCTATGTATAGTAGAAGGATATGGAGGTTGGTGACGATGGACAGATGATGTCTTATCTTTTCCACGATCCTCTAGAAAGCGCTCAAAATCTTCTCGAGTGATGAAACTTTTTGATTCTATTATTGGCGGGTCATTGCATACTTCATCATCTTCCACGATGTGGATTGGGGAGATTTCAGGATTAGAATTTGAGGATATTTCCTTAGCTCTTCCTTTGTCTTACTGGCGTTGGGTCTGAGTTTGCTTAAACGACAGCTTGTCTGTCTGAGTATTGATATAGGTTCACAACTCTTTATGTGTTGCTGCCATGTCTGTCTGATTCTTGACAAGAATTTCCTGAACCTTCATGAGATCGGCAATGGTAGGTGGATATTCTCTGACTTCTTCAGGAGCTCGGCCGAACAAGGGATGGTCTCCAATGTTGGTTTGAGGGGGAGTGGTTTCTGGAGTACCACCATTGTTGCTAGTGCTAGCGTTGTTCGTGTTAGGATTTGTAACTGAATCTGGCCTAAGATCAACCATTTTGTGAAAGTTTGAGATTGCAACCGAGAGATTAATCTCCCACTGTGGTCTCCAATCTGTAGATGGGGAAAAACGTTTTGCTGGTTTTTAGGGAAGTAAGGAGATGACTTCGGGCAAGACTCCTCAACCGAGCAAACTGCTTAACCTCACACAGATGACTGCACGGGAGTGCTTTAAGTTTGAGAGATCAATCTGTAGGACTCCGGCCTAAACCAAGTCAATGGCCGTTCCAGATTCAATTCGGTCACAAAGAGGGAGATGGGTTGATCTGTAGGAGGGAAGCTGAGAATTGTGGGATCAATGATGATCAAGGATTGTGGATGTGTTGAAGGTTTCTGCAAGTATGTGTAAATAAGTTTGATCGAGAGAACTTGTGTGTAGACGATTATTCATGTAAAATGTGTAGTTGCAGGATTTCCCACACTACACCCCTCACTCAAATCTGTTTAATCAATCCATTTGGAGATGATCGATGATGTGTTTTATTAATTGTTTCTTGAAAGGTTTACAAAGAAATGTAGAGCAAAGCTAAAGAAATTACAATCTCTCTTTCCTTTCTCTCTCCTAATGACTTGTTTTACAATTCAAAAAGACCTCTCCTTACAACAGACTTACTCGACCCTTTATATAGGGTATTACATAGTGGGTGACATCTATACTGTCCTTTATTTTCGGAAACGTCTCGCGAACGCTCGCGAATATACGACTGTTTGTCTTCGCGACGCTCTTAAATCTCGCCAAGTCTTTCACACTTTCCTCATGTTCTGATTGTCGTCATCTATTACGTCATTTATTTACCTTCATGCGACTCCTTCGCGATGCAGTTGTTTATTAATCTCGCGAAGTATTGTTGTCGCGATATTCTGGTCCTACATCTTGCCTCTTTTTCCTTGAATATCGCTTGGAGAGCGATTTTTAAGGAAAAATTTGTTACTGTGGTGATCTTTGACATTTGTTGATGAAGGAACGAGTGAAAGAATACTGGACTTGAAAAGTACGTACTTGCCTCTATTCTTTTGCGAAGTTCAAGCTTTGCGAAGTGAACAAGAAGTAATATATCTTCAATTTCCCACGAGAAATTTGATTCCTTGAATCTTGGGATGACCGTTTACACGTGTCTAAAATTACTCTTTCTACCGGTATATTTAATGTTATCCTAGGTCACCCTTTTTCTTCTATTTAAGGGAGAAACCGCTGTTAAAACCATTCCTTCTCTTCTTCTATATCTTCTTCATCGTCTGCAACTATTTCCTGCTATTTATCTTCATCCTCTTCTTTTTATTATCTTTCTGTTATCGTTTTCATGGCATCCAGGTTCGTTATTTTCATTGATTTTGATGATTCTCTTGATTGACTTCCCTTATTGCAATTACTTCATCTTGATTTTGTTCTTCTTTTGATATTTCTTTCGCCATTTTTGTTTCAAAGAAGAACAAACCCATCTAAATATACCGTGGTGAACCCTAACATCCCCACCGGTTCGCAACCGAAATCTTCTTCGGCAATCAAGTCTCGGCTTCCAAAAAACAACTGCGAGTAGTAAGGTATTTTTAGAAATATTTACTCCTTTAATAGCAATTTTATTGCCTCTGTTTCTTAGTTGGTTTATTATTCGCAGGATAATAAGAATGATGACATGTCTCCCAAAAGGTCTCGCCATAATACATTAGATGCCTCTGCGGCTGCTCCAACTGTTCCTTTTTCGGGATTCAAGCATTCTTCTTTCCCTACGGTGTCTTCGCAAGGCAAATCTCCTACTTCGAGACTTCTTCGCAAGATAATCCCATTTCTTCTTCTCAAGATAATGTACCATTCCCTACAAGTGCCACCGCAGATAAATCAATCCTCGAATTTTCTGCGAGTGAAATTCTTCAAGACATGCCTATTCCTACTTTTACTTTTACCTCGCCTCCACCTATTGATCAGGTTTCTCCAACTGGCGTTCTTATAACTATGGGTGACTCAACTTTTCCTTCTTCCTCTACCATTTCTTCTTCCTCAAAATCTATCTCTCTTAGCAAAGAAAATTTGGAAGGGATAGACATAGCTTTTAAAATTTTATCGTATACCATGAATGATGTTAAAAAGCCTCCACCGATCCCACCAAATCTAGCGTTTCGAGTCTTTGGGTAAATTCTTTGGTTCCGATATGATATCGCGAGCATCCTTGGAACAAGAAATTAAGACTTTGAAGAATAATCTTCATAATACTTTGTTGGATCGCGATAATCTTCGCAGGAAGAATGAAGAATTAAAAGGTATCTCTCCTTTCCCCATTTTTTTTTTTTTTTTTTTTTTTTTTTTTGAAACTTGGTTCGCCTCTCAAGTTTTGCACCAGAAACGTAAGATGGAGATATATCAACTGGAATCTATTGTGGAAGAGACTCGAACGGAAAGAGACGCCGGATGGAACAAAGATAACCGTTTAGATAATCTTCATACGTTTTACATGGACCAAATAAATAACCTTTCCCAAGAAAACATCTCGCTTAGTTCAAAACCAAGAATTATTAAGTAGTGAAGTGTCGCGTCTCTCATATTCTTTGAATAAATCTAATTTGGAGTTGGAAACCTTATCAGATGAAAACGGAACTTTATCTCTTGAGAGGCGAGCTTTATTGGATAAGGTGGCAATATCCTCGCAACAACTTGATGCTTGTAAAAAATCATTGAATGAGCAAGAACAATCTATCTCGCCTCTTTTGAAAAATAAACTTGAAGATACTACCACTTTGAAAGAGATAAACTTATTCGAATAGAATAAATCTAAGTGTGAAAGCCAACCAACTCAAGGATGATTATACCAAGTTAAAAGAATCCCATTCTTCCCTTGCGAATCAAAATAAGTTATTGATTTCTAACGAAAAGAGTTTGCGGTCGCGGTTAAAAGGTCTTGTTGGTGATGGTTTTGATAATGCCATGGAAAATCTGGGAATAATTGCTTGGCCCTTACTCAATATCTTGTCTCGCAGAAGGAAGGTAGTCATAAAATTTGACTGCCTTTTCCATTATTTTTCTTTTCTAATTTTTTCTTTTCCATTATATACCATTTTTCATCTTATAATTTTAATGTCTTCCTTTACCCTGCGAGAATCGAGAAAAATCTTCACTCTTCTCTATCTACTTTGGAAGCGGCGCATGCTAAAATTTGTAAGGAAAATGCAACGCTAGTTGCTTCTCTTGCCCAATCTCGCGATCGGGCCGGAAAGGAGGTTTAACTACCTTAATCATCTTAAAGATATCCAGTAGAAATCAACAAAAAGCACTTCTTCGTCAATTTCCTCCCAAATCATAAGTTCTTGTGAATAATATCTTACTTTCTAAATCCCTTGATCCTGTCTATGTTGAGCCATTGGATGTTGAAGATGATGAAGTACCCAACTCTCCTGACAGTGATTATGATTATGAAAGCTGCGAAGACCTCGCTAATAATGAAGTTATCAATAAGGAACCGTGCGAAAGAATTTCTGATGAAAACCCTTCAACTGGCGAGGGTGAAACTGATAAGATTGTTGAAGAATCTTTACCATCTCCTTCAGCTGAGCAAGTTGATGTAGAGAATTAAGTTTCTTTGTAACTTTGTTGAATCTTTCTTTTTAATTGCAAAGTACTAAGTCTGGTTTTGGATGAATTAGTTTCTATTTCTTTCTTATTATAAGAACTCATCTCGCCACCTTATCAAGTAATACCTTTATTTTCCAATAAACCTTTTGTTGTAATCTTTCTCGTGATAGAAAGATCTCGATTGCCTATATCAAAAATGTTTAAAGATCTTTCTTGAATGCCGTTATTGCGACAAGATTGCAGGATGTCTCTACATTTTCATGTAATGACCCATTGATCTTGCCTTATCATTATTTGTGTGGTCTTATTTTGCCTTCCTAAGTAAAGGTCTTATTTTGCCACCCCTCATTGCGACAAGGTCGCAGGACGTCTTTACATTTTCATGTAATGACCCATTGATCTTGTCTTATCGTTTCTTAAGTATTTTTGCCTCTGCAGGATATTGTGCTTGCGACAATATGACAGGTTTAAATGTTCTTGCGACCATAAAATCCCGCGACATTGTCGTCTTTGCGATGAAATCGCAGGACGTTCTTACATTTTCATGTGAAAACCCATTGATCTCATCTTACCCTCGCGTTAGTATTATTGCCTCTGCAGGATCATTGCACAAATATGACAAGCCTAAATTCTCTTGCGAGAATAAAACCTCATGACATTTGCGTCTTTTGACACTTATCAGCTCCCTAATGGAGGGTGCCGCCCTTATCTTCTCCCTGGTTGCCCCTTCAAGGAGGCGTACATCGGCCATACAAGACTAGCTCCTCCCATCCGGTCTTAACAACAACCAGTTGTTTTTGCAGCCTCTTATCCCTTATACATATATGGTTTATGGTTACGAGATCGCACCTAAGTGGAGTTTTCTTCGGTAGAGTGCGGATGTGCCAAGACTTGTCAAGAGTGGTAAGGAAGTTCCATGCTCCCCGCACTCTTGACTCAACCGTGTACCTCGGCGCCTTGGTCATACACTGACTCCTTGGGAAAGACCCTCGGGCGTCCAACCAAGGTATAACCTTATATATTTAGTTGGAAATCCAAGGTATCTCCCCCCGGATAGGCTTTCATGGGCCCCAAATCTCCATGACCCAGGTTCCCGGAGTGGTATAACCTTCCACCTGAGTCATGTTAAGAGATACCCCCTTATATGACGTACTTTAGGGCTTACATTTGCCTCTTGCGAAGTATCATTCGCGAACTAGGGTGTACGCCATAAAGGTTTGTCCCATTCACTCACTCATTCATTTTATCAATTTATTCGATCATTTGTCTGCGAAGGTTTTCGCACAATCTCGCTTTATTTCCATTGATCTCGCAATCATTCATCGTCGCGAAACATTACATTACCAACTCATTCTATTTCTCCCATTTTCTATGGATAATATTTCTTGAGATATAACCTATTCCACTGCCTATCTAATTTTTGCCCTACATCTTTGCCTTCAGGATCCATTAATTTATATGCCCCTGTGCCAACTATCTCCTTGATAATATAAGGTCCATCCCATTTTCTTGCCAGACTTGCCACCATTTTCTCACTCGATATATAGGTGTTTCTCATGACCAAATCACCAGGGAAAATTCACGTATCTTGACACGCTTGTTATATTCTCTCGGCCAATCTTCGCTGGTAATTCTCCATATCTTTGTAGTGCTCTCTCTCTTTTTCTTCTAATTCATCTAACTTGATTAAGATGTTACCCGCACTAAGATTTTTCTCCCAAGCTTCTTTCTTTGTAGTTGGAATTTTCACTTCATTGGGAGTACCGCTTCAACTCCATATGTTAAACAAAAAGGGGACATGCCTCTATAGCTTCTCTTCTAGTTGTATTATAAGCCCATACCGCATTGGGTACTTGTTCGCACCATCCTTTATTGTATCCTTCTAACTTTTTCTTCAATATGTCTGCGATTGTCTTATTTGTCGCTTCTGCCTGACCATTAGCCTGTGGGTATAGAGGAGTTGATTTCCCACATCGTATTTGAAATGCATTAAGCAGCAATTCTATATTTTGTCCTTCGAATCGCTTCCCATTGTCGGATACCAACTGTCTGGAACTCCAAATTTGCATATAATGTTCTCAAATATAAAAGTAAAAACATCCTTATCGCGAATATGTTGTACCGCTTTCACCTCTGCCCATTTTGTGAAATAATCAGAAGCGACAATCAAATATCTTCTCTGTCCGTTCTGGTAAAAATGGCCCTACAATGTCTAATCCCCACTTTCCAAATGGCCAAACACTTGTTGAAGAATTTAACGGAGCTCCTGGTGCATGTATTTTCTTCCCATGCCTTTGGCAATCCTCGCAACGCCTTGATACTTGTTTCGCGTCCTCATGCATATATGGCCAATAATAACCCTGCATTTTTGCTTTATATGCTAAAGATCTTCCTCCGCTTTGTGATTACCAAAGCATCCCCACTATGCAACATCTTCAATATGATTTCTCCTTCCTTTCTTGTTAAACATCTAAGTGAAGGCCCGTTAAAAGATCTTCGGTATAGCACTCCATCTCTTAATTCATAATTT
This sequence comes from Papaver armeniacum, assembly GCA_023531295.1. Classification (NCBI taxonomy): domain Eukaryota; kingdom Viridiplantae; phylum Streptophyta; class Magnoliopsida; order Ranunculales; family Papaveraceae; genus Papaver; species Papaver armeniacum. The sequence goes on along the minus strand of JAJJWW010016353.1, from coordinate 112,486 downwards.
GTTGCTCGGCTTTTTAATTTGTGTGTCTCTAATCTATTTCTTGGTGTTTCTCCTGTCATCAAATATGCATGAAGCTCCGTTCTCCAATCTTCTTCGCAGAGTGTTTGTGTTTCATCTTCTACTGCCATTACATCGGTTTCTTGTTCTTCTTCTTTGTCAATTGACGGCATCGAAAGTGTTTGTATTTTAATATTTCTCGCAACCGGATCTGTCATCATACTTGATATAAAAGCAAAAAATCTGTGAGTCTATTATTTCTCCTTGATATATGTCTCCACTTTATTCTTGGTATCTGCGTCGACAACTCGTCAACAAGTTTATTATATTTTTGCAAAGACAATTCGTTTATAGCATATTCTTCTTTTATCTGGCGAATTGCCAATTGTGAATCACTAGTAATCCTTACATTCTCCAGCTTCATTTCTATTGCAAATCGCAAAGGCATGTATTATAGCTTCATATTCTGTTTCATTATTTGTTGATGCAAACTCCAATCTGAAAGAAAGAGCTATTTTATTACCCTCTGGCGATATCACAACAATTCCTATTCCATTTCCTTCTCCATTTGATGACCCATCTACCAATATTTCCCATCTATTCGGCTCGTTAACAAATCTTTCGGATCTCCATGTTCTTCCTCAACATCCATCATTTCTTCTACCGATTCATCTTCTTCCAAAGGGAATTCTCGCTAAAAAAGTCTGCGACAACCTGTGATTTTGGCGAAGATAGTATTTCATATTTGAGTTTGCAATGACTTATTTGAGCATTCCATCTCTCAACTCTTCCCGACCTCTTTGAATTCTTCATCACTGATTCTATCGGTACTTTTGTCACCACCTTGACAACATGCGCTTGAAAATATATACGAAGCTTAAATGTTGCATAAACTAATGCTAAGATTAGTTTTTCAATTTTTGAATAATTTCTTTCCGCAGCGTTGAAAGTTTTGCTGATGTAATAAATTGGTTTTTATACTCCTGCGTCCACTCGTAGTAACACTGCACTTAATGCATGCGAAGTTGTCGCAAGATAGATCAACAATTCTTCTCCTTCTTCGCAAGCTTTGATATGTCCATTAAATGTTCTTTTATTCCTTTCAAGGCTTTCTCACACTCATCTCATCCATTTAAACTTGATCCCTTTCTAAGGATGTTGAAAAAGTGCTTGCATTTTTCGGATGAACGCGAGATGAACCTCCCTAGCGATGCTAACAACCCATTTAACTTTTGAACATCTTTTATTGTCGCCGGTGTTGGCATATCGCGAACTGCTTGTACTTTTTCTGGGTCGACTTGAATTCCTTCTTTGGATACAATGTACCCTAAAAATTTTCCGTAGGCGACCCCAAAGGTGCATTTTTCCGGTTTACTTTGATATTAAATTGCCGCATTTGTTCAAAAATTTCTTTCAAATCCTGTACGTGGTCTTTTTCTTTTCTACTTTTTATTAACATATCATCAACATATACCTCCAGTGTTTTATGTATCCATCTTGCGAACACCTTCTCCACCATTCTTTGGTATGTCGCACCGGCATTTCGCAGACCAAATGGCAGAGCAAAGAAAGCAGTATGTTCTTGGTCTTCTTCGGCGAGAGGAATTTGATTGTAACCCTTGTATCCATCAAGAGAAGATATCCTTTCATTTCCTCGCCGTTGCTTCAACCATTTGTGGAATATCTGGTAACGAGAAACTATCTTTAGGACAAGCTTTATTTAGATCAGTAAAGTCTATACAAATTCTTATTCCTTTTTTTCTTCTTTGGAACTATAACCATATTTGCTATCCATTCGGGATATTTTGCTTGTCTAATAATTCCTGCGTCCAACATTTTCTGCAATTCTTCTTCTATTTGAGGATGATATCTTTGTCGCGATCTTTCTAATTCTTTGTTTAAAGGGTTTTACATTCTTGTCAATTTCCAATTTATGGCAAGCCACAGATGGATCTATACCAGGCATTTCATCCATATCCCATGCGAAAATGTCTTTATAATCTCGCAACAACTCAACAGTTCTTTTCTCTTCATCCACTTCCATTTTAGTCCCAATTTTTAAGATTTTAGGCTCCTCCTCGGTTCCAACATTCACTTCTTTTGTTTGTTCTCTTCTGCAACATAGCTAGACTTCGGCTCTCCCATAGGAGTTGGTCCTCTTATTTCCTTCGCGAACTCACTCCCTTCTCCCATGATTTCGCCAGTATTCCTTTTTCCTTCTTTTGCTCTTATCATGTAAATTCTAAATTCCTCTTCTTTCTTAGCTGCTTTTATCATCTTCCTGCGATCTTTTCGCTTCTTCATTTGCCCTTCACAATGCTTTACCTCGATTTGATAATATATTCTTCCTTTATCAATATCTCCTCTGATCTCACCAATTCCACTCGGTACAGGAAATTTGATGCACTGATGAAGTGTTGATGCTACTGGAGAAATCGCATGTACCCAAGGTCTCCATAACAATATGTTGTATGGCGATTCCATATCCACTACACTTAGTGTCACTTGTGTTTCAATTTCTCCAAGTAAAATTCGCAATTTCATCTCCCCTTTTGGTACTGTTATAGATTTTCCAAAACCATGAATATTATATCTTGGAGAACTCATTTCTTCATCTTTATATCCTAATTTTTTGTAAGTATGGTAAAACATGATACTCACCAAACTCCCCGTATCCACCAAAGTTCTATTTATTTCCCATTCTTCCGTTACCTTTGTCGATTCTTCTCTTTTTTTGCTTGCATTTATCGTGATCACTAGTGGAGATGTATGATTCAAACTTTCTCTAGGAACTTCCTGGCATTTGTGAATGTTATTTTCTGTTTTTCCCATTCCTTCAAAGACGATGTCTTCTCCTCATCTATAATCTTCTTTCCTTCGAAATCTCGTTTATGTATCCTTCCTCTAATATTTTCATGGAATTCATTAACCATTGCTTTTGTAATTGAAGTGTATTCCATTTCTTCACTATGTTCCTTGCTTCTTAATTCTTCTATCTCATCTGATTTAACCTTTTTCCTTTCTCGTTTTCTTGATTTAAGCGATTTTAATTGTACTCTTCAATCTTCAATCTTATTCTTCCCTGTTTCTAGCGCATATGTAGTTGCAGGATTTCCCACACTACACCCCTCACTCAAATCTGTTTAATCAATCCATTTGGAGATGATCGATGATGTGTTTTATTAATTGTTTCTTGAAAGGTTTACAAAGAAATGTAGAGCAAAGCTAAAAAAATTACAATCTCTCTTTCCTTTCTCTCTCCTAATGACTTGTTTTACAATTCAAAAAGACCTCTCCTTACAACAGACTTACTCGACCCTTTATATAGGGTATTACATAGTGGGTGACAATTTATCTTGTCCTTTATTTTCGGAAACGTCTCGCGAACGCTCGCGAATATACGACTGTTTGTCTTCGCGACGCTCTTAAATCTCACCAAGTCTTTCACACTTTCCTCATGTTCTGATTGTCGTCATCTATTACGTCATTTATTTACCTTCATGCGACTCCTTCGCGATGCAATTTTTTATTAATCTCGCGAAGTATTGTTGTCGCGATATTACCAGTCCTACAAAATGAATGTCGTTTTGGTCATCGATTTTGGACTTATTTATATTGTCGAAATAGCGAACACATTGATCCCGATGAGTGTGACGGTTTCTTGAGTGAAAGAGTGGGAAAGTGGGAGATCGTGGTAAAATCGGTTCCATGTCATACGGAGACTTGGTTAACCGTCCACCCACTACTTTGCTAACTCCTTCAACCACTTGCACGACTTACTCACATTTCTCATCGTGGATGAACACACGTGATCATAGGCCACCAGACAAAACCCTAAGTAATATCCCCCCATGTGACGTGATTGATGTCTCACAAACGTGGAGTCTGCAAGGCAGACGTGTATTTGATTAGTCAGTCGTTGACTTGATTAGACAGTGAGTCTAAGTTTATTGAATTGAGCATGAGTGATGAATGCTCAGTGATTCATGGATTGAACGTGTCAGATGTATAGTTCTTGTGTTGATATTGCTCGTCTGAGCAAATATTATAAATTCGAATTGCTCGTCTGAGCAAATATTATAAATTCGATAAATTATTGAATATTGAGTTGAATCAATATTGGCGGAATATTGATAGTTAGATCAATATTCGAGTTGCTCAATTCGACGAATTACTGAATATTGATAGTTGGATCAATATTCGAGCAACTGAGCAAGTATTGATCAATTCGACGAATTACTGAATATTGATAGTTGGATCAATATTCGAGCAACTGAGCAAGTATTGCTTAATTTGACGAATTACTGAATATTGATAGTTGGATCAATATTCGAGCAACTGAGCAAGTATTGCTCAATTTTGATAAATTACTGAATATTGATAGTTGGATCGATATTCGAGCAATTGGGCAAGTGTTGCTCAATTCGACGAATTATTTATTGGTAACGTGACCCAATAAAATATTAGTTAAAATATTGAAACTACCAAATATTATATAATTAATTCATATGTTGATTCTTTGGATCAACATAAGTTTATTAGTGTTTGAACTTGCTCGAATGATGATTTGTGGAGCGTTTGTTCGAATCCCTAATTTTGATCAATTGTTCGTCAATTGATGAATTGTTGAAAATAGGTCATGAGTGAGGGAGGACCAACCACATGGGATGATGGACGACCATGTGGTGCCCAAGTGCTCGAGTGAGCGTGCACCAGGGTCCTTAGTTGACCGGTTGGTGAAAGAATGATGATTAATGCCTGTTTCATCATTTATTAAAATGGTGCTCGTCTGAGCATTAGGTAATAAAACCTAATTTATGGAGAAGTGAGGGACCGGCCAAGAGGGCATAGAACCATACCTTGGTGGTGGGGACCAGCTGATGGTCGATTGAGCAATTTCCAAGTTGGTTGGAAAGAGTTTGGACCCAATATGAGCAATTGAGCAAATTAGGTCAAAACTATGAGAATGTGAAGGACCGGCTCCTTGCAAGCCTTAGGGCCGGCCTTGGTCGGGTCAAAGAAGCATGCCCGTGTCACCATTATGTCTTGAGCAATATTTTCTTGGAATTTTGGATTTTCGAAGAGTTTGATCTTTGATCGAAATTCTTGATTTTTTTGCTCGAATGAGCAAGTAGGACTTTGCTCGTTTGATCAAAATTTAGAGAAATGTCAAAATAATAATATTTTAATATTTGGCGTGAGTATCCTAGTCGATCATGTGACCATTTGAGTTTTGGCTTTTTCATGGTTTGAGCAATATTTGAGAAAATATGAAGAAACCATGATTTTTGCTCAAATGGAGGAGTTTCATGAAATAAGGGAAATAATAATTATGAAAATAAGGGATTTTAAGGTGAGGGACCGGCCACCGCTAGGGCATGTCCGGCGGCTAGGTGGTCCGGTCCCGCAACACCTTTCCCTATTTTATTACTTTTCATGAAACCGTGAAAATATGGAGAAATCATGAGTTTTTCTCAAACAAGGAAAGTTGCTTGAATGAAGGAGTTTTCATGAGTTCATGAAAATAAATAAAATAATAAAAATAAAAGGAAGAGGCGTGGGGGACCGGCCATGGCGGCATGGCCGGCCGGCCAATGGGCCTGGTCCCTAGGCGCCTCTTTTCTATTTTATTATTAGTATTTTCCCTCTCCTGTTTTGTGTATGATTCCTCATTTGTCCATATTTTTGCCCGTGCATTTGGGTGCTCGTGCATCATCATTGAGTAAACTTGCACCATTTTATTGGGGCTTACTCGGTGATAGTCCAGATGCCCGATTGTTGAGTAATTATTACTAATTCATGAAATTCAGCAAAGAATGATTCATGAAACGGAGCAATAATTATGAATTGTGCATCTATTACTAATCCATGAATTCAGCCAGGGAATTCAGGGAACGAGGTAATGAGATGAATTGGTTATCTATTACTAATCCATGGAGTCATCCAGGATTCATGGAACAGAGTAATGAGATATAATAGATTATTTTCTAGGAATTCAATCTGTCATGGTAGAATTAATCTATCGTAGAATATGAGATAGTTGAAGCATCATACTCGTTTTGAAAGGTGTATAGTTAGGGAACAACGTGCGGCGTTGTTAACATCCCGAAGGAGTTTAGCCCCCTCAACAAACAATTATGTATGAGAGCCTTCTGAATCTATACACGGTCTCTCTACATAGTCAGGGAACAACGAGTGTCGCCGACGTCCTGAAGGCGTTAAGCCCTCTCAACAAACAATTATGTAGGAGGACCGCCCAATCGTTCTTCTTTGTAGAGGTGGGTCTATCTATGTAGTCGGGGAACAAAAGTGTCACCGACGTCCCGAAGGCGTTAAGCCCTCTCAACAAACAATTATGTTCGGAGGACCGCCCAATCATGTTATTTTACATAGAGGTCACGATGAAATGTGTAGCATCGAACGCTCAGCTAGTGGGAGGCCTTTTGAGAAACATATTCATCATGGATCTGAAAGGAACTCGATCAGAGATCGTGAAATGGTTCACGGATTGTAAAATATGAATCGTCACATACGTTCCTGAAGCCGGATCAGAAACATGCAGTAACATGATTTTACGATTTTGACCTTTATCGAAAATCCACCATCAACATTAAGTCCCCTACTTAGTGAGGGACAGTCATGTTCCGCAGTATGCATTAGATGGTGATTTTCCAGTCGACGAGATAAGCAGTTGAACTCGGTCATACAAAGGTATTTTCAGGATCCTCGATTTTCTCCAATGGTGTCATGTACGAGCAAATGCTCAGGTAAGGACCCTGATAGTATGATAGAGCGTCATCTCGTGAGAACGGAGAGATGAGGCACTGCTGATTTGGGCGGTCGGTCATCCAGTTTTGGTCGGTTTAGCGTTCACGGGCCCGAGCCCAAAAAAGGAAATCCATGTCTTATTAGGTTTTGGAAATAAATTTGCTATAAAAGGAAAGAGACCCTAAATTTTTTTAGCAAAGATTGACCGATCATCTCCCTCTCTTCACAACTTTCACATGAGCAGCAGGAGGAGGAGAATTTTCGCCGGAAACAACCATCGCCGGCGTCACCGATCATCGTCCGGCCAAATTACGGCCGGCGCCGACCAGGTAAGTTCGAAACTCTTTTTTTTTTTTTAAGTTCAGTTGTTCATGGGTTGTTCAAAAATAAAATTCCATGGGTATACATGCATGTGTAGATTTTATGAAAAGTTATTTTAGGAAATATATGCATGTTTGTTCGTTAGTTTAAGAAACGGGCAATAATCCCTAATATGAAAGAGATACATAAATTCTCGAATAGACATGATTTAGTTGCAGTAGAGAAAATTTTGTTTATGAGTTTTCGTGAAAATCAAAATCTTCACAGAAGTAGAAAAAGGTCTTCGTTTCAAAGATAAATGCTCATACGAGCAAAAGGAACCTTTTTTTTTACAACTCATGTAAAAATAGAATAAATTTTTTCTTTTTGCAAATTTACGTGAGTTAGAATTTTGTAAAAATTGAGTTTGAGTAATTGTTGAAAACGAACAATGTTTCCATGAATTCGTGATTTTACAGTGTGTACACACGGTAGGAACCAGTGATTGTTCACGCGGTGAGATTATGTAAATTGCTCACACGATGAAAATTATGATAATTATTCAAAGTTTCGTGAAAAGCCAAGTGTTGACTTTAAATAATGGATGTTGCTCTCCCTTGCAGGTTTGAAGTAGCGAGCAAGATTTTTGAAGTTTTACGTTATTATCACTACAGCTAGTGAAACCGTAAATAGGTAAGAGTTAAGAATTACCATTTTGTTGCGAATTTGACATCGGCATATCCATGACTCTTATGTTTTTGGCTCCATATAATGGTGAATTCTAGCAGTGACCATTCTTCTAGCTCTTCTGAGGAGGATTATGAGATTCCTAGGCCAGAGATGAAGATTTCTGCAGCAAAGGCACGTGCCAAGATGGATCGATCACTGAGGGATGCTAAGGAGATAATAAACAGTATGCCTATCGATCGTCTGAAAGTTGTTCGTGATAGAATTTTAAAGAAAGAAGTCGAGGATGCAAAATTATCCACTTATCAGCAAAAAAGGCATCCACTTCAGCAAAAGAGGCTAGCAGCTGAGAATGAAACTCGATATTGTACCGATGGTGTAGCCTCGGATTCAGATGCCGAGGAAATTGAACCTGCTTGGGAGCCTATTAGACGCAAAGTTAAGCCACACCCGCCTAGTATAAGGGTTGGGCGGTTGGGTTGGAGCTGATTTCAAAGCTGAATGTGAAGAAGATGACTACTTGGATGCGATGTACAACGACTCTGAAGATGATGAAGAAGTTCTTGATTCTGAAAATAGCTCTGAAGAGGAGTCTGGTGGAGACTCTACAGAGGATGGCGATTGCAGAGACAACGACGAGTCTGACACATCTGAATCCGATGATTAACCTTGCTTGAAAATCTTTCTTGCAAATCTTTCTGAGACCATTTGTTTTTGTGGAAGTAGATATCACTTTGATGATTATTTGAGTAATTTGACTATAGAGACGTTGGATTGGAAATTACTTTTCAAATAATAATTCCTTATTTCCTCTTCTTGCTCAATCTTTCTCACACTTTAAATGGACCCATGCTAACACGCGTGAAAAATTAACCATAGTTTTCTGAAGTATGACTGCACGAGCAAACCGAGGAATCTTGATTTGCACAAATCATCAATTTCCGTCAAAATATTGTCTGCGCTTGGCTGAACTGTCAGTCACCAGTCCCAAGTATTGTCGTTCTTCTTCCACATCACTAACGCAATTTGGTTTGAGATCTAGAGTCTCAGTAGAAATCGCAATTGATTTTACCATTAGTAGAAGATAAGTATCCACTATCTTGTGTTTTGACTTTCAAAACTTAGGGTTTTCTATTTATATAGCACATCTCCTTCCGCTCTTAGTATATTATCAAAAGAAATTTTGATCATGATCATACCTCTCCTTATCATGTCTAGTAGCAGCTTTTCTTCTCGAAATGAATCCCTGAAAAAGCATGGGGTTGGGACGTCTATCTCGGTGAGTTATATGCTTTCCTCTTATTTTCATGTACCCAGAACATTTAACCAAAGAAAGTGATTTATTGCAGGGCAATAAGGGGAATCGACTTTCTTCTTCCTCTTACAGTTTAAGGCCTAAGCGGATTGTTAAGGCTCCCGCTCGTTATAAGTCTGCTCGTGTTGAAGCTGGAACATCCGTGAGTTCCTGACTAAAAATTCCTTCTGACCAAGCACCTATCCAATTTTACTAAAATTGAATATTTTGTCACCGCAGGTTGATGTTCATGTTGTTGTCGAGGCTAGAAAGAGAAAGAATGGAAAGTCTGTGGTTGCAGCTGATGGTGATGGCGAAAATCGTACTGATGAGAACTCAAACAACTCTGTAGATGCAGATTCCAGGGTTTCTGTTCGTGAGTACCCAGCGGCTGGACTCCCATTCGATACTCCCATGGTTAACGTTTTCCCGGACAATCAACTCGTTGGCGGCTTCATCGTCCTTAAGTGTTATGCATCCCTTTACACCAGAATTTGGAGGAAGTATGGACACATTTCTACCACTGAAGTATGGAGAGGTTTTCTGCCAACCTTATTGACCACAATTGTTGGATTATTGCCAATTGTTGACGAGATGAACAAGATAATCATGCGAGATGTCAAAAACGAAGAGTTGCACAGATAGGATGATATGATCTCGAACTGTGAGACCCTGCGGTTTAATATAAGTTGGCTTCGTCGTCGACTCAAGATTATCAAGATTGATAGGGCGGCTGCTGCTGCAAATATGATTTCTGCTACATCTGCCATCATAGAAGAGGAGATGGCACTTGCTCTAGAGTCGGCAAGAGTCGAGAAAGTTGTTCAGCACTTGAGAGTGAAGAATGAAAACTTCCAGAAGAGGTTTGACATGGCTTTCAGTAAAAACTACTTGTTATTGGATGGTTTACTCCGATTGAGCATTTGAGAGATTTTTTTATTTTTATTTTGGGTAGGTTTGAAACGTGTTATTGAATAAAGTAGGATAATTTGAGGAATTTTGTGAGATTCATGAAATATATTTTGAATTTCAAACGAATGAGCATACTTCATACTCTTTGGAGGAATAGAAATTACATTTTGAAATTTAACATATAATGGTTTACTGATCGTTTAAGCGTAATATGCCTTGAGCCACTTGCCGTTGATGATATTTCATTCCACCCCTCCATTAACAGCTAAGATTTTGTAATATCCGTTGGATACTGCCTTGATGATTACATAAGGCCTTTCCCATTTCAGAGAGAACTTGGGATCAGACATGTCTTGTTGAATATGCTTTGATGTTTTCAAAACCAAATCTCCTACTTGAAATGTTCGAGGTCTTACCATTTTGTTGTATGCCTTGGAAATCCTTTGTTTGTAGGTTTCCACATATTTTTCCACTTTGGCCCTTCTTGAATCGAGCATATCTAATTCAGCAATTCTTGAATTAGACAATTCAGCTTCATCCCACTGCACTCCACTGGCCGCTGCGATTCTTGCAGAGGGAATCTTGATCTCAGCTGGGTGAAGTCCCAATTGAGCTTCTTGGTGCGGTGCGGTAGGCCCATAAATCCATGGGCAATTCTTCATGCCACGTTCGTGGATTGTCATGAACCGTTCGACTAAGAATCCGAATCAAGGTCTTGTTGGTGCTCTCCACTTTTCCGTTTCCTTGGGGATAGTATGGTGTGGAGAAAATCTGTTTGATTCCATATTCCTCGAGCAATTCTGCAACATGTTTGTTGGCAAAAGGAGTTCCATTATCCGTGATGATATGTTTAGGAACGCCGAATATACATATGATGTATTCTTTGATGAAAGCTGCAATTGTGACTCCAGTGGTGCTTCGAAGAGGAATAGCTTCGACCCATTTGGTGAAATACTCTGTTGCTGTAATGATGTATTCATGCTGCTTTGAAGATGTTGGATTGATTTTTCCGATGATATCCAGTCCCCATCTATAGAAGGGCCATGGACTGCTCACGGAGTGTAATGGAAGACAATGAGTGTGAATGAGGTTACGATGAATTCGGCATTGATGACATCTCCGAACATAGGCAGTTGCATCGTCTTCCATGGTCGGACATTAATATTTCTCATGGATTTGGAGAAATAATTTCTTCTTTCCTTGTTGTTCACCATCGTGCATCTCTTTCAATATTATAGGAATTTCATGCCCGGCCAAACATCTCAGAAGGTTCCCACCAAAGCTTTTGCGATACAATCCCTTCCAGGTAGACAAAACGTTTGGCACTCTAGGTGAGTTTGATCGCTCCTTTCTTCTCCGACGGCAGATCGTTGTCACGAAGATATTTTATGTAAGGTTCTCTCTAGTCCCCAGTGTGGTGGATTGTTAGAACCTCCGAATAATGAGGTGGTGTCTGACAATTGGGACAAGACCCTTGTAACATCCTTGACTGAGCCTCCATGGAGGGCCAATAGTACCCGAGTCTTTGAAGCCTTCTGTAAAGTGTGACTACCAAGGTTTGTCCGCATATTTCCTCATGTATGTGTTTGAGTTGCTCGCTCGCTTCCTTATATCCAATGCATCGTGACAAGGATCCATCAGGATTGTGATAATATAATGCTCCATGCAGCAGAAAAAAGTTTTTCAACTCTTTGAGGTTGATTTTCCCCTCTGTAAGAGAACTGCTCAATTCATGAATGATGGGTGCCCGCCAGTCGCTCGATTGAGCATCTTCAACTCGAGTAAGCCAGGTAGATGATACATAAACTCTTTTCACAGTGATGGGGACCTTCAAACTGCAGTTTGGATGCAAGAGTCGCTAGACAGTCAGCATGTCTGTTGTTGGTACGACCAGCATGAACAATTATTACATCATCAAAATGAGCTAATAGTCGTTGCGTTTCGGCCCTGAATGGAGAAAGTGTTACTTCTTTGAGAGCGTACACGCCGTTCATTTAATTAACTAGCAACTTTGAGTCTCCTCTTATCTCCAGGTGCATCGCTCCTGCTTGCTTGGCCAAAGAAAATCCCAAGAGGAAAGCTTCATATTCTCGCCAAATTGTTGGTGCGGTGGAAATCCGAAAGGAATGTGAGAATACTTCAATGGATGGAGATACTAGTACAATTCCAGGACCGCCAGTATCATTGCTCGGGGTGGCGGATCCATCAAAGTATAATAGCCATGTTTCTTCCTGAATGATTGAGATCTCTGGAAACTCACCGGGCACTTCTTCATGTATGTGTTGATGGTGGTTTTTAGACAAAGGGTAAAATCGTAAAACCCCAAATAACCTAACGTCACCAGTGACACATTTATTAGAACATTTAATGCATGTAGTCAGTAATTAATAGGGGGTATTTTTTCAAATTAGGGTTACAACGAACAAAACCTAATTCACCTCCGTGCCAATGGCAAATCATGCCAGCCACACCTGGCCCGAGCTAGCCGCATCTCTATGCCAATGGCAAATCATGCCAGCCATACCAAATGCGCCGAAGCATGCCAACCATGCTAGCCGCACCTCCGTGCCAATGGCAAATCATGCCAGCCACACCTAGCCCAAGCTAGCCGCATCTCTATGCCAATGGCAAACCATGCCACCATACCAAATGCGCCAAGCATGCCAACCATGATAGCCGCACCTCCGTGCCAATGGCAAATCATGCCAGCCACACCTAGCCCAAGCTAGACGCATCTCTATGCCAATGGCAAACCATGCCAGCCATACCAAACGCGTCGAAGCATGCCAACCATGCTAGCCGCACCTCCGTGCCAATGACAAATCATGCCATCCACACCTAGCCCGAGCTAGCCGCATCTCTATGCCAATGGCAAACCATGCCAGCCATACCAAACGCGCCGAAGCATGCCAACCATGCTAGCCGCACCTCCGTGCCAATGGCAAATCATGCCAGCCACACTTAACCCGAGCTAGCCGCACCAAGCCAAACACACTCTGCCTTGGCCCTAGCTACACTGGTCACGCCACGCCAAGCCAAACACCCTTACCTTGGCCCTAGTCACGCCACGCAAAGCCAAACACCCTTACCTTGGCCCTAGCCGCGCCATGCCAAAATAGCGCCCGCACCTAGGCTTGCAAACCATGCAACCTAGACCAAATTGGCCACGCATGCCATTGGCACATGCCAACACGCACCGCTGGTAGCTTTTCCTACCAAGGCGCAACCCAAGTTGGCCACGCATGCCATTGGCACATGCCAATACACTCGCTGGTCGCTTTTTCTACTAAGGCGCGACCCAAATTGGCCACGCATGCCATTGGCACATGCGAACACGCTCGCTGGTAGCTTTTCCTACCAAGGCGCGACCCAGATTGGCCACGCGCGCCATTGGCACATGCCAACATGCTCGCTGGTAGCTTTTTCTACCAAGGCACGACCCAAATTGGCCACGCATGCCATTGGCACATGCCAACACGCTCGGTGGTAGCTTTTTCTACCAAGGCGCGACCCAAATTGGCCACGCATGCCATTGGCACATGCCAACACGCTCATTGGTAGCTTTTCCCCTACCAAGGCGCGACCAGTTATTGGCCACGCATGCCATTGGCACATGCCAACATGCTCGCCGGGTAGCTTTTTCTACCAAGGCGCGACCCAAATTGGCCACACATGCCATTGGCACATGCCAACACGCTCGCTGGTAGCTTTTTCTATCAAGGCGCGACCCAAATTGACCACGCATGCCATTGGCACATGCCAACATGCGTCACTGGTAGCCTTTCTTACCAAATCATGGCCCTAATGGCCGAGCATGCCATTGGCACATGCCAATACGCTCGCTGGTAGCTTTTCTCACCAGGGCGTAGCCCTAATGGCCAAGCATGCCATTGGCACATGCCAACATGCGTCACTGGTAGCTTTTCTTACCGGTAGTGACCCTATTGGCCACGCATGCCATTGGCACATGCCAACACGCTCGGCCGGTAGCTTTCATTACCTAGCCGTTGCCCTAATACACGCTGGTAGCCACTTACACTCCACGTACAACCTACTACCAAGGCATTCCACACATGCCATTGGCACATGCCACACACGCCACTAGCAGCTCTGGCATTGCCACTTGCGCTCGAGGTGCAACTCGCAACAAAGGCATTCCGCACATGCCATTGGCACATGCCACATGCGCCCCTAGCAGCACCACTTGCACTCAAGATGCAACCAACACTCGAGACATCAACACAAACTGGGGATGCTTTCCAGGGTCTTGGTTTGGCGGTCACAGCATGCAGCGTACACTACGCTCACATTAAGAAAGCGTGAATAGGAATAAAGCGGTCAAATAAAAGAGGAAATAATGGTGAAAACATTTTCACCCATTAACACCATGCGGTTACCACCTCCTCCCATTATTTCACCCTTTACTCTCTTCCTTCATGAGGCCAGGGTACGTTTCAATCTCGACTTGTATAAATAGGTCTTACCTATTTCCACCAGACAACAAGTCTCGGTCAGGAGAAAAATACTACACTCTCAGAAAAGGCAACTTTGGAAGCTCTCCTAAAATCTTTCATCTCTTGCAAGCTTCCGAAGCTTTGACTTTCTGATACAAGTCGAGACCACTACTCTCCCAGAATTATTCTGGTCTCAACACCTTTCTTTGCTTCCCTCCCCAAATCAACCCTTCTCCTCCACTTTGTGACTGAAGCAAGTCTGGAACGGCCATTTCTTGGTTTAGGCCGGACTTGTACAGATTGATCTCTCGAATCTATAAAGTGCTCACGTGCAACACATTTTTTTAGGGTTTGAACCAGTTTCTCACTCACCTACTGAATTTACCGAAATCGGCAGAAACGATTTTTACCCATAAACAGCAGCATTGTGATGTCCTCTCCAGGAAAAGCAGCAAGTAAGTCTGCAACTGCTTGCCCTTTGATTTCTTTAGGCGGGACACATGCTATGTTAAATTCTGACATCTGAAGTAGCCATTTCGTTGGCCTCCCAATCAGTGCAGGTTTTGACAGTAAGAATTTTATGGGATCGGCTTTGGCCACCAACATAACTCTGTTTGATAGTAGATAATTCCTGAACTTCTAGATCGCATGGACCAATGCTAGACGTGCTCTTTCATCTTTTGGGTATCGGAGTTGAGCATCCCTCATCGTACGATTGAAGTAATAGATTTGGCGTTCGATGCCTTCTTCATCTTCTTGAGCGAGAAGTGCTCCGATAGCGACGTCACTGGAAGCTGAGTAAAGTATTAGTGGTCGTCCTTGCACCGGAAATTTCATGGTAGTAGGTGATAATAGTATTTCCTGTATTTTCTGAAATGCCTCATGTTGAACGGTCGTCCATGTAATACTTGCTCATTTCTTCAGCAGAGGACTGAACGAAGCAATGAGTTGAGCCAACCCAAGAATGAAACACCGAATATAATTTACCTTGCCCATAAAACTCTGTAGCTCTTTCACGGTGCGTGGAGGGGGAATGGTAGTGATGGCTTTTGTCTTGTATGGATCGACCTTGATTCCTTTTGCAGTGACCAGGAATCCTAGAAACTCTCCGGAGGAAACACCAAATGCACACTTCAGAGGATTCATCTTTAACTTATATTCCCTGCATCTTTCGAATACTTGTCTCAGAATTTACACGTGGGATGCTCGAGACTTCGATTTCACCACCACGTCATCGACATAATCTTCCACTTTCTTGTGCATCATATTTTGGAATATCGCGGTCATGGCTCGCTGGTAAGTGGCTCCTGCATTCTTCAGGCCGAAGGGTATCACCGTATAATGAAAGTTCCCAATAGGAGTCCGGAACGCGGTCTTGTTAGCATCATGTTCGTACATCTTGATTTGGTTGTATCCGATGTAACCATCCATGAATGAGAACATGTCATGACCAATGGTTGCATCAACGAGCATATCATTGTTGGGTAAGGGAAAATCGTTCTTCGGGAAACATTTGTTCAAGTTCCTGAAATCCACACCGCATCAGATTTGACCATTTTTCTTCTTGACTGGGATAATATTCGCCATCCATGTTGGATGTTGAATAGGTCTGATGAACCCTGTTATTAATAGTTTTTGGATCTTGACTTTGATTTGTTCCTCAACCTCGTTTCTGAACTGCCTGGGCGGTTGCCTGACAGGTTTGGAGCCGGGAGTAATGTGCAGATGATGAGTGACCAGTTTGTCATCTAGGTCGGGTGTCTCTTCATACATCCAGGCGAAGATATCTTAATATTCTTTCAACGAACCTATCAATCCTTCTCGTTCCTCTGATGAGAGATCAGAACTGATTAAAATTGGCCTCGGGCTTTCATCTGTTCCAATGTTGATGGTCTCAAGATCATCAGTGGTGGAATCTGTGTCATCTTGTAGCTGTCGTGGTGCATCTTGAATTTCTTCATCAGGCAATTGCTCACTCTGACATGATTCTTCAGGGCAGGGAGACTTTTCATCGACCTCCCCTGCTAATTGCTAATCTTTGCGTCTGAGAAAGATGACTCTTCCTTCTGTATCATAACTAACTATAAAGTTGGATTTCTTATGAGCCATACCTTTATTCTGTCAACGCTTGAGTGATGTAGTAGATGACTTGATCAATTTAGCATCTGAGGATGATGATCTGTCATCAATTTTCTCGATAGATTTCCAACCTGGGAGCGGAGTACTGTAGATCTTGCTTGGAGGCTCGGGGATGATTTTTGGTGGTTACAGGAACTCGGCATCATAAAATGGAGCATAAGGAGAAACTGAGGTTGGAATGAGGATTGAGCAAAGCCTTCATGCATTGATGGAAAGTCGATGGAACGACCTTGTTATCATGGAGCCACAGTCGCCCGAGTATCATGTGATAGTCAAGATCTTTTTCAATCACATGAAACTTGACAAAGTGAATTGAATCGGCCCTACTTTCAGGTCCACATAAACGTACCCGTATGTGTGACTCTGGCTTCCTTCAAAACCCGTCATTAATATGGGATGATGAACAATCTTGCTTTATGGAACTTTGGCCTCCTTGAGAGCCTTCATAGTGATAAGATTTGTAGAAGCGCCTGTGTCGATGAGAACTCTCCTGAATTCGGAATCCCTGATGGAAGCAGTTACGAACAAGGATCGATTATGTCCTTCTTCTGCCATTCGGTCCTCCTCAGTGAAGGTGATGTTGTTGATCGAATGTTCAAATACCATGGACACTTGTTCAACTACTAGAGACGATGGAACTATTCGCGCATCAGGTTATATTTGATTGAGTGCAGCGAACGTGTACGTACGTTGATCTCTGGAGAAGTGCAAGAGTTCACATAAATTCTCAATTAAATGTGTAACTTCCTGATCCACCGGCTTCTCATAAGTAGTGAAACTGTTGGCTTGGGGATGATCGTCAGTTGAAGGATTAGCCATTAGTTTCGGAATTCCTTGAGCAGGGGTACCACTCAAATCTGATGTCAATCTGACGAGGAAACTCAGTATGTTGTTTAGCGTCTCTTTCATCAGGTCCATGTTCCTTGTATGCATCTCCTGTACTCGTGCCAACTCGATCAAGGTCGGGATTTCCGTGTTGATTGTGCCATTGGACGGAGTGTTGGACGGAGGAACATTTCCATTTGAAAGATTCTGATTTGGATCCGGAATCGTTGAGTTAGACCTAAGACCAACCATTTTTGTGAAAACTTGAGATTGCAACCGAGAGATTAATCTCCCACTGTGGTCGCCAATCTGTTGATGGGGAAAAACGATTTGCCGGTTGTTTAGGGAAGTGAAGAGATGACGGTTCGGACGAGACTTCTCAACCGAGCAAACTGCTTAACCTCGCGCAGATGCACTGCACGGGAGTGCTTTGAGTTCGAGAGATCAATCTGTAGGACTCCGGCCTAAACCAAGTCAATGGCCGTTCCAGAGTCAATTCGGTCACAAAGAGGGAGATGGGTTGATCTGTAGGAGGGAAGCTCAGAATTATGGGATCAATGATGATCAAGGATTGTGGATATGTTGAAGGTTTCTGCAAGTATGTGTAAATAAGCTTGATCGAGAGAACTTGTGTGTAGACGATTGTTGATGTATTTAGTCATCGATTTTTTTACTTATTTATATTGTCAGAATAGCGAACACATTGATCCCAATGAGTGTGGAGGTTTCTTGAGTGAAAGAGTGGAAAAGTGGGAGGTCGTGATAAAACTAGTTCCGTGTTGTGTGGAGACTTGGTCGATCGTCCACCCACTACTTTGCTAACTCCCTCAACTGCTTGCACGAATTACTCACATTTATCATCATGGATGAACACACGTGTTGTAGGCCACCAGACCAAAATCCTAACTGATATCCCCCATGTGACGTGATTGATGTCTCACGAACGTGGAGTCTGCAAAGCAGACATGTATTTGATTAGTCAAGCGTTGACTTATTAGACAGTGAGTCTAAGCTTTGTTGAATCGAGCATGAGTGACGAATGCTCAATGATTCATGGATTGAACATGTTAGACATACAGTTCTTAGATATTGCTCGTCTGAGCGAATATTGTAAATTCGAGCAACTGAGCAAGTATTGCTCGATTCGACGAATTACAGAATATTGATAGTTGGATCTATATTCGAGCAACTGAGCAAGTGTTGCTCAATTCGAAGAATTACTAAATATCGATAAATTACTGAGTTGGATCAATATTCAAGCAACTGAGCAAGTATTGCTCAATTTTGATGAATTACTGAATATTGATAAATTACTGAGTTGGAACAATATTCGAGCAATTGATCAAGTATTGCTCAATTTTGATGAATTAATGAATATTGGTAGTTGGATTAATATTCGAGCAACTGAGTAAGTATTGCTCAATTCGACGAATTATTTATTGGTAGCGTGACCCAATAAAATATTAATTAAAATATTGGTAGACTACCAAATATTATATAATTAACCCAAATGTTGATTGCTGGATCAACATAAATTTATTAGTGTTTGAACTTGCTCGGAATGATGATTTGTGGAGCGTTTGCTCGAAACCCTATTTTTTTTTTTCAATTGTTCGTTAATTAATGAATTGCTGAAAATCGGTCATGAGTGAGGGAGGGACCGACCACATGGGATGATACATGACCATGTGGTGCCAAAGTGCTCAAGTGAGCATGCACCAGAGTCCTTGGTTGACCGGTTGGTGAAAGAATGATCAAATGCCGGTGTTGATCATTTATTAGAATAGTGCTCATCTGAGCATTAGGTGATGAAACCTAATTATGGAGGAGTGAAGGACCGTCCAAGGGAGCATAGAACCGGCCCTTGGTGATGTGGGACTGGTTGATGGTCTATTGAGCAAATTCCAAGTTGGTTGGGGAAGGAGTTTGGACCTGATATGAACAATTGAGCAAATTAGGTCAAAATCATGAAGATGTGTGGGACCGGCTCCTTGCAAGCCTTAGGGCCGGCCTTGGTCAGTCAAGGAAGCATGCACGTGTCACCATTATGCCCGTGTCTCAGTCCTGAGAGTTTTGACGTTTTCTGGTGTGTGCTTGAGCAATATCTTGGATTTTCAGAAGAGTTCGATCTTTGACTGAAATTCTTGATTTTTTGCTCGAATGAGCAAGTAGAACTTTGCTCCTCTGATCAAAATTTATAGAATATTAAAATAATAATATTTAATTATTTGGCGTGAGTAGCCTACTCGGTCATGTGACCATTTGACTTTTTGGCTTTTTCATGGTTTGAGCAATATTTGAGAAAATATGAAGAAACCATGATTTTTGTTCAAACGGAGGAGTTTCATGAAATGAGGGAAATAATAATTATGAAAATAAGGGATTGCAAGGTGTGGGACCGGCTACGGTTAGGTGATGAGTGCCAAATAGTGCATATTTATACATCTTTTTATTGGCATTTTACTCATCTTTTGCGCTTATAAATCAGATATTATCCCATATTCTGTATTTTCCTTGTTTTCAAGAATAAATATTTGTATTAATTAATTTTGTGTTTTTAGGTAATAAATAAAGCTCGGAGAATCTGAGGAGCCAAAGGAGCGAGGAATTGGAGACAAGCGTCTATGGAGCAGATAGCCAAAGCCCACGCGCGAATCAGTTGCAACCCAACAAGGAAAACATGGGCTAAAGCTACCCACGACCCGGATCCGAGCCCGTTTCTTCTGAGACGTTGAGATTTCTTTCTCCCTCATCCAACGGTCGCTGCTTCCACGTGCATCGAAGATCGCTGCTCCCGTGCTACACCAGATCACATCAAAACCGGCTACCTTCCTCAACCGTTCAGATCAACACAGCTTCATCCTACGCTCGGTGAGGCCTTCTCATCGAGTTTTGCTGTCCCTGCTTCACAGCGAAATCTCCATACCCTATACCCTAGTCGACTACCCCATTCTCTTCTCTTCCTTTCTCTTTCTTCTCCCCCATACCTCTCTGCAACTTCTTCTCCTCCCTTACCCACGACAGAGCAGAGCTCTGCTCTTCCACCACGCGACCGCCACTTTCATCATCACCTTGCCAGCGACAACAACTCCAGTAGTACCTGCTCCCCCCCTCTCTACTTCGAGTTATCTCTTTCTTAGCCTCTAACAACCCTAGAAGCTAATTCAAAGATAACTAGAAGCTAGGGTTTCCACAACAACCAAGCATGGAGTTGCAGAGCGATTGGACAGAAGGGAGAAGCGAGTCAGGGTATGGGTTTGTTGACTTTTCGAATTAAAATAGAAATTAGGGTTTGGTATTTTGATTTACTTTTGCATGTATAAATAAGAGAGGTAGAAGATGATTTTGCTTACGCTGGATTAGCAGTGTCACTTTAGTTGAATTTGTGTTTTAGTTATTTTGTAATGTGTTAATTTTAATCACCGGGGTGTTTGATGAAACCCCGAGTCTCATGTGAAGCATGTATGTTTAGAATGATTTTGTTTTGTTCTTACAGTATTAAGATTAGTAATTAGCCATGGAGTTTACAAACCTGTGATGAATGGTACTGTAAGAAGACCACTCATACTAGGGGGGAGTTAACAAATTGAGTTAATAAATATCTAGCCAAGACCTTCAAGAGAAGGCACATAATCATAATGAACTTGCACCGCCTTAGCGTAGGAACAATGTGGTGGAAATAATCACCCTGTCAATTTCCAATTTATCATTATCTCTTTTCCTTAGTTTAGGTTCACACACTACAATTTCCAGTCGCTTCGACAATCAACTTTTGTGCTACATAATCACCTTAGAATTCAGTTAAGAAAGCCATAGATCATACTTAGGCACACCCTAGTCCTTGTGGGATCGACCCGTACTTGCCGCGTCTCCAATAGACGCCGTGCACTTGCGGTATAACCCGTAGGCCGTAAAAATAACCCATCTTCCAGGCCTACCAAGTTTTTGGCGCCGCTGCCGGGGACTTGGTGTGTGCCCTGTGTGATTTTTGTTCTTGCTTAACTGATTTCCCTTTTCTCCCTGTATATACCCACCTTTTGTTTTCATTGTAGTTTTATCCCTGTTTTTCATTGGCCTTGTTTTCATTGTAGCATCATAACCCCCGTTGTAGTATAACTTAGCTTAATCGTGGCATTTCAAAGATCTTGTACTGCATCCTGTTAATTGCATCTTAGTTACTCTATCATCTCCATCTGCATTCTCATATTATCATCTGTAGTTGTTAGTTTTGCTTTGAAGTTGTTTAATCCATTAGTCATTATAACCTGTAGCCTGGTAGCATAGTTGGTCCACATTTGTAGTAACTTGCATATTAGTGTTAGAATCACTCTTCAAGCCCCTGTGTCAGTCCAAATTACTTCCCCCCTGTGTCAGTGTTGATACTTGTCTCTTTGCTTTAACCTGTGAGGTTTTGGGAACTGAGAATATTTTGCTGAGATAGCAGGTGTCTGCTGAGCTACTATGCAAGCCCAAGGGAGGGGAGACAATGAGCAGATTCACATAGCCAAGCAGCTGCAACCGCTGCCCTGTCACTGTTGCGCCTGAGCTGCGAATTGGAGGTGCTTGCCAAAAGGGAGAAAGACGCGGCTAGGCGCAGACTTGAGGTTAGATCCCTGTATGCCACTAAACCTCCCAGGTATGCTCTGTGCCATTTATGCTCAACCGTAACCTTGTGCTAAACCCTGTGTGAGACCACCTCTGAGCTGTGTTCTGTTGCATGATTGCTGTGTGAGACCACCTCTAACCTTGTGCTAAACCCTTGTGCTAAACCCTGTGTGAGACCACCTCTAAACCTCCCAGGTATACTCTTTTTATTGCATGATTGCTGAGCTCTATTCTGTTGACAAGAGGGTTAGTGTGTAACCCTGAAACCTTGTCTGAGCTCAACCCTTAGCCTGCATCATTCCATGCCTAGTGAGCCACCAGCCCTGCAAGACTGCTGGCATTTCTGTCTTGTGCTGTGTTGAGTGACCTGAGCATCAGTGTATATGAACTGTGAGACCCTGCTGCTGCTCAACCCTTGGTCTACCACCTGTATAACCCTGCACTGCATTTTTAAGACTCACTTGTTACCAACTGAAACAGCTCACTCCAAGTGCCCTGTACCTTGTGTGAGCTGTTGAGCCAAGCTACGACAACCCCTTTGCATGAATTACCCTGTCAAGACCTTGTGAGCCACATGTTAACTGCTAGCCCTGAAGCTACATGTTTGAACATAGGAAACCTTATCAACTGCTCCAGTTTATCCTGTCAACTTTGTGCATCGGTGAATTGATATTAGTCGTGCCATCTGCCCTCAACTCCAGCCCCCTGAAGCTGCGAGTTGAGCTGTCATTGAGCTGTCATTGAGCTGTAGTTGAGCTGTAATCCTCCAGCCCTCTGAAGCTGTGAGTTAGGGCTCCAACTTAACCTGCAAGCCCATTGAAAACCAAAAGGGTCAACTGACCCTGTTGAACTTGTGATGTGTTGTAAACCCTGAGCACCTTTGTTTGTAATCCCTGAGCTATGTGAACCATCTGTGCATGATGAGCTAAATACTTTGCTGCATATTGCTCCATCTCTGGATTTTGTTGAATCATACTGTGACACTTGAGTGACTCGGAGCACACCTTTGAGCAAACCCTGAACTGCAAGTCCTGTGCATTGCGACTCTGTGTCTAACTGTGCTTGTAAGAATGCAACTTGAGCATACTGCGTGAATACTAAGGTTAACCAAACCGTAGGCCCCAACAAGCCCTGAATTGCTCACTCCAGCCCCTGCAGCTGTGAGTTGAGCCGTAGTTAAGCTATAGTCGGGCTTGGAGTGACTAGCCCCCACAGGCTTTGAGTTAGGGCTTGGATAGTCGACTGTGTGCACACCCCGACCAAGCTGTGCAAACTGCAATGCAGTGGGCTGCACACAAGACCAAACTGCAATCATCTGGGTTACTAATTGCCAAGCCAAACTGAGCAACTGGCCGCATAAGTCAAGCCCACTTACTGGGCTTAGCTCTCTGAACTTCGGCCCACATAAGCATACTTTGGGCTGTGCATGCATCCGAGCCCACATCATCTAGGCTAGAACCCATCTGTTTGGGCTAACACACCCTGGGCTCTGTGAGTAAACCAGCCCACACACTGGGCCATCAACCTAAGCTGCAAAACAACTGAGCCCACAAAAACTCAAATCAAGTTAATCGAATAAATCTGTGCAATAACTTCACCCACATACTAAGC
This sequence comes from Papaver armeniacum, assembly GCA_023531295.1. NCBI lineage: Eukaryota > Viridiplantae > Streptophyta > Magnoliopsida > Ranunculales > Papaveraceae > Papaver > Papaver armeniacum. The sequence goes on along the minus strand of JAJJWW010016353.1, from coordinate 88,894 downwards.
CATCTTCATTGGTCAACTAAAACAAACCACTTGGGCTTAAACCAAACAGAGCCCACAGTTCCAATGGGCTGTATTTTCCCAACAAACCAAAACCCAAACAAACCAAATTCCCACATAAACCAAAGCTCCCAACAAAACCAAATGAATCCCATTGAATCCAAAGCCCAATAAACCAAATTCCCACATAAACCAAATCCCATCTTCATGTTCTATGTTTCCGTACATTATTTTTTTGAGTTAACCCTCAACTTTTTAGATTGTTAGTAAAAATTTTTTAGGACTTGTTAAATTTTTCTTTTCTTGATTCGGTTGAGTCTTCTTGCACATATATTATGCTAATCCGATATGATCTCCGTTGAGAATATTGGATTCTAGCCTTGACGAATGAAGCTCAACCTTGCTCCTGCCGACATTCCGGTAATCCCTTCCCTTTTCTCTTATCAACATAGTTCTCATGGTATGTGACTGTTTAAATTTTTTCTATATGTAGACACATTGAGGACAATGTTTGATTTAGGTTTGGGGGTACATTTGCATTTGCATTTAGAGTTTTTAGTCTTTTTAATCTTTTACTTTCTTAAAAAAAAAAAAAAAAAAAAAAAAAAAAAAAAAAAAAAAATTCAAAATTTCAAAAACTCTTTTTGTAAAAACCTCCAACTTTTAGAGATTTTAGAGTCACTAGCATGCTTCTAGCTATGTTTACATAGAGAGTTTTGACCGAAATAACAGAACTTGGAAGTACCGGAAAACGCAATCGGGTTCCTTAGTTGATTAGAGCGTTAAAGTTGGATTTAACCATACCGGAGGGCGAATTAGGTGCTGTTTAGATATTCGGTAGTAGAATTGTGATCACCCATAGTGGAGACTACCCAATTTACATCAAGTGAGGCACCAACCTTCAATTTTTGCAACTTTCTAGAAAAGTCTGTTAGAGTGTGTGTCACCTTACGTAAATTCCGGGTAGGAATGGTGAGCTACCCAACTTCGCACCAATTTCAGCACTACTTTTGATCTCTTGAGTGCTAGTTTTTGTCAATCATGAGGGTGACGTCTAAAGATGAAAACTTCTTCTAAATACCGATTTGCAGTTAGCATCTCTCTCTCTCTCAATCAGCAAGACCCATAGAAACACATCATCATCAAAGAACCGAGCGAGAATCGAATATGGAAATAAAAATTGATATAGTCCAAGGTCTATGTGCAACAAAGAAAAGAAAATAGGATGAGAATTAATAAAATTTATAAAATCAAGACAATACAAGTTGTGGAAAAATTGAGTGATAAAGTCCTTTGTCCATGGAGTTAGTTGTTTCACTATTTGTATTTGTATTTTTATTTTCACTTATTAAAAAAAAAAAAAAAAAAAAAAAAAATATATATATATATCAAAAATCAAAAATCAAAAAAATATTGTAGTTTATTTTCTTATTTTTGCTACCACCATGGTAAAGAAGAATTTAAAAAGAAAAATCCAAACAACAAGGAATGTGAGTAGAAAAGTTAAAAATTGTCAAGTTTTGTGAAGTTTAGAAGTTCGTCATCAACAATTGAAGACCGAACACCGAAGATTGAAGACATTTCTATGGTTCTTATGAGAGATTGATGTTAATTGCCGATCGGGTGAGAAGTGAGTGAGTATTCCCACCCCTTACTAATGGTTGATTTCCTTTCTTAGAGATCATTAGAAAAAGATTCTTTTTGTCCACACTTCTGTGGAGTCTCCAGATTTTATTTCGGAAGGTTATCCTTCTTACCTACAACGTGTGCAGGATTTCTCTCTTTACTCCTGCTGCACACATGAGAGACTAAAAAAGCGATCTTTTTGAGTGCAATATCATAAAACCCTAATGGTGAGGCAGAAGTCGAGGCTTATGATCACAATCGAATCCGAGTTCTTTCATATGGTATGGTTACTTCTCGCTCAAGACTTAAGGATGAGAATGCGTTCTTCGATAGTTCTAACTTCATTACTAGCATGCGAAACTCTATGTCCTCATAGCTTCTAGGATGCTTGAGACTCTTTTACACTCTGAGTTGGAGAAGGTTTTGTGGGTACACCTCTTGTAAACCCTCACGAGACTACAACTCGTCCACTAGGGACACCTAGGGGTTTAAAGGCTTAGTGCATACGCTAAATGCATTCGAGAGACTGCGACGGGGTATAGTTAGGATTTCTTATTTTCTGTTTCACTTGAGGACAAGTAAAATTCAGGTTTGGGGGTATTTGATGAGTGCCAAATAGTGCATATTTATACATCTTTTTATTGGCATTTTACTCATCTTTTGCGCTTATAAATCGAGATATTATCCCATATTCTCGTATTTTCCTTGTTTTCAAGAATAAATATTTGTATTAATTAATTTTGTGTTTTTAGGTAATAAATAAAGCTCGGAGAATCGAGAGCCAAAGGAGCGAGGAATTGGAGACAAGCGTCTATGGAGCAGATAGCCAAAGCCCGCGCGCGAATCAGTTGCAACCCAACAAGGAAAACATGGGCTAAAGCTACCCACGACCCGGATCCGAGCCCGTTTCCTCTGAGACGTTGAGATTTCTTTCTCCCTCATCCAACGGTCGCTGCTTCCACGTGCATCGATGTTCGATACTCCGTGCTACACCAGATCACATCAAAACCGGCTACCTTCCTCAACCGTTCAGATCAACACAGCTTCATCCTACGCTCGGTGAGGCCTTCTCATCGAGTTTTGCTGTCCCTGCTTCACAAGCGAAATCTCCATACCCTATACCCTAGTCGACTACCCCATTCTCTTCTCTTCCTTTCTCTTTCTTCTCCCCCATACCTCTCTGCAACTTCTTCTCCTCCCTTACCCACGACAGAGCAGAGCTCTGCTCTTCCACCACGCGACCGCCACTTTCATCATCACCTTGCCAGCGACAACAACTCCAGTAGTACCTGCTCCCCCTCTCTACTTCGAGTTATCTCTTTCTTAGCCTCTAACAACCCTAGAAGCTAATTCAAAGATAACTAGAAGCTAGGGTTTCCACAACAACCAAGCATGGAGTTGCAGAGCGATTGGACAGAAGGGAGAAGCGAGTCAGGGTATGGGTTTGTTGACTTTTCGAATTAAAATAGAAATTAGGGTTTGGTATTTTGATTTACTTTTGCATGTATAAATAAGAGAGGTAGAAGATGATTTTGCTTACGCCTGGATTAGCCAGAGTGTCACTTTAGTTGAATTTGTGTTTTAGTTATTTTGTAATGTGTTAATTTTAATCACCAGGGTGTTTGATGAAACCCCTGAGTCTCATGTGAAGCATGTATGTTTAGAATGATTTTGTTTTGTTCTTACAGTATTAAGATTAGTAATTAGCCATGGAGTTTACAAACTCTGTGATGAGTGGTACTGTAAGAAGACCACTCATACTAGGGGGAGTTAACAAATTGAGTTAATAAATATCTAGCCAAGACCTTCAAGAGAAGGCACATAATCATAATCGAACTTGCACCGCCTTAGCGTAGGAACAATTGGTGGAAATAATCACCCCACAATTTCCAATTTATCATTATCTCTTTTCCTTAGTTTAGGTTCACACACTACAATTTCCAGTCGCTTCGACAATCAACTTTTGTGCTACATAATCACCTTAGAATTCCAGTTAAGAAAGCCATAGATCATACTTAGGCACACCCTAGTCCTTGTGGGATCGACCCGTACTTGCCGCGTCTCCAATAAACGCCGTGCACTTGCGGTATAACCCGTAGGCCGTAAAAATAACCCATCTTCCAGGCCTACCATTAGGGCATGGCCGGCCGGCCGGCTAGGTATCCCGGTCCCGTAACACCTTTCCCTATTTTTATTATTTTTCATGAAACCGTGAAAATATGGAGATACCGTGAGTTTTGCTCAAACAAGGAAATTTGCTTGAATGAAGGAGTTTTCATGAGTTCATGAAAATAAATAAAATAATAAAAATAAAGGAAGAGGCATGGGGGACCGTCCACGACGGCATGACCGGCCGGACGGTTGGCCCGGTCCCTAGGCGCCTCTTTTTTATTTTTTTTATTATTATTTTCTCTCTCCTGTTTTGTGTAGGATTCCTCGTTTGTCCATATTTTTGAATGCTCGTTCGTGCATTTGGGTGCCCGTTCGTGCATCATCGTTGAGTACACTTGCACCATTTTATTGGGGCTTACTCGATGATAGTCCAGATGCCCGATTGTTGAGTAATTATTACTAATTCACGAAATTCAGCGGAGAATGGTTCATGAAGCGGAGCAATAATTATGAATTGTGCATTTATTACTAATCCATGAATTCAGCCGGGGAATTCAGGGAATGGGGTAATGAGATAAATTGGTTATCTGTTACTAATCCATGGAGTCAGCCGGGGATTCATGGAACGGAGTAATGAGATATAATAGATTATTTTCTAGGAATTCAGTGGCGAATGTCACGGTAGAATTAATCTATCGTAGAATAGAGATATGAGATAGTCGAAGCATCATACTCGTTCTGAAAGGTGTATAGTCAGGGAAAAACGTGCATCGTCGTTAACGTCCTGAAGGCGTTTAACCCCCTCAACAAACAATTATGTAGGAGAGTCGCTTGAATCTATACACAGTCTCTCGACATAGTCAGGGAACATCGAGTGTCGCCGACGTCCTGAAGGCGTTAAGCCCTCTCAACAAACAATTATGTAGGAGGACCGCCCAATCATTCTTCTATGTAGAGGTGGGTCTCTCTATGTAGTCATGGAACAACAAGTATCGCCGACGTACTGAAGGCGTTAAGCCCTCCGACAAACAATTATGTTCAAAGGACCGCCCAATCATGTTATTCTACATAGAGGTGACGATGAAATGTGTAGCATCGAACGCTCAGATAGTGGGAGGCCTTTTGAGAAACATATTCATCATGGCTCTGAGAGCAACTCTATCAGAAATCGTGAAACGGTTCACGGATCGTAAAATATAAATCGTCACATACGTTCCTTAAGCTGGGTCAGAAACATGCAGTATCATGATTTTACGATTTTGACCTTTGTCAAAAATCCACCATCAACACCAGATATGTGTGCTTCCTTACATCAGTAGATTGGGCATTGTAAGGATGCACATTCCAACGCGATTAAGCTTTGGTGTGAGGATCTTCCTCACCAAATACCTTTTGAGGAATGTCTTCCTTCTTTCTTTTAGGGACATTATCATGTTCCCTTATGTGGATTTTGAATCCATCCTCTTCATTAGGAATATTTCGAGATGCTATGATTACATCTTGTGCCCAGGATGGTATGTTCCTTGAACTTGAACCCGTGTGGTCTAGATCTTCCATCCGACAGATTGATGATGTCTTTTGTTTAAGACATTCTATATGTCCTCTTAAGGTATCCATTCCTTGTTGGAAATGTTTTTCTAAACACCTGTCTAGATATACCTTTCGACATGTCTCTGTAAGAAGATCTTCAATAAGGATCTTATTCCTTATTTGTGAATGCTCCAACGATTGAGTAAGAATTTCACACTGTGTAGTCTGTTGATGAACTTCGTTGCATAAAGCCAATTTTTGTTCCACATAATCTATCAGATTATTTTGAAGACTGAGTGTTTATCGCTTTCCTTCACAAATTCTTACATTCAATTGAACAATAATTTCTAGGACATCATCTAGACTATCAATGGTTTTTCCCTTTTCTGAATAGTTTTCAACATGTTTGAAAAATCTTTCTAACACTTTATGAAATTCAGAACTTGGGCAAACTAGTGAATCTATTCTCTTTTCACAATTGGAAACAGACGATTTTTCACTAGATATTGGAGTCGGATCCAAAACATGTTTCTAGAGTTTCAAATTCATTCTTTTCTGATCAGGAACCTGATTCGCAATCAAGTCTAATATTATTCATAGACTTTTTCTTTGATTTTTAAAAAGACTTACGAGTCCAATTTCCATTGACTTTCTCTGAGATCTTATTCTCATTATCTTGACATACGTTAATTGAGTTCTTCATAAGTTTAGATTTGATTTTCTTATTTTGACTCATATCTTATAGGTTGGATCGCACCAAACACAGATTGTTAGATCTTTTCGTGTTTGCCTACTTTGATACCAATTGAAAAGAATAGGGTACCCAAATATACCTCAATCTAAAACTTTTCCACCTATAAGTCCTTTATCCGAAAGTGATTGTCTATGGACTAAGTCGAGACAATACAACTAATCGGTTCACACTTCGTGTGATCGTCTATGGATACAAGATTGAGACACTACGACAACAAGATAACTTGTGTGATTGACTATGGATACAAGATCGAGACAATACAACAACGAAGTATGTTTACTTGATAAAAGGTTCGGACTTAACCAAACACAATAGGATTGCTATCAAGTAAATAGGAATTAATTTTTATGTATTTTACTTCTAATTATAATAAAAACAATTATAATTGCAGAAATAGAAAAGTAAAAGACACAGCAAGATTTTGTTAACGAGGAAACCGCAAATTCATAAAAACCCCGGGACCTTGTCCAGAATTGAATACTCTCAGGATTAAGCCGCTATAAAAAATCTAAACCAACTTCGTATAGTTGAGACCAAGCAACTAAACCTATAGTTCACCTAGTTCCGTCTGTATGCCTGCGCCTCCAGCTTACAATAAGTCACACACTTGGAACAAAACCTTTGGTTCGTATTCCAAACTATAAAGGAACAACAAATTAGTTCATTAACAACACTTTTCAAACAAGTGATATGAGTTTGACAAAAGGCTCTTCCGTTTATCCCAATAAACTCCTTTGTCCGGTCCTTAGATCTATCTTTTCAAAAACTACAAAAGCAATTGTTAAGATTATGCAATCAATACTTAGAATCACAAAGAAACGAATTTATGCCGATCTACTCAACTAATCAATCAAGATTATCACAAAGATAAACCGACTATAGTTGGATCCCCAGCCGATCAAGTTTTGTGCACACCAAAGATTATGAACCCAAATCAGAAATCTTCTTCATCTTCAAATCTTCTTAGATCTTCAATAAACACATGCACACAATCAACTTGAATCTCTTGTGATCAATCACACATAGAACGGAGTCTGTTAACAATGGATTATCACAAGACGTCTTTAGATCTACAAACAGTCTTAAAATCCCCGTCGAAACTTCGATCTAGTTTGAGTGAATCTTATATCAGAAGAGAAGACTCTCAAGCATAAACAAACTAGGTGCAATCAAAGTTCAACAACCATTAATCAATCAAATCAATCGAAAACTAATAATAAACCGCAATTATCTAGTTTCCCACCAATGGTACTCGTAGAGCTTCCCAATCCCAAAGAAGTCTTTAAAACGAGCGGTCGTAAGAGATTTTTCCTAATTAGGGTAATTTCCTCTCCGAATAGACGACTCCACCAGTAACAACACAAGAAGGTAGTTTTGCTGGCTCTGAAGATTAGTTTGCTTGAAATGCAAACTTCAATATTTATAGACCAGGGAAGTTTGGACACCAAGGAATTTCCAAAACCGAAAATATTCTCAAGATATGCAATATATTTCCAAATTCGGTTTCCATAATTCCTGGAAATGCTTTGTCCAAATATTGACCGAAATCTCAGTAGAAAATCTCAAATTAGTAAATGCACATTACCAATTTTTTCTTTCTAAAGATATGTGTTTTAATTGCTGGAAATTAAAAGCATATAAAACTAAAAACCTTAATTAAAAGATTCTCAATTTATTTCGATCCGTGATTCTCCTTTAGCTATTAAGGAATATCTTTGAACAATAAAAGATAAGCGTTACTGCACATGTTCAAAGTAAGTCGACATCTTTACTTTGTAAATCCTTTTTCATATTTACAATCTTAGAACCGATTTTCCACACTTCCAAACAAGTTTAGAATTGGTTCATCTGACTTCCAAGAACTATGTGATTGATTATCCTATCAAATTACCAATCATGGGTTTCACGGTTCTACCAAAACAAGTTTCGGTTCTACCTCCATGTGGGTACTAGGATCAGTCACACTAGGTTTCCAAAATTTGGTTGACTAAGTACTAGGATCGGTTACCACATTTTTATGGTATCTAACTTGTATTCGGTTGCACAAGTCATAGGATCGGTTACCAATATCTAAGACTTGTTGCACCTCTTACAAGGATCGATTCCCCTTTGCTTGTGATCGGTTACACCTCTTACTAGGATCAGTTCCCCAATGTCTAGAGTTGGTCATACCATCTCAGGTGATTACTTAAGATCGGTTTCACTAATAAAAGTCATACCAATACAAAAGTCAGGCCTTGTGAATAGTTTTAACAAGATACATAAACAAGTTATGGGCAGTTATACTAAACACACATATTGGTAATCCAAAGATTTGCAATGAATAAAAATACCAATAAGCCTAGCGATTTCCCTGTCGATTCACAAAATAAGTTTATGGATTGTACTTCCTTTAAACGAATGTAAAACATTGTTTCCTAGGACGAAATCTTCACCCATACCCATACATAATCACAATAACATTCATACGATTATGTCGATGTCTTATGTACAAAGTTCAAAACATAAACGTTATACTTCGTATTGTAATTCCTTAATACTATGTCTAACTAGAGTATAATCATTCACAGCTTCGCAGTTATATTTCAATATGCACGACTTGAAAGATACGTTAGGGAATGAAACAGTTCAAGACAAATATTACTAATCTCAAGTGGAAGGATGATGTCGTCGTTGTAACTCCTTACTTCTTCACATTCTTCAATTCGTCACGTAATAATTGTAATGTCTCATATCCTAATACTTTCAAGCTAACCTATACGAAGTTGACTCTAGTAAATAATCAAGCGACTCTTTAAATGAGTTTTGGTTCACTAAAATATGACAACCAAACTTGACATACCAACACTTGGTGGGTTCAACCGAGCTATTCTCTAACAATTCCAGTCCGAAGTTAACTTGGAGTAGGCTAGTGTCTGTAGCGGCTTAATACAGAGTGGTGTTCAACCTGGACTAGGTCCCGGGGTTTTTATGCATTTGCGGTTTCCTCGTTAACAAAATTTCTGGTGTCTGTGTTATTTCTTTTCCGCATTATATTTGTTTATATAATTGAAATATCATAGATTGTGCGTAGTTTAATCAATTAGATAATCCAACCTTTGGTTATTGATATAAATTGATTGACACTTGAATATTGGTCTTCGGTACCGTTCAAGTTGTTTCTCATAATAATCAGGCTCGCGGATTTCTATCTGTTTGATTTGCTGATTACATTGTGAAACAGAGATACCACTCTTGGATATATTTTCATTGATTGAGTCTGACAGTCTAGTTGATTATCCAGCAATTTGTTAGAGCACTGCTCGGTCGAACTCGCATGCGTTGCTTTCTCAAGCATGTTTGTCAATGTTAGTGATCAAAACTATAAGTCTTGATTTCTAGCGTTACTATTTATAGATATCTCGGACTAGGACATAAATTGTGTAGTTGAGCTTAGATTTCATGGTGTTCATTATTTGAAGACGAAAAACTACTAAGGGGAGCTTGTGGAACTTCATCAACAAAAGGTATGTGGAGATTGAAACTCATCTATCACTTGGAAAGTTTATTTCTACTCTATCTCCTATATTGAGACATAAGTCGTATTACGATATAGTTTTCCATATACACATTTGAGATTTCGAGCTGAGCTTATATCGCTTATATATTTATCGAAATATGTGTTGGCAAGCTTACGATTCGACCAAGTTTATCTTATAACATGTGAAAAATGCCGAGTAACTTCTTACATGGTTTGTGTGATACAATCATTTGGTGTAGTCTTGGAATGTTTCGTTATGATTATTTCAATATCTTGAAAATTGCTTTGATGTTAATAGTGTGTGAAAACGGCTATTGTCATCCTCTAAGAAAGTTTCAATGATTGAAATAAAGATCTTAGAATCATGTAACCATGTTTGGATATAAACATAGTGTGTTATCATATTTGCGTGTAAGTCCAAAACCGGGAACCTGAAGTATGCGTACCCATACGCGTACTGTCGATTGTTGGATGTCTGGGCAAGTATGGTACATGTACGCATACTGGCAGAAGTCTTACGTCCATGAATTTCTGCTGGACTTTGGAATATAAATTGGTATGCGCACCCGTACGCGTACTGGCGTAACCAAACTCGGTCCGGCTACTTAAGTATGCGTACACGTTTGCATACTTGAGTTGGTTACTTTCTAAAATCGTTTATGTACATGTACTTAAACATTTATAAAATAAGGAATGCAATCTTTGCGAACCGTGGCTATAATGCTCATGAATTTATTCGAGTGAATCAAACCGATTTTGCTTCAATTGTGTTCTTGTATACTTCTATGAGAATATAGCAATTAAACGGCTCTTTAACTAGTTTCATTTGAGTTAGTTATGGTTAAGATGAATAAGGTTGATATGAGAGTAATCATATGGCTAATTTCAGTTAACTATTTCTGAGACAACATGGTGTACACGTTTGGGTACGGTTACATAAACCTAAATGAGGGTACATTTCATTTGTGTGTAACAAGCTAAGTTCGATCTAACGGTTGAAAGATATTAGCTTGGTTGAATTAGGTTTTTCATCTAACAGTGAATATTGAATGCTTTGTTACCAAGGTAACTTGGATTGCAAACCCTTATTTGAAAACTATATAAAGGAGAACTCTAGCAACTGGGAAAACTAATCCCCACACCTCCTGTGTGTTACTAGTTGCATAAAATAGAATCAATTCTTCTTTAACCTTAGGTTTCTTCGAGACCCTGTAGGTTAACAACTTCAAATACTTCATTGGGATTGTGAAGCCACACCCAACTATTTTCTTTGTAGTTGCGTGTTCTGATCTTGCCCGATTCTATCGTTTGAGTACTATCTTCTCTAAGATTTGCTCGAGATTTAATCTCAGATATGCAAGATAAAAATTAATCACAAACACCTTCGTCTCATCGTTTGTGATTCCACAATATATAGTTTCGCCATCATATGATTTAGATTATTGTGAGGTGATTGATAATACTAGGCTGTTCTTCGGGAATTTAAGTCCGGGCTATCAATTGGTTCCTGTTCACCTTGATTTATCAAAAGACGGAACAAAAACTCTTGGGTATTTTTATGGGAGACAGATTTATTCAATATATAGACTTTTCTGTGTGAGACAGATTTGTTTATCAAGTCTTCGACTTTGGGTCGTAGCAACTCTTGGTTGTGGGTGAGATCAACTAAGGGAATCAAGTGCGTAGTATCTTGCTGGGATCAGAGACTTAAGGAACACAACTGTACCTTGAATCAGTGTGAGATTTATTAGGGTTCAACTACAGTCCAGTCCGAAGTTCATTGGTAGTAGGCTAGTGTCTGTAGTGGCTTCTTACAGTGTGGTGTTTAAACTGGACTAGGTCCCGGGGTTTTTCTGCATTTGCGGTTTTCCTCGTTAACAAAATTCTGGTGTCTGTGTTATTTCTTTTCCGCATTATATTTTGTTATATAATTGAAATATCACAGGTTGTGCATTAAGATCAATCAATTAGATAATCCAACCTTTGGTTGTTGATTTAAATTGATTGACACTTGAACATTGGTCTTTGGTACCGTTCAAGTTACTCCTCTTATATTCAATTAGGCTCACAGATTTCTATTTGCTGATTGCAGATTGAATTAAGAGTTAGAGATATTAAACTCTTTGATATACTTTTCTATAGATTGAGTCTGACTGTCTAGTTGATTCTCTAGAAAGTATATTGGATTAAATCCTCTCAGATTTCCAAACGAGTTGTTGGGTGTGGTTGTTAGACCCCCGCATTTTGAATTGGTATCAGAGCAGGCAAACACATTAAAAACCTTACAAGTCTGTGTTTGTAGCAATCTGATATGGAAAGAAGTGCTATCTCTATAAACGTATCACCAATCTTCGATGGCTCAAATTACTTGTGGTGGAAAATTGATATGCATGCATTTCTTCAAGTGCGTGATTTTCAATCATGGGTTTATGTAGTTAATGGCTATGATTCTCCCGTTATGGCAATAATAAATGCGACCTTTCCAAAGGATATTGGTGCATATGATGCTGCAGAGATACATATGAATGCCATCATACATGCCATTACCCCAGATCTTCAACACCATGTGACTACGTGCACTCGGTCTAAAGATGCTTGGATATCTTAGAAACCGTATTCGAAGGAAATACCAGTGAGAAGGAAGCTAGGCTTCAAAACCTAAATTCTGATTGGGAAGACCTTCGTATAGCAGATGAAGATTCATTTGATGAGTTTAATCACAAAGTGTCTGAAATTGTTAATGCATCCTTTGTATAGGGTAAGACTATTCCTGAAAAGGACATTGTGATGAAAATTCTCAGATCGCTGCCATCCAGATACGATTCTAAGAAGCATGCCATCGTTGAGGGAAATAACCTTGATGCTCTCTCCAGAAATACGTTGGTTGGAAAGTTAAAGATCTTTGATCATGAGCATACATCCAAAACCGGAAAGGATGTTGCCTTTAAAGCACAAAAGAACACTAAATTACTTGACAAAATTAAAAGTGTCTGCGTTTCTGAGGATGATTTTTCTGAGACTGATTCATCAGATGAAGATCTTGACAAGTCAGTCTCTTTGATCACAAGACATTTTAGAGATCTTCTATTGAAGAGAAGTAAACGGTTCTCCAGAGACAAGCCCAGATCATCATTTAAACCTCACAATCGTAGGGATGCTTGAGGCCGATGATGAAGATATGCCACAGTGCTTTAAGTGTAAAGGTTTTGGTCATTTTTCAAATGAGTGTCAGAAAATACACTGGGAACCAAGGTCTTGCTGCAACTCTTGATGAAATGTCTGATCACTATGATTCCAATGAAGACGAAAAATCAAGTGTTGCACTTCTTTGTGAAGATATTGATTGATAATTATAGCAATACATACATCAATATTGATATTCTTTCGGAAGAAGACTCAACCAATCTGGAAGAAAAAATTTACCTATATGTTGGAAACTCTTTGTCTGATTTTTCAGGTTCCACTCTGTGTCTAGCATCTTGCACATCTCGGGCGTATGAATCATCTTATTCGTTGACATGCTCTTATTGTTCACTCAAAGGTCATGAACTTTCAAAGTGTTTCAAGTACTAACACAAGATGAGATATGTCAATAAACTTCAAAGAAGAGCAAATCGACTAGCAAACAAGCTCAAACTTGTTCAAAAAACCGCTGAGGTATGTAAGATTTTATCCTCTTCAAAGAATTTAGTTTCCAAAGATAAGTCAAGACCATTAGAAAAAAGAGTATGGTCTAAACATTTCGATAAACATGGTTCTATGAGTTCCTTTCAAAAAAGGTTATGGTGGATAGATTGTTGTTCACCACAGCACAACTTGATTGTGTTGTTTTGGTGCATCTTGTCTCATGTGCCTGATCAAAAGAGACAAGAGTTTTTGATAAACATGGTTCTATGAATTCCTTTCAAAAAGGTTATGGTGGATAGATTGTTCAATAAACTTCAAAGAAGATCAAATCGACTAGCAAACAAGCTCAAACTTTTTCAAAAAACCGCTGAGGTATGTAAGCTTTTATCCTCTTCAAAGAATTTAGTTTCCAAAGATAAGTCAAGACCATTAGAAAAAGGAGTATGGTCTAAACATTTTGATAAACATGGTTCTATGAATTCCTTTCAAAAAGTTTATGGTGGACAGATTGTTGTTCACCGCAGCACAACTTGATTGTGTTGTTTTGGTGCATCTTGTCTCATGTGCCTGATCAAAAGAGACAAGAGTGTGCACACCTCAGGCTTTAAAGAAAAAAAAATACTTTGTTATTTGCTTAGTTTTGCTGTGTTTTTCAAATTTGGAATTCTTTCATATCTAATTGATATTGGAAGTGACTTCCCTGTTTTTTCAATAAAAGAGGGTTATTCTCGACAATTCTACTCTCTTTAGGGTTGTGAATTGTGCGTGAGTGAACCTATGTGGTTAAAGGTTCCGTAACCCTACAGTCTTTTTTCCTTCTCTGAAACTCTTTGTATCTTAAGACTGCTTGTTGAGTTTAAATTGTGATTTCCTCTCACAAACCCATACACATATGGATACTCCAAGCATTATGTCTTCTGATGGAAAAGATGTTAACATGATTGTTAAGCCATCAACCATAAAGGAAAAAGAGAAATCTTCGTTACTTCCAACTTTGAAAAGAAAAAGAAGGATTGTGAGGAAGCCAAGAGCTGTTCCTTCAAATTCTCAGAAGTTTTCTGGTGTTCTTGAAGAGTTGAAGGAAACAAGGAAGGAGTTTCAGCAAATAAAGGCTATTGTAATGAGAACTCTTGAAATTCAAAAGTCCCTGGTTTGACATTATCACCTAGAAGGTTTGTTGGAATTGACTCCTTTCTCCACGAACCCTATGTACCTATGGTCATTGACGACAAGGAGTTCGGGGATGATAAAGAATTCTTCAGTGGTCTCAATGTCTAGGAAACTTCTTTTGAGAATTTATTTCTTGTGTTTTTAGAAGGATTACTAGGATATGGAATAGCCATTATTATGAGTACACATAGCTATCTCCAACGTTTTCATCTTCAATGTTTTTAGATTTATTTATTTAAATTCTAAGTTATTTGGAAGATGATTTTTGCAATTTTAATCTTTATGATTTTATATATTGCAAATTGTTATGGGATATGTTGTTTACGTCCGTGAACCTTGACTGCCCCATATTTGTTTAAAAGTTATCTCTATTATATGTCGATATTAATGTATTGATAAAAGATAGAATGAACTTTTGACAAACAAAAATTAAAGCCTTTTATGTCATTATCCAAATTTTGATGGAAGAAATGATGCACTTTTGTTTACAAGGATTAAGTCTGTTATATGTCATTGTGCAAATAGTGAAGAAAAATATAATGAATCCTTGTTTATTCCGCAGTATTGGTCGAACCCCGATCCACATTTTTTTTTTTGTGCATATAATGTGTTGCTCCGTAAGTTCTCTTATGTCGAGCATGGCCAATTGAATTGATCATTTTTGTGGTTGATTCAATTGATATTTTTGGATTCAAATCCATGTTTTCATGTGATTTGGTTATATCCAAAGAAATCATTCCTTTCTTTTAAAAGCAAGGTCGTCTTTGTTGTTCTTTCGGGAATGATATTTTATGGGGGAGAGTTCTTTTTGAACTTGTGCTTTATTTCCAAATCTTTGTGGGGAATGCGGCTGTGGAATATTATAGGGGTTATCATGTATCTTTATATAAACTCCTTGATGAATGCATTTAGCTTCGGATTTATGATTGCATCTAAATAAGTTGGTATGTTATTCTCTTTTGGTCACAAAGTATCTCTATGAAAATTTCATGAGGATCCCACTAGTTTTCGTACCTTTGCCAATTTATATTGACAAAAAGGGGGAGAATTAATGTGTAGTTTCATACTACACATATATATGGTTTACGTATCATTATGTAAGGGGGAGTGGTTTTCATGTCGAGATGAAGTATTGACTAAGGGGGAGTGATACATATCACCATAGTATTGTTGTCAAAGTTGTGATACAATTGAACTTTGATGATGTGTAATAATACTATGACATTGTATAACAATGATCGAGAGCATTTGTTTTCTCATTGTTATCGCTGATAGGTGTTGTAAACACCTCGATTATATCTATAGTTAATGCTTTCTTTGTTATGTTTTCTTGCAAATTATGTATTATTACGTTTGTTTTGAATCTTACAGGTGTTTTGGAGTCATTGGAGTAAAAGAAGAAGAAATAGGTGAAAAGGGGCCAAAATTGTCATTTCACAGGGAAGTGTTATTGAGAGCCTAGCTGAGGATAAGGGGTAACCATATGAGAGATTCGCTAAAGACAGATTATTGTTTGTTAAGGGGCACCTCCTCCTTTATAACACTAGGTCGAGCCAAATGCAGCATTATTACATAAATCAATTCTCTGCTCACTCAGAAGACGTCTTTGTAACTTGTTCTCACGCAGGCAAGCCATGGGACCAGGGATTGTATTTGACTGGTTAGGAAAGATTTTCACAGAACAACACAGGTGGTCCAATTGGTAAATGAATTAGTCTGAAAGATTGAAATACCAGCGAGAAAGATGGAGAGAAATTGATGTTACTGCTGCTGAAGTAATGGAGATTAAAGACAAGGAATTCGAAGCTGAGAATGGAAATGAAGATTGGGTTTTCGATTTTATAGAGTTTGGTTTGGTTTGAATTCGTTTTGCTGTCAAGAGAAGCCAGTGAAGAACAAGCTTTCTACCATTAATTGAGACGATTGGTAGCTGATTACATCGTGTTTTGAGTGTTTGCTGAGATGAATGATATAATGGGAGTTTATGACCTGAGCAGTGAAATAAGTTGGCCTGTAATTCCATAACTGCAGAAACGGTGCAAAAAGTGAGTGAGAATGGCGGGCCGGTGGAACTAGTTCCGGTTGTCGGATTTCGGAGCCGAGAGTGTTGATCATAATATTTCAGTGAATCGTGAAGGGGGTATGAGTCGAATGCAAGAGTCGACAGCCGGATATACGAGCTACGAGTCACGCTTTTGGGCACGTTTTCGTAAGAATTGGGTTAGATGGTTTTTTGTGAATGTATGAATATAAATAAGGAGAGATTAGTTGCAGGAAGTACATATTTGCCTTTTGACAGTTTCAGTAGCCGGAGGCAAGTTCAGTGGCTTTGAGTAGTTTTCCATTGACAAATTCCGGCGACCGGTGACCGGATTCCGGCGATGACGTCAGCAATTCCGTCGAACAATTTTGGGCAGAGATTTTCACATGGGTATTTTCCACACATGGGCTTGGTGGACCACGTGGAGATAGGTTTTGAGAAGATTTGACCTAATTTTGGAAAGAGTATCCTTTAGGAATGGGAGAAGCATATAAATAGAAAAGTCTTTCTCTAAACCGGGAGGATATATCTCCATTAGGGAGGCTTCTACTTGTTTTCTAGGGTTTCACATGATAGATTCTTCTAAACTCTTTGTGATTATTTCCAACAACCCAAGTAGTTGATTTATTATTATTGGTTAAAGATGTAGTTGGATTTTGAAAACAAGTTATGATTTTTATGAATTAGTTTTCTCTCAAAATCATTGTTTGATTTCTACGGGTTATAATAATTGCATGATTGATGTATTGCAATATGATTGAATGTTTGTTTAGTTAAGTCTAGAATTGATTGAACTCACATCCATATCTATAGCTAATTTAGGGTACATCATCGAGCGATAACCTTGAATACGAGTAGCATGATATGATTACGGTTTGTAGTGATACATCCTTGTAATCATATGTAGAAATTGACCTTTGTTCGAATTGTTTGCGCAATGTTTTTCAATTGCATTGATTAGCCTATTTCGGAAACTTAATGCTCCTAGGAATTGAACTTAATTAGCGCAAGGAGTTAGGTTATTATTTAGGTAGAATTCACATACGCAGCTCCAATGTGTGTGTTGATGAACTTAGGAAATTAATAGATTATCTTGCTCTCTTGATTCTCTAGGCTTTTGATGATAGCGAGATTAAATACGAATTCTATTCATATATTCAAAAACTTGTTTACAATTGAAGATGAAACCTTTATCCAATATTTTCACATCCTTGATTTGTGTGTCTATTTTATTGTTTTGCTTTTACTTTATTTTAGTTTATAAAAATCAGAAAACCCCCCGGTGTGTTATTATAATAAATCGAAACATTTTGACAACCTAGTCCTCTCTGTGGGAACGATCCTTTCTTGCCCTTGCTTCATTATATATTCTGAGTAGTAAGAAAGTGTAATTTATTTTTGACGCCTACGACAGCGATCAAATTTTGGCGCCGCTGCCGGGGAGGCAGTGGTTGTCACTTGTTTTTGGTTTCTTATTTTTTTTGGTTTTTTCTTTTTGTTTTTAGCTTTTGTTTTATTTTTTTTCTTATTTTCTGGTTTTGATATAGTTTTGAGAACTCTTGTTTCAGGTACCAATTTCTATGGATGGAGCATATTGGAACAACGGATACGGTTTTCAACAACCTCAACACTATGACAATTACCCACCATCTATGGGATACAATCAAAACCAATTTATTGGCTATGATGCATATCCTAGAGAACCTTATGGTGATTTTCATACATACCAACAACAACCTTGTAGTGGGTATGTAAGTCAAGCACCTAGGTGGGATAATTCTACTTCTAATTGGCTTTATTCGAGTTGTATGCAGATTTTGAATGGATTACAAGACATGCAACAAAGGCTAGACCAACTTGACCGTGATAGAGAGAACGTCGCACAAACCAATTTTTGGAACATTTCTTCTTACCCGACTCCGGATCATAGTTATGATCATTCACCCATTCAAAGGGAAGAGTCATGGGAAAGAGAACCTATTGTAGCCAGCGGTGGTAAGCGTGTGAACGTCAAAGAAACTTGTGCAGAAATTATACAAGTTGGAAGATGATGGAGCCTCGGAAGAGCTTGTCGATGAAATTAGTAGGACCATTCATATGGAACTTAAACGACGTCGTGATAAGGGTTGGGAAATCGACGATTCTTATTATGGTGTGTCTGAAAATGAAGACGACGATGATTGTGTTGAAAAGGACCAACCTTTGGAGATATTTGGTGACATTAGTGTAGTTGACTCAACTATTGATCTTTATAATGATCAACCACCTATTCAAAAGGTACATGAGTATGATGAAACTAGTGTGTTACAAAACTTCCTTGCAACAAGGTTTGAGTCTAATGAAGAGGAGTATGTTGAGAATGAGACCGGTTTGACCAATATTGTGGAAGACCCAATTGAGCTTGCAAATGATTGTAATGATGATGTTTATGTCGAGACTTTAGTTAAGGCAGAAACGGACGAAGAATGGTTGCAAGGTTTGATAGAGGACCACGATATACAAGAGGTGAATAATTCACTTGAGTTTTACAAGGATGAAGATGATTCGGTAATACAAGAGATTGTGCAAGGTTTGTCTAACCCGTTTCCTATTATTTCTTCTCCTTTACCTCTTATTGGTTTGAATGTATATGCTTGGAGAATATTGTTGAATGACTTTGTTTCTCGATTTCCGCCATTAGAGATACTTGATTCTCTTACTATGCAGATTTTGGAACAAGAAACCGTGGAAGTACCCGACTTCTATATTCTTTATACACTTCCAAGTATGGACAAGAATAAGTGTGGGGGAAGCTTTTATCAGTTAATAGCTTCATTTCTGTTTTATATTACTAATATTTGTATGAAGCTAGTGTTTGCAAAACAGGTTCTATGGAAGGATCCCCAACTTTTCAGATTGTTGGTATATGGGGAATGAATCTTGCAAGGATATAGTCGGGTTGACGACTTTAAACCAAGCGCTAAATGAGAGGAAACCCATAGGTTTTGTATCTTTTATCTTTTATTTTCTTTTCTTGTCATGTTTTTACTTTTTCTGATTTCTTGTTACATTATAAGTATTTCCCACCTTGACTTTATTTGGACGATTCAATTTACATTGAGGACAATGTAAAGTTTAAGAGTGGGGGAGTGGTTTTGCATTTGAATTGTAAATTTTTCATAAATTTTCAACTTTTGTGTAAAATAGTGAATAAAAAACTCCAACTTGTAGTTAGTTTAGAGTCACATAGTATACATGTCGCTAAGATTACATCGAGAATCTCATAAGAGTGACTGAACTTAGAGATGACAGAGAACATGATCGGGTTTCTTAATCATATGAGAGTTAAAGTTGGATTTAACCATGCCAGTGGCAAATAAGGTGCATACTGAATTCGGTATTAGAGTAGTGATCTCCTATAGTGGAGACTACCCATGTTACATCATGAGAGGCACCGACCTTCAATTCTTTGTACCTGTCTAAATTTGTGCTTTTAGAGTGTGTGTCACCGTACGTAAAATCCGGGGAGAATGGTGAGCTTCCCAACCTCCCACCAATAGAAGCACTATTTTGATCTCTTGAGTGCTATTTTGTCAATCATGATGGTGACATCGAATTGCTAACTTACATACCACTTGTAATCTTGTTCTCAGTTAGCACCATCCACTTTATCTCTCTCTACACCAACAGGTCCATAGAAACACCATCATTATCAACAAGAGGAGCATCACAAATTCGAAGGAAAGTTGAAGACGTTCAAGGTTTACAAGCAACGTCACAGAAATGAGCAGATTTCAGATTCAAGTAAAGCAACAAGATAAGGAGCAGAATTTTTACAAGTTGAAGACTTATATACAAAAGCGAAGATTATCAAGATGAGAGTTCGAGAAGTTTATGATATCAAGACATACAAGTTGTGAAGAATCAAGCGGTAAAATACTTATACCATGGCCTTTTGTACTTATTTTATTTTCAGTTTATATTTATTTCTTTTGTCTCACAAACAAACAAACAAAAAAAAAATTGAAAAAACAAAAATGAAAAAAAAAAGAAATTGAAAAAACAAAAAGAGACAAGAGAAAATTTCTTTAGGTTCATTACTAGTTTTATTATTTTGTTTCGTTTTGTTTTCATTTTGTATTTATTTTATTTTTTTTGTCTCACAAAAAAAAAAAAAAAGACAAGAAAAAATTCATTATATTATATTTTGAGTTTGTATAGTTCGTTTTTTTTTTTCTTTCAATAAAGCCAATGGAAAGAAGGAATATCTACAATGAAGTTTCAAGCAACAAGGAATTAGCGGAAAAGAGTTATATTGTCAAGATTATACGAAGTTCAAGAGTTATCATCGACAGTTGAAGACCGAAGACGAAGATGAAGACACCGATTGAAGACCGGAGACGTTTCTATGGATGCTGTGAGAGTGCTGCTAGCTGCACGCCGAACAAATAACGAGGTAAGTAAGCATATTCCCACCTTCATTAAGTGGTTGATTTCCTTTCTTAGAGATCGTCAGAAAAAGGATTTTTCAAAATGAATAAAAGGTGTGGGTTTTCAAAACAATTCGGAGGGTTTTGCCTTCCTACTACTCAACGTGTCACAGGATTCTCTCTTCATTCCTACCTGGACACATGTGTGACCCTAAAAAGCTGTTTATTATTGAGAGCAACTTCATAAAACCCTTTCTTGTGAGGCAGAGTCGAGACTTTCAATCACTCCGAACCCGAATTTCTTTCGAGAAGGGATGGTTATCTCTCTCTCAACTTTTAAGGATGAGATTTTGTTTATTTATGTGTCTAACTTCTTATGACTAGTGTGCAGAATCTCTAAGTCTTCTTAGCGCGTTGGATGCTATCATTACGGAGAACTAGTAAGTTGGAAAAGTAGGTTTTGTGGGTATATCTCTAGTAAACCCTCACGAGACTATAACTCGTCCACTAGGGACACCTAGGGGTTTAAAGGCTTGTTATTTATGTTAAAAGTGACCGTAGCCTCGACGACACGGAGTTGTATGTATCCTTTAGATTTGTTTTGTTTGATTTGCTCGAGGACTAGCAAAGTCTAAGTGTGGGGTAATTTGATAGGTGTTGTAAACACCTCGATTATATCTATAGTTTATGCTTTCTTTGTTATGTTTTCTTGCGAATTATGTATTATTACGTTTGTTTTGAATCTTACAGGTATTTTGGAGTCATTGGAGTAAAAGAAGAAGAAATAGGTGAAAATGGGCCAAAATTATCATTTCACGGGAAGTGCTATTGAGAGCCTAGGCGAGGATAAGGGGTAACCATATGAGAGATTTGCTAAAGACAGATTATTGTTCGTTAAGGGGCACCTCCTCCTTTATAACACTAGGTCGAGCCAAATGCAGCATTATTACGAAATCAATTCTCTACTCACTCGAAGACGTCTCGCAACTTGTTCTCACGCGGGCAAGCCATGGGACCAGGGATTGTATTTGATTTGGTTAGGAAAGATTCACGAGAACAACACAGGTGGTCTGATTGGTAAATGAATTAGTCTGAAAGATTGAAATACCAGCGAGAAAGATGGAGAGAAATTGATGTTACTGCTGCTGAAGTAATGGATATTAAAGACAAGGAATTCGAAGCTGAGAATGGAAATGAAGATTGGGTTTTCAATTTTATAGAGTTTGGTTTGGTTTGAATTCGTTTTGCTGTCAAGAGAAGCCAGTGAAGAACAAGCTTTCTGCCATTAATTGAGACGATTGGTAGCTGATTACATCGTGTTTTGAGTGTTTGCTGAGATGAATGATATAATGGGAGTTTATGACCTGAGCAGTGAAATAAGTTGGCATGTAATTCCAGAACTGTAGAAACGGTGCAGAAAGTGAGCGAGAATGGCGGGCCGGTGGAACTAGTTCCGGTTGTCGGATTTCGGAGCCGAGAGTGTTGATCATAATATTTCAGTGAATCCTGAAGGGGGTATGAGTCGAATGCAAGAATCGACAGCCGGATATACGAGCTACGAGTCATGCTTTTGGGCACGTTTTCGTAAGAATTGGGTTAGATGGTTTTTTGTGAATGTATGAATATAAAGAAGGAGAGATGAGTTGCAGGAAGTACATATTTGCCTTTTGACAGTTTCAGTAGCCGGAGACAAGTTCAGGTGGCCTGAGTAGTTTTCCCGGTGACAAATTCCGGCGACCGGTGACCGGATTCCGGCGATGATGTCAGCAATTCCCGTCGAACAATTTTGGGCAGAGATTTTCACATGGGTATTTTCCACACATGGGCTTGGTGGACCACGTGGAGATGGGTTTTGAGAAGATTTGACCTAATTTTGGAAAGAGTATCCTTTTGGAATGGGAGAAGCATATAAATAGAAAAGTCTTTCTCTAAACCGGAAGGATATATCTCCATTAGGGAGGCTTCTACTTGTTTTCTAGGGTTTCACATGATAGATTCTTCTAAACTCTTTGTGATTATTTCCAACAACCCAAGTAGTTGATTTATTATTATTGGTTAAAGATGTAGTTGGATTTTGAAAACAAGTTATGATTTTTATGAATTAGTTTTCTCTCAAAATCATTGTTTGATTTCTACGGGTTATAATAATTGCATGATTGATGTATTGCAATATGATTGAATGTTTGTTTAGTTAAGTCTAGAATTGATTGAACTCACATCCATATCTATAGCTAATTTAGGGTACATCATCGAGCGATAACCTTGAATACGAGTAGCATGATATGATTACGGTTTGTAGTGATACATCCTTGTAATCATATGTAGAAATTGACCTTTGTTCGAATTGTTTTTGCGCAATGTTTTTCAATTGCATTGATTAGCCTATTTCGGAAACTTAATGCTCCTAGGAATTGAACTTAATTAGCGCAAGCAGGCGTTAGGTTATTATTTAGGTAGAATTCACATACGCAGCTCCAATGTGTGTGTTGATGAACTTAGGAAATTAATAGATTATCTTGCTCTCTTGATTCTCTAGGCTTTTGATGATAGCGAGATTAAATACGAATTCTATTCATATATTCAAAAACTTGTTTACAATTGAAGATGAAACCTTTATCCAATATTTTCACATCCTTGATTTGTGTGTCTATTTTATTGTTTTGCTTTTACTTTATTTTAGTTTATAAAAATCGAAAAAACCCCCCAGTGTTAT
Source organism: Papaver armeniacum (assembly GCA_023531295.1). Lineage (NCBI taxonomy): Eukaryota > Viridiplantae > Streptophyta > Magnoliopsida > Ranunculales > Papaveraceae > Papaver > Papaver armeniacum. The sequence goes on along the minus strand of JAJJWW010016353.1, from coordinate 65,395 downwards.
TATAATAAATCGAAACATTTTGACAACCTAGTCCTCTCTGTGGGAATGATCCTTTCTTGCCCTTGCTTCATTATATATTCTGAGTAGTAAGAAAGTGTAATTTATTTTTGACGCCTACGACAGCGATCAAATTTTGGCGCCGCTGCCGGGGAGGCAGTGGTTGTCACTTGTTTTTGGTTTCTTATTTTTTTGGTTTTTTCTTTTTGTTTTTAGCTTTTGTTTTATTTTTTTCTTATTTTCTCGGTTTTGATATAGTTTTGAGAACTCTTGTTTCGGTACCAATTTCTATGGATGGAGCATATTGGAACAACGGATACGGTTTTCAACAACCTCAACACTATGACAATTACCCACCATCTATGGGATACAATCAAAACCAATTTATTGGCTATGATGCATATCCTAGAGAACCTTATGGTGATTTTCATACATACCAACAACAACCTTGTAGTGGGTATGTAAGTCAAGCACCTAGGTGGGATAATTCTACTTCTAATTGGCTTTATTCGAGTTGTATGCAGATTTTGAATGGATTACAAGACATGCAACAAAGGCTAGACCAACTTGACCGTGATAGAGAGAACGTCGCACAAACCAATTTTTGGAACATTTCTTCTTACCCGACTCCAGATCATAGTTATGATCATTCACCCATTCAAAGGGAAGAGTCATGGGAAAGAGAACCTATTGTAGCCAGCGGTGGTAAGCGTGTGAACGTCAAGAAACTTGTGCAGAAATTATACAAGTTGGAAGATGATGGAGCCTCGGAAGAGCTTGTCGATGAAATTAGTAGGACCATTCATATGGAACTTAAACGACGTCGTGATAAGGGTTGGGAAATCGACGACGATTCTTATTATGGTGTGTCTGAAAATGAAGACGACGATGATTGTGTTGAAAAGGACCAACCTTTGGAGATATTTGGTGACATTAGTGTAGTTGACTCAACTATTGATCTTTATAATGATCAACCACCTATTCAAAAGGTACATGAGTATGATGAAACTAGTGTGTTACAAAACTTCCTTGCAACAAGGTTTGAGTCTAATGAAGAGGAGTATGTTGAGAATGAGACCGGTTTGACCAATATTGTGGAAGACCCAATTGAGCTTGCAAATGATTGTAATGATGATGTTTATGTCGAGACTTTAGTTAAGGCAGAAACGGACGAAGAATGGTTGCAAGGTTTGATTGTAGTAGCAGGAAATCCCACACTACACCCCTCACTATATTTTGGTTAATTAATCCATTGAAAGTTGCATAATTGAGAATGTTTATTGATTAATTTCATGAGTTCTACACAAGAAAAGTAGAATTACACTTAGCAAGTAAAACACTCTTAAACTTTCTCTCTCCTAATGACTTGCCTAACCATTCTCCCCCGATCTTCTTTACAACAGACTCACTCGACCCTTTATATAGGGTAATACACAGTGGATGACAGCTAAGCTATCCTTTATTTTCGGGAATGTCTCGCGAAGTGTCGCCAGTGTACAACTATTCAATCTCGCGACACTTCTTAACCCTCGCCAGATCTCACGTCTTCTTTATGTCTCGCCTGTCGTTATTCTTTGCGTCGTTTATTTTAGCTCTCTGCGACTGCCTCGCGGCATCGTTGTTTATACACTTCGCGAGTCCTGTACGTTGCGATATTATGGTCCTACATCTTGCCTCTTTTTCCTTGAATATTGCTTGAAGAGCAATCTTTAAGGAAAAATCTGTTGTTGCAGTAATCTTTGGTCTTTGTTGATGAAGGAATGAGCGAAAGAATACTGGACTTGAAAAGTACGTACTTGCCTCTATTCTTTTGCGATGTTCCGAAGTTTTGCGTCTCCTGTCTCTCCTCATACTTTTCTTGCGAAGGGAAGAATATCATGAGAGCGAGTCTTTTGATTTGCCGCGACCGCTTATCTTTATCTGTTTCAGCTCCGTACACAGTTTTTAACCATTAAAGCCCTTTTTCGACACGTCTCTACCAACCGTTTATTCTTGACCGTTTATGTCTCTTCTCGCATTAAATGACCTCGTTTTTCTCGAGGATCTTTTTTTTTTTTTTTTTTCCCTATATATAGTTTTCTTCTTCCCCTCTTTTCATTCTTTAGTTTTTCTCTCAACTTTCTTTGATTCTCTCCTTCCGCAATTTACGCTTCGCGCTCTGCAAATCTTTTCTTCATCCTTTCTAACGTTTAATCCTAATCTCCAAATTCCCCTCCATTCCCATACTGATAATGGCTGCCATTAGTCGTGGATACAAAACTTCTTTTGAAGAAGTTCAACAGAAGTTGCATGAGAAGGGTTTTACTCTGTCAACCATTCCTGATCAAGAACCCTCATCCATTCTTTCTGTAGATCTTTTCTCTGATCATCAATGTGATGATCAAAAGATTATAGTCTCGCTCGGTCGACTTCTCTCAGGACTTCCTATTCCCTTGTACAATCTCGAGTTGCCTTTATTTTATGAAATTTTGGCCCATGAAAAATTCTCTCGGGCTATTTATCAATTAAGTGGCGATTGTATTCGCTTTGATGCTTGAGTTCGCGAACCGCAGTGCGAGCAAAGGATCTTTATACCCTAATTCTGCCGGAAATCCCAAATTCACAGATTTGGAAATAGGCTCATTGAGAAATACACTTTGGAAAACTTTTTTTGAAAATTACTCGGTGATAACTATGATGAATGCGAGATCTCATTTGGGCGTTAAATCGAAGAAAAATAATAATGTCTCTGAAGATAAATTACTCATGCAAGACATTGATTGGCACCCAGGTAATAATTCCTCTCCTCGTCATTCCAAAGATGAGAGGTGGTGGGTCGTACCCTTGATCTTAAATGGTCCTTATATCGCGGGTCCATACGTTCTTCCCGCGAATCTCGCAGGCGTATCATCCTTGGGAATTCAAATGGCTCGAGAAGGAAAAAGAAGTATGTTTCCTACTCCAAATTTCTGCTTTATAACTTTCTTTTTACAATTGCTGAGTTTGTGAAATCTTTCAGATAACCAGATTGAAAGCTAGCTACAAAAAGGATCCGTCGGAGGATACTTTGACATTGCTTCGATCGCTTATGAGTGAAGTAAGAAGCATTTCCCCTTACTTTGACATTTTTTTTTTTTTTTTTTTTTTTTTTTTTTTTTTTTTTTTTTGCCTCTGTTTCTCAACTTTACACATTTGCGAAGGCTGAAGTTGAAAAAGTTGTTGCTGCGAAGACTAAAAGTAAGGGCAAAACTGTCGCTCGCAAGGGTAAATCCTCTGCCCCCTTAACTAAGAAGCGAAAGGTCCAATCTTCTTCTCGCCTTAGCTCAAACTCTGAGTCTTCTGATGGAGATGACCATGATTCCAATCGCTTTCTCGCTACAAGGACCCCGTTAACCAGTTCTTCTATGGGTCAGTTGTCTAGTATCTTCTCCGATTCTTTCCAAGGAATGGGAGATGCTCCCCTAGCTTCTCTTTGCGGGACTCTCGCAAACGTGTGCAATGCCACTCTACTGGAGGGCAATGATTCTTTCAATGGAGTCTCCAGAACTATGTCTCCTGACTTCTTGAATGCGCTTGGATCCTTGGTATGTATATAATCATATCTCCCCATTGGCTTTATATTGTTGTATATGTATTAACAGCTTTTCTATCTTCTTTCATAGGTTGGAAGATCTTCTTTTGTAGTTGCCTCAGATCTTGAGAGAAGACGCAACAATCTTGAGAAGAAGAATTCGCAATTGAGTAAGAAGATTCGAGAATTGAGACTGAAGTTGCGTTATCTCGCGATAAAGACGAGACGATTCAAAAGTTAAATACCGAACTTGTCTCTCAAAAAAGAGAGGGTATCCACCCTTCAAAATGCTAATCAAAGAACTTTATGGTATAATATTTGCCTTATTTTATTATTTTTATTTCATTGGTCGTGTATTGCCACCTAACTTATCACTTTCGCAGACGTATATAATCTCTCCGATGAAGCTATTCTTCTCCATACATTTCCTGAACCTATGGATAATAACCTTCTTCTAGCTCATCTCAACACTTCTTTAAGTAGTTCTTCGAACAAAATTAACTCTCTTTCATTAGATGAACTTCAGACCAAGTATCGTCTTTTAGAGATTGAACATAGATCTGGTTTAAGTGCAGCCAACCAATTTAAACAAATGTTTCTTGAGTCTCGTAAAGAAATCAAAATTTTGAGGAAGAAAATTAGTGATCACATAGATGACAAAGACCGCATTGCTAACAATGGTGCTCAAGCATTAGCAACATTTCAAAAATCTCTTCTTGAGCTACAAATTGAGCGAGATGAATTGCTTCGCCAGAATTCCTTACTTAGGGAGCGAGAAGATCAGATTCGTTCGCTCCTTGTTATAAATAATGATGATGAATTCGCCTGGGCTGCGAAAGTTTTAGATAACGCCGTAAATAACCTAGGTGTTGATGTTAGTCTTCACGCCGAGCATACTTCCTTGGTTAAAGATATGATATCCGATGAGAAGGTTGCTTATTATACCTTATTACTTCTTATTTCCGTAATATTACTTGTAAATTGTTAACTTGTTGTTTCTTATTTGCGTAATCGAGATGAGGCTTCGTGCTAGAATTAGAGAGCTCGAATCGAGAAAGAACAACTCACGGAATTTTCCAAATGAGAATTGAAGAACTCGAAACCGAAAAACAACATTTCGCAAAGAATCTCTTCCTTCGCGAGAATAAATATTCCAAGTTGAAGAAACAATTTATAACGACAAATGAGAATTTTAACAATGATGTTTTTCGTTTTCGCAACAGAGGTATGGAGTATGTTTGTAAGGACCGCAATATCCCTCTCGCATTCATATCCTCGGCTCCTTGAAAAGGTTCCCGAGAATCTTCCTGTCTCGGACGTTTACGATAGCGAGGCCGGCGAAGAAGAAAATTCTCGGCGATGAGAATAATCAGATCAAGAATCAGGTGAAGAAGAAGAATCGCCAAAGAAATAACTTTTTCGTTTTCTTTCTCTCGCTTGTAGTATCTGCACATTTCTGTATCCTTATTATAGTGTATTTCTTGGATTTTTCTCCTCTGAATTCAATCTGCAGTCCCCTTTTTTGGTAGTTCTTCCTTGTAATATAATTGATTAACATTATCGATGTATAATTCTTTCATCAAAAGATGAATAGCAATATTTCATCTTTTCCATTCCCATACTTGCCTCTGGTATTCTTCTTCAGATGGAAGATTTTAGCTGTCATCAAGTATTTTGTTGGTTTTTAATTGTATAGCCGCGACGAGATCGCAGGTATCTGTATGAATCAAGAATTCTATCTCTTTTTGTGGCGACAAGGTCGCAGACCGCCTTTACACTTTCATGTGATGGCTCATTGACCCTGCCTTATCATTTTGTGTGGTCTTCCGAGTTAGACCTCCCTAATTAGAGGTCCTCCCCTGCCACCTTTTATGGCGACAAAATCGCAGGACGTCTTTACACTTGTATGTAAAGACCCATTGATCTTGCCTTATCATTTTTCAAGTATTTTTGCCTCTCGCAGATGTTTTGGTTGCAACAATATGACAGGCCTAGATATCCTTGCGAATATAAAGTCCTATGACATTGCCGTCTTGCGACGAAATCGCAGGACGTCCGTACACTTTCGTGCAAAGACCCATTGATCTCGCCTTACCCTCGCGTTAGTATTATTGCCTCTGCAGGATCATTGCACAAATATGACAAGCCTAAGTCTCCTCGCGGAAACAAAGCCTCATGACATTTGCGTCTGTTTTGGCACTCCCCCTAATGGAGAGCACCGCCCTTATCATCTCCCCGGTTGCCCCTTCAAGGAGGCGAAACATCGGCCATACAAGACTAGCTCCTCCCATCCGGTCTTAACAACAACCAGTTGTTTTCGCAGTCTCTTATCCCTTATACCTATAGCGGTTTATGGTTACGAGACTGCACCCTAAGTGGAGTTTTCTTCGGGCGAGTGCAACGCATGCCAAGACTTGCCAAGAATGGCCAGGGTAGGTTCATCCATCCCGGGCACTCGCTCAACCGTACCTCGGCGCCTTGTGCATACACTGACTCCTAGGAAGAGACCCTCGGTCGCCCAACCAGGGTATAACCTACATATATAGTTGGGAATCCAAGGTACCTCTTCCGGATAGGCTTTCATGGGCCCCAAATTTACATGGTTCAGGCTTCAGGAGCGGTGTAACCTTCCCCCTGAACCACGGCGAGAGATACCCCCTTATATGACGCACTTTAGGTCTTACATTTGCCTCTTACGAAATGTTATTCGCGAACTAGGTGTACGCCATAAAGGTTCGTCCCATTCATTTGCGCATTTATGTTTGTTAAATCATTCAATCATTCATGTTTCATTATTTGCTGATATTTGTTTGCGAAGTATTCGCACACAAATCATTTTCACTTGTTGCATTTCACTTTTCTTTCTTAGTCATATTCTCATCTTATTCTTGGTCATGAGATTCTCGCACATCATTACTTCCGTTGTTACTTTGCATCCTGCTGTTATTGATTATTCACTTCTTATGCCTTTTGTTCCTCATATCTTTTGCTTCTTTTGATCTTTTGTTTATTTTACTTCCCTGTTTCTAGCGCATATGTAGTAGCAGGAAATCCCACACTACACCCCTCACTATATTTTGGTTAATTAATCCATTGAAAGTTGCATAATTGAGAATGTTTATTGATTAATTTCATGAGTTCTACACAAGAAAAGTAGAATTACACTTAGCAAGTAAAACACTCTTAAACTTTCTCTCTCCTAATGACTTGCCTAACCATTCTAAAAAGATCCCCCCTATACAACAGACTCACTCGACCCTTTATATAGGGTAATACATGGATGACAATAAGCTATCCTTTATTTTCGGAATGTCTCGCGAAGTGTCGCCGATGTACAACTATTCAATCTCGCGACACTTCTTAACCCTCGCCATCTCACGTCTTCTTTATGTCTCGCTTTGTCGTTATTCTTTGCGTCGTTTATTTTAGCTCTTCTGCGATCCTCGCGGCATCGTTGTTTATACACTTCGCGAGTCCTGTACGTTGCGATATTATGGTCCTACATTGATAGAGGACCACGATATACAAGAGGTGAATAATTCACTTGAGTTTTACAAGGATGAAGATGATTCGGTAATACAAGAGATTGTGCTAGGTTTGTCTAACCCGTTTCCTATTATTTCTTCTCCTTTACCTCTTATTGGTTTGAATGTATATGCTTGGAGAATATTGTTGAATGACTTTGTTTCTCGATTTCCGCCATTAGAGATACTTGATTCTCTTACTATGCAGATTTTGGAACAAGAAACCGTGGAAGTACCCGACTTCTATATTCTTTATACACTTCCAAGTATGGACAAGAATAAGTGTGGGGGAAGCTTTTATCAGTTAATAGCTTCATTTCTGTTTTATATTACTAATATTTGTATGAAGCTAGTGTTTGCAAAACAGGTTCTATGGAAGGATCCCCAACTTTTCAGATTGTTGGTATATGGGGAATGAATCTTGCAAGGATATAGTCGGGTTGACGACTTTAAACCAAGCGCTAAATGGGAGGAAACCCATAGGTTTTGTATCTTTTATCTTTTATTTTCTTTTCTTGTCATGTTTTTACTTTTTCTGATTTCTTGTTACATTATAAGTATTTCCCACCTTGACTTTCTTTGGACGATTAAATTTACATTGAGGACAATGTAAAGTTTAAGAGTGGGGGAGTGGTTTTGCATTTGAATTGTAAATTTTTCATAAATTTTCAACTTTTGTGTAAAATAGTGAATAAAAAACTCCAACTTGTAGTTAGTTTAGAGTCACATAGTATACATGTCGCTAAGATTACATCGAGAATCTCATAAGAGTGACTGAACTTAGAGATGACAGAGAACATGATCGGGTTTCTTAATCGTATGAGAGTTAAAGTTGGATTTAACCATGCCAGTGGCAAATAAGGTGCATACTGAATTCGGTATTAGAGTAGTGATCTCCTATAGTGGAGACTACCCATGTTACATCATGAGAGGCACCGACCTTCAATTCTTTGTACTGTCTAAATTTGTGCTTTTAGAGTGTGTGTCACCGTACGTAAAATCCGGGGAGAATGGTGAGCTGCCCAACCTCCCACCAATAGAAGCACTATTTTGATCTCTTGAGTGCTATTTTGTCAATCATGATGGTGACATCGAATTGCTAACTTACATACCACTTGTAATCTTGTTCTCAGTTAGCACCATCCACTTTATCTCTCTCTACACCAACAGGTCCATAGAAACACCATCATTATCAACAAGAGGAGCATCACAAATTCGAAGGAAAGTTGAAGACGTTCAAGGTTTACAAGCAACGTCACGAAATGAGCGATTTGATTCAAGTAAAGCAACAAGATAAGGAGCAGAATTTTTACAAGTTGAAGACTTATATACAAAAGCGAAGATTATCAAGATGAGAGTTCGAGAAGTTTATGATATCAAGACATACAAGTTGTGAAGAATCAAGCGGTAAAATACTTATACCATGGCCTTTTGTACTTATTTTATTTTCAGTTTATATTTATTTCTTTTGTCTCACAAACAAACAAACAAAAAAAAAATTGAAAAAACAAAAATGAAAAAAAAAAGAAATTGAAAAAACAAAAAGAGACAAGAGAAAATTTCTTTAGGTTCATTACTAGTTTTATTATTTTGTTTCGTTTTGTTTTCATTTTGTATTTATTTTATTTTTCTTGTCTCATAAAAAAAAAAAAAAAAGACAAGAAAAAATTCATTATATTATATTTTGAGTTTGTATAGTTCGTTTTTTTTTTCTTTCAATAAAGCCAATGGAAAGAAGGAATATCTACAATGAAGTTTCAAGCAACAAGGAATTAGCGGAAAAGAGTTATATTGTCAAGATTATACGAAGTTCAAGAGTTATCATCGACTTGATTGAAGACCGAAGACGAAGATGAAGACACCGATTGAAGACCGGAGACGTTTCTATGGATGCTGTGAGAGTGCTGCTAGCTGCACGCCGAACAAATAACGAGGTAAGTAAGCATATTCCCACCTTCATTAAGTGGTTGATTTCCTTTCTTAGAGATCGTCAGAAAAAGGATTTTTCAAAATGAATAAAAGGTGTGGGTTTTCAAAACAATTCGGAGGGTTTTGCCTTCCTACTACTCAACGTGTCACAGGATTCTCTCTTCATTCCTACCTGGACACATGTGTGACCCTAAAAGCTGTTTATTATTGAGAGCAACTTCATAAAACCCTTTATTGTGAGGCAGAGTCGAGACTTTCAATCACTCCGAACCCGAATTTCTTTCGAGAAGGGATGGTTATCTCTCTCTCAACTTTTAAGGATGAGATTTTGTTTATTTATGTGTCTAACTTCTTATGACTAGTGTGCAGAATCTCTAAGTCTTCTTAGCGCGTTGGATGCTATCATTACGGAGAACTAGTAAGTTGGAAAAGTAGGTTTTGTGGGTATATCTCTAGTAAACCCTCACGAGACTATAACTCGTCCACTAGGGACACCTAGGGGTTTAAAGGCTTGTTATTTATGTTAAAAGTGACCGTAGCCTCGACGACACGGAGTTGTATGTATCCTTTAGATTTGTTTTGTTTGATTTGCTCGAGGACTAGCAAAGTCTAAGTGTGGGGTAATTTGATAGGTGTTGTAAACACCTCGATTATATCTATAGTTTATGCTTTCTTTGTTATGTTTTCTTGCGAATTATGTATTATTACGTTTGTTTTGAATCTTACAGGTATTTTGGAGTCATTGGAGTAAAAGAAGAAGAAATAGGTGAAAATGGGCCAAAATTATCATTTCACAGGGAAGTGCTATTGAGAGCCTAGCTGAGGATAAGGGGTAACCATATGAGAGATTTGCTAAAGACAGATTATTGTTCGTTAAGGGGCACCTCCTCCTTTATAACACTAGGTCGAGCCAAATGCAGCATTATTACAGAAATCAATTCTCTGCTCACTCAGAAGACGTCTCTGCAACTTGTTCTCACGCAGGCAAGCCATGGGACCAGGGATTGTATTTGACTGGTTAGGAAAGATTCACAGAACAACACAGGTGGTCCGATTGGTAAATGAATTAGTCTGAAAGATTGAAATACCAGCGAGAAAGATGGAGAGAAATTGATGTTACTGCTGCTGAAGTAATGGATATTAAAGACAAGGAATTTGAAGCTGAGAATGGAAATGAAGATTGGGTTTTCAATTTTATAGAGTTTGGTTTGGTTTGAATTCGTTTTGCTGTCAAGAGAAGCCAGTGAAGAACAAGCTTTCTGCCATTAATTGAGACGATTGGTAGCTGATTACATCGTGTTTTGAGTGTTTGCTGAGATGAATGATATAATGGGAGTTTATGACCTGAGCAGTGAAATAAGTTGGCATGTAATTCCAGAACTGCAGAAACGGTGCAGAAAGTGAGCGAGAATGGCGGGCTGGTGGAACTAGTTCCGGTTGTCGGATTTCGGAGCCGAGAGTGTTGATCATAATATTTCGGTGAATCTGAAGGGGGTATGAGTCGAATGCAAGAATCGACAATGGGATATACGAGCTACGAGTCATGCTTTTGGGCACGTTTTCGTAAGAATTGGGTTAGATGGTTTTTTGTGAATGTATGAATATAAATAAGGAGAGATTAGTTGCAGGAAGTACATATTTGCCTTTTGACAGTTTCAGTAGCCGGAGACAAGTTCAGGTGGCCTGAGTAGTTTTCCCGGTGACAAATTCCGGCGACCGGTGACCGGATTCCGGCGATGATGTCAGCAATTCCCGTCGAACAATTTTGGGCAGAGATTTTCACATGGGTATTTTCCACACATGGGCTTGGTGGACCACGTGGAGATGGGTTTTGAGAAGATTTGACCTAATTTTGGAAAGAGTATCCTTTTGGAATGGGAGAAGCATATAAATAGAAAAGTCTTTCTCTAAACCGGAAGGATATATCTCCATTAGGGAGGCTTCTACTTGTTTTCTAGGGTTTCACATGATAGATTCTTCTAAACTCTTTGTGATTATTTCCAACAACCCAAGTAGTTGATTTATTATTATTGGTTAAAGATGTAGTTGGATTTTGAAAACAAGTTATGATTTTTATGAATTAGTTTTCTCTCAAAATCATTGTTTGATTTCTACGGGTTATAATAATTGCATGATTGATGTATTGCAATATGATTGAATGTTTGTTTAGTTAAGTCTAGAATTGATTGAACTCACATCCATATCTATAGCTAATTTAGGGTACATCATCGAGCGATAACCTTGAATACGAGTAGCATGATATGATTACGGTTTGTAGTGATACATCCTTGTAATCATATGTAGAAATTGACCTTTGTTCGAATTGTTTGCGCAATGTTTTTCAATTGCATTGATTAGCCTATTTCGGAAACTTAATGCTCCTAGGAATTGAACTTAATTAGCGCAAGGCGTTAGGTTATTATTTAGGTAGAATTCACATACGCAGCTCTAATGTGTGTGTTGATGAACTTAGGAAATTAATAGATTATCTTGCTCTCTTGATTCTCTAGGATTTTGATGATAGCGAGATTAAATACGAATTCTATTCATATATTCAAAAACTTGTTTACAATTGAAGATGAAACCTTTATCCAATATTTTCACATCCTTGATTTGTGTGTCTATTTTGTTGTTTTGCTTTTACTTTATTTTAGTTTATAAAAATCAGAAAACCCTCCAGGTGTTATTATAAGAAATCGAAACATATTGACAACCTAGTCCTCTCTGTGGGAACGATCTTTTCTTGCCCTTGCTTCATTATATATTCTGAGTAGTAAGAAAGTGTAATTTATTTTTGATGCCTACGACAGCGATCAAATTTTGGCGCCGCTGCCGGGGAGGCAGTGGTTGTCACTTGTTTTTGGTTTCTTATTTTTTTTATATATACACATTTGAGACATAAGTCGTATTACGATATAGTTTTCTATATACACATTTGAGATTTCGAGCTGAGTTTATCTCGCTTACATATTTATCGAAATATGTGTTGGCAAGCTTTAGCTTCGACCAAGTTCATCTTATATCATGTAAAAATTGCCGAGTAACATCTTACATGGTTTGTGTGATACAATCACTTTGTGTAGTCTTGGAATATTTCATTATGATTATTTCAATATCTTAAAAATTGCTTTGATGCTAATAGTGTGTGAAAACGGCTATTGTCATCCTCTAAGAAAGTTTCAATGATTGAAATAAAGAACTTAAAATAATGTAACCATGTTTGGATATAAACATATAAGTGTGTTAGCACATTTGTGTGTAAGTCCAAAACCAGGAACCTGAAGTATGCGTACCCGTACACGTACTGGCGGTTGTTGGTTGTCTGGGCAAGTATGGTACCTGTACGCATACTGGTGGAAGTCTCACGTCCGTGAATTTCTGCTGGACTTTGGAATGTAAATTGGTATGCGCACCCGTACGCGTACTGGCGTAACCAAACTCGGTCCAGCTACTTAAGTATGCGTACACGTTTGCATACTTGAGTTGGTTACTTTTTAAAATTGGTTGTGTACATGAACTTAAACATTTATAAAATAAGGAATGAAATCTTTGCAAACCGTGACTATAATGTTCATGAATTTATTCGAGCGAATCAAACCGATTTTGTTTCAATTGTGTTATTGTATACTTCTATGAGAATATAACAATTGAACGACTCTTTCACTAGTTTCATTTGGGTCATTTGAACTAGTTATGGTTAAGATGAATAAGGTTGATTTGAGAGTTATCATACGGCTAACTTCGGTTAATTATTTGTGAGCCAATATGGTGTACACGTTTGGGTAGGTTACATAAACCTAAATGAGGGTACATTTCATTTGTGTGTAACAAGCTAAGTTCGATCTAACGGTTGAAAGATATTAGCTTGGTTGAATCAGGTTTTTCATCTAATGGTGAATATTGAATGCTTTGTTACCAAGGTAACTTGGATTCCAAACCCTGATTTGAAAACTATATAAAGGAGAACTCTAGAAACTAGGAAACTTAATCCCCATACCTTTTGTGTGTTACTAGTTGCATAAACTAGAGTCGATTCTCCTTTAACCTTAGGTTTCTTCGAGACCCTGTAGGTTAACGACTTCAAAGACTTCATTGGAATTGTGAAGCCAGACCCAACTATTTTCTTTGTAGTTGTGTGTTTTGATCTTGCCCGATTCTATCGTTTGAGTACTATATTCTCTAATATTTGCTCGAGATTTAATCTCCGATAGGCAAGATAAAAATTAAATCAAACACCTTCGTCTCATCGTTTGTGATTCCACAATATCTAGTTTCGCCATCATACGATTTAGATTATTGTGAGGTGATTGATAATACTAGGCTGTTCTTCAGGAATATATGTCTGGGTTATCAATTGGTTCATGTTCACCTTGATTTATCAAAAGACGGAACAAAAATCTTGGGTATTTCTATGGGAGACAGTTTTATTCAATCTATAGACTTTTTGTGTGAGACAGATTTGTTTATCAAGTCTTCGACTTTGGGTCGTAGCAACTCTTGGTTGTGGGTGATATCGACTAAGGGAATCAAGTGCGTAGTATCCTGTGGGATCATAGACGTAAGGAAAACAACTGTACCTTGAATCAGTGTGAGATTGATTAGGGTTCAACTACAGTCCAGTTCGAAGTTCATTGGTAATGGTTATAGGAAAAACCTAGGTTAAAGGAGAATCGACTCTAGTCGCAACTGGTATCACACAGGAGGTGTGGGGATTAGGTTTCCCAGTTGCTAGAGTTCTCCCTTATATAGTATTGAAATTAGGGTTTGCAATCAATGTTACCTTGGTAAAAAAGTATTCAATATTCACCGTTAGATGAAAACCTGATTAGATTCAAGCTAATATCTTTCAACCGTTAGATCGAACTTAGCTTGTTCCACACAAATGAAAAGTGACTTCATTTAGATATGGGTAATCGTACCTAAACGTGTACACCTTATTGGCTCAACAATAGTTAACCGAAGTTAGCCATATGAATACTTTCATATCAACCTTATTCATCTTAACCATAACTAGTTCACATGACTCAAATGAAACTAATTCTAGAGTTTTTAAATTGTTTATATTCTCATAGAAGTATACAAGACACAATTGAAGCAAAATCGATTTTGATTCTTTCGAATCAATTCATGAACAATATACCCACGGTTTGCAAAAGATTGCATTCGTTATTATATAAATGTATGACTTCATGAATAAATCGATTTTAGAACATAACCTACTCAAGTACGCAAACGGGTACGCATACTTAAATGGTCGGACTAAGTTTGGATTCACCAAAAGATGAGAACGGTACGTATACAAGTAAACTCAAGTGAATTCCGGAGAGCTTGAACAAAAATGGCTAATCTACCTTTGATTAATGAACACTAATAAATGTGATTAGGTAATTAATTTAGTTAGTTAATTAGTTGATTAAAATTTTGAAAATAGGTTTTATTTTAGATTAGTTGAACTCATGGATGTGGGTAGATTTTTGATTTTTGATTTTTTTTTTTTTGATAATTCTACTTGTAATCTGAAATGAAATCGTACTACCCAAACACTTACAAATATGCGATTGTAGAGCTGATGGGTGATTTTTTACTCAAAATTATAGAAGGAATCAACATTTTCAGTTCTGAAAGTATGAAAAGTCGGCAAGGTCGAAAAAAAAAAAAATACCCTACCGACTATAAGATTTTTTGACATACAGAGAAAGGTGTTACAAATGCATGATTAGTCGGCAAGGTATTAATTTCATAACCTGCCGACTAAACTATAGTCGACAAGGTATTAATTTCATAACCTTGCCGACTATATTACTAAACTATAGTCGGTAAAATATTAATTTCATAACTTGCCGACCCTGTAACTGCTAATTTCAGAGATGAAAAGTCGGCACGATATTCAACCTTATACCCTGCCGAATATATTTTAGTCGGCAAAGTCGACAAAAAAAATACCCTGCGGACTAATTCTAGTCGGCAAGATCGACAAAAAGTACCCTGACGGCTGATGATAGAAATGTGTAATCATACAGGATTTGAGATTGGGTATGATTTTGTACCCAATCTCAAATCCCGTAGCCATTTTTTTTTGTCTGTTTTGATTTTAGATTTTGGATTTTTTTTAGTTTTGGTTTGATTTTCGATTTCATCACATTGAGTTATAGTTTTGAAGATAGATTTTGAAAAATATTTGGGTGATCAGTCGACAGGGTATTAATACCAAGGATAATTTGGTCTTTTAGCATCTTTCAGACACCCTTAGCACACTACCTTGGATGGGAACAAAATGGGTATACCCCAATTAATCTGGGTATATCCCAATCAAACCAGGTTTGCTAGTACCGTTTGTTTTTCTTTGATGTGATGTGACATCCATGTCATATCATGATTTACTGGTACAATATAAACCTATATATGTTATTGATTTATAAACGATAAGTGTTATTGTTATGATTGATCTGACCCGGGCAAAAGAAATTATTCTTTCCCACTAACCGAGATCAAATTGGGTTAAATTTCTTGTCCAATGTCAATTTTTTTTTTAATAAATAAACCAGGCTTAACCCTGGATAAACATTCCATAGTTTGTTGCTCTACCATCCTGTAGGAGCTTCACCAAAAAAGAGTTAATGAGTGTTTCATCCCATTGCGAACTGATTTTATGCTCAAGACAGTTTTCGACTAGCTTTCTTGCCGAGAAATTTTCAGACTCTGGAACCAGACTGAGTTCCTTAAGTTTCCTAATGCATAATATAAAGTTTTTGTTCCTTCCTGCATGTAGCTCCTGCATGGTTTTCTTTGCCTTTCCTAGACGGATCTTAATAGCTTCAAGTACTTTCGTATTGTCACCTTCAACTTCGACCTGTGAGTGGTTTAGCTGATGTGCCCATTGGATTGTCATCGAAGCTGCCTCATCCTCTAGCTCCTCCTCAGTACCTGCTTCAACGTTTCTGCATCTTGTTATGGAGATTTTTCTACATGATCAGACAATATTAAACCTATTCCTCCCTCTACGTTGTTACTACTGACACTTAAAGCTATATTTATCTTAACAGCTAGTAAGTTAGTAGCTACGAGTTTAACATTTTATATTATTTGAACTTTTGAGTTCAAGTTTTCGGCTCTCCTAGCCCTTCTGCTGCCACTTACCATGTTGGTAATATTAGCCCCTACTCTCTGTGGGTTAGGCCGCAAATTCCTAAACATTAAATCACATCTGCTCTTCCAAATTTCCCAGAATGTGATGGCCAGTACGTCTGCCCACTCTATGTCCCCTACCATGTCTACCTTTCCTCTGTTGAACTAATCCTGAAGCCAACAGTGAAAATCAGCATGATTGTTAGTATAGACCGTGATTGGAATACCCATATGCCTTATCATAGTAAGAATGAAATCACACTCTAAAAAGATATGGGTTAAGGTTTCATCATGTTGTCCACAAAATGGACAAGTCTTGTTGATATAAGGTAGAACTCTTGCAAGTCTCTCATTCAATGGCAGGATGGAATGAACACATTTCCATATGAATATCTTGACTATTGGGATTGTGTTCATTCTCCACACCTTACCCCAAAAATGTTTCAACTCCATATCTTCTGTCTAACCCCTGAGCATAAGTTGCTTGTACAAGGACTTAATTGTGAACTTCCCATTTTTTTCCGCCCATCTCAATTCATGCTTTTTGCCTTTGTCTATCTTAATCCTTTGTATCTGCTGTATGACTTGTTTGTAAAGATATGCGGCCACCTTTTGATCATCCCAGTTCCATTCCTCTCCATTCTTTGCCATTATATCCTCCACATAAGTGATTTTCTCGATTTGTTGCCCCGGTTCTATCAGCTGTTGTTGTTGCCCCGGATACCACCTATCCTCCCATATTCTAATATTTTTTCCATCCCCTACTATCCATTCAGTATTATCTCTTATCTTTCCCACTTCCCTCATTAGGTTTTTCCAGATCCGCGAGTCTTTATCAGAGCATTTGTAGTTGTAGTTCAGCAGGCCTGACTCAGGGAAATACTTGCTTTTGTAGATGGACCCCCACAAACCAGTAGGCCCCTTCAGTAACCTCCAGATAGCTTTGGCAAGCATAGACGCATTAAACTCTCTTAGGTTTAGAAATCCCATTCCTCCCATAGTCTTTGGTTTACAAACTCCAATCCAAGACTTTAAGTACACACTCCTTTCTTGCCATATTCATTCTTTCCCCAGAAAAAGTAACGTTGCAATTTATCGATGCTCGCAGTCACCGCTACTGGCACATGATAACAATTCATTTGATACATCGGTATTGTGGACGAGGCTGTTTGTATCATGATACCTTTTCCTACACAAGATAGGTTTTTTCCTTTCCACTCATGTAAATTACCCCCAACCCTGTCTAAAATGAACTGACACGACTTTATTTTGGATGTGTGCGTAAACAAAGGTGAACCCAAGTACTTGTCATTAAGGGCTATTCTCTTCACCCCTAAAGTGTTTATAACATCATTCATAGTGTTCTGGTGTGAGTTTCGACTGAAAAAAACACCAGACTTTTCCATGTTAATGAGTTGTCCAGAAGCCATGCTAAACTCGTTCAACACCTTCAAGATGCTCTCACTCTTAGACTTACTAGCTTTACTGAAGATCAGCAGATCGTTAGCAAACAAAAGGTGCGATATTGCCGGTGCATTTAGTCCTACCTTAATCCCATGAACGAGGTCTAACTCTTCAGCTTTGGAGATGTCTCTAGATAGCATCTCCATGCATATGATGAAGAGGTAGGGAGATAACGGATCTCCCTGCCTCAGCCCTCTAGAAGGGTTGAATTGCTCACAGGGCACTCCATTCAAAAGAATAGAAGCCGACACTGTACTGATGCATTGATATATTATCTTACACCACTGGCTACTAAAACCTAATTTATCAAGAATCTTGCCTAGAAAACTTCACTACACTTTGTCGAACGCCTTCGACATATCTATCTTAAGACCCATAAGGAATTCACTACCTCTCTAGTCTCTCATTGTATGTATCATTTCATGTGCTATAAAAACATTGTCCGAGATTTGTCTACCTTGAATGAATGCCGCTTGGTAGGGAGAGATTATACTTGGGAGAAGTTTTTTCAGTCTATTGGCTAGTATGTTTGACATGATTTTGTAACTGATATTGCTTAGGCTAATGGGTCTATAATCACTCGCTGCTTGGGATACTCTATCTTGGGTATAAGAGTGATGAAAGTGGTGTTAATTTATCTTAGTATGAACTGTGAAGTGAAGAAACTCTCCACCATGCTAACCACTTCCAGCTGCACCACATCCCAATTCATCTGAAAAAATCTCGGAGTGAAACCATATGATCCTGGCGCTTTGTCGGGCTCCATAGAGAAAATTACATTCTTAATTTCCTCCATTGTAGGTGTGTATTTATGAAAAATACTCTAAAACAACATTGAATTTTATTAAATTTACTCACACTCCTTTCTAACATTGACGCACACAGTCCATCTTTTTACTTGCGTGACTGTTAACTGTCACCAAGCGTTTTTTTTCGTTCACCTCTAATGCGAGCCGTAGTGGGTCAACAAAATATGAACAACAAAAGCAAAAAGGAAAACATAAAGTTGATAAACAAAGGATAATGTTCCCCACAAGGAATTATTTCATGCAACTACGTACGAAGCTAAACTATGTTGGACAGGTGAATTCCGGAGGCGGGTGCTTCCCACAATCTTGGATGAGTACTTGAAGAGCGATAGGTAACACGATGCTTACGTTGAGAACCTTGGCTTTTATAGTGGTGCAGAGACAAAGAGCTGCGTCCAAATCGGTAATTCCTTCTAGCAGTGGACAACATTTTTCTTTAGCGCTTCCCCCAATTACGATTTTAAGTACTCCGCCTAACACATCCACACATCCGCCTAATTTAATAGCGTCAACTGGGCACATCGCTTTTTCCATTGGTGCTGGTGTTGTTGCTGGCGGTGTTGGTCCCCGAGTTGGTGGCGGTGTTGGTGCCTGAGTTGGCGGCGGTGTTGATGTTGGCGGTGTTGCAATTGGTGGAGCTGATTTTGGTGGTGGACTTGATTTGTCATTTGTAGGACAGTTGAATCCTGGAGGTGGGTGCTTGCCACAGTCGTTGATCAGGACTTTAAGAGCAATAGGCAAGACGATGTTAACATTTAGTACCTTTGCTTCAATGGCGGTGCAGAGACAGAGAGCCGCATCCAAATCCGCAATTCCTTGCAGCAAAGGACAGCATTTCTCCTTCGCACTACCACCTATTCTTATCCCCACTATACCACTCAACACATCTACACAACCACTTAATTTCACAACGTCTATTGGGCACATTTCTTGACTCATTGGTGCTGGTGTCGGTGTTGGCGGAGCAGATTTTGGTGAAGGTGTCGGTGTTGGTGCTGGCGGTGCAGATTTTGGTGACGGTGTTGGTGTTGGCGGAGCAGATTTCGGAGGTGGTGTCGGTGTTGGCGCTGGCGGAGCAGATTTTGGAGATGGTGTTGGTGTTGGCGGTGCAGATTTTGGTGATGGTGTTGGTGTTGGCGGAGCAGATTTTGGAGATGTTGTTGGTGTTGGCGGAGCAGATTTTGGAGTTGGTGTTGGTGTTGGCGGACCTGATTTTTGTGAAGGTGTTGGTGTTGGTGCTGGCGGAGCAGATTTTGGAGAAGATATTGGTGTTGGCGGTGCAGATTTTGGCGACGGTGTTGGTGTTGGTTTTGGCGGAGCAGATTTTGGTGACGATGTTGGTGTAATTGGTGGCGGTGTTGGCGTCAAAGTTGGTGAAGGTGTTGGTGTTGGGGTTGACGGAGAAGATTTTGGTGACGGTGTTGGTGTTATTGGTGGCGTTGTTGGCGTCAGAGTTGGTGGAGGTGTTGGGGGAGCAGATTTTGGTGACGGTGTTGGTGTTGGTGTTGGCGGAGCAGATTTTGGAGGTGGTGTCGGTGTTGGAGGAGAAGATTTTGGTGATGTTGGTGTCATTGGTGGCAGTGTTGGCATCAGAGTTGGTGGAGGTGTTGGTGTTGGGGTTGGCGGAGAAGATTTTGGTGACGGTGTTGGAGTTGTTGGTGGCGGTAATGGCATCAGAGTTGGTGGAGGTGCTGGCGTTGGTGCTGGCGGAGAAGATTTTGGTGATGGTGTTGGTGTTGGAGGAGCAGATTTTGGTGAAGGTGTTGGTGTTGTTGGTGGAAGTGTTGGCGTCAGAGTTGGTGGAAGTGTTGGTGTTGGGGTTGGCGGAGCATATTTTGGTGACGGTGTTGGTGTTGGGGTTGGTGGAGCAGATTTTGGTGACGGTGTTGGTGTTGTTGGTGGCGATGTTGGCGTCAGAGTTGGTGTAGGTGTTGGGGAGCAGATTTTGGTGATGGTGTTGGTGTTGGTGTTGGCGTTGCAGATTTTGGTGTTGGTGCTGGTGTTGGCGGAGCAGATTTTGGAGGTGGTGTCGGTGTTGGAGGAGCAGATTTTGGTGACGGTGTTGGTGTTGTTGGTGGAAGTGTTGGCGTCAGAGTTGGTGGATATGTTTGGGTTGGCGGAGCAGATTTTGGTGACGGTGTTGGTGTTGTTGGTGGCACTGTTGGCGTCATATTTGGTGGAGGTGTTGGGGTTGGCGGAGAAGATTTTGGTGACGGTGTTGGTGTTGGAGGAGAAGATTTTGGTGAAAGTGTTGGTGTTGGCGGAGCAGATTTTGGTGTCGGTGTTGGTGTCGGCGTTGGAGGAGAAGATTTTGGTGAAGGTGTAGGTGTTGTTGGTGGTAGGGTTGGCGTCAGAGTTGGTGGAGATGTTGGTGTTGGGGTTGGCGGAGCAGATTTTGGTGACGGTGTTGGTGTTGTTGGTGGCGGTGTTGGCGGAGCATATTTTGGTGACGGTGTTGGCGTCATAGTTGGTGTAGGTGTTGGTGTTGGGGCTGGGGGAGCAAATTCCGGTGATGGTGTTGGTGTTGGCGTTGGTGGAGCAGATTTTGGTGTTGGTGCTGGCGGAGAAGATTTTGGAGACGGTGTTGGTGTTGGCGGTGCATATTTTGGTGACGGTGTTGGCGGAGCAGATTTTGGAGGTGGTGTTGGTGTTGGCGGTGCCGATTTTGGAGGCGGTGCAGGTGTTGAAGTTGGCGGAGCAGATTTTGGTGTTGGTGCTGGTGGAGCAGATTTTGGAGACGGTGTTGGCGGTGCAGATTTTGGTGTCGGAGTTGGTGGAGCAGATTTTGGAGGTGGTGTTAGTGTTGGCGGTGCAGATTTTGGAGGCGATGCAGGTGTTGGTTTTGGTGGAGCAGATTTTGGTGGTGTTGGTGTTGGTGGAGCATATTTTGGAGACGGTGTTGGTGTTGGCGGTGCAGATTTTGGTGACGGTGTTGGCGGAGCAGATTTTGGAGGTGGTGTTGGTATTGGCGGAGCAGATTTTGGTGTCGGTGTTGGTGCTAGTGGAGCAGATTTTGGAGGTGGTGTTGGCGTTGGCGTTGGCGGAGCAGATTTTGGTGACGGTGTTGGTGTTGGCGTCATAGTTGGTGGCGGCGTTGGTGTTGGTGTTGGCGGAGAAGATTTCGGAGGTGGGGTTGGTGTTGGCGGTGCGGTTTTTGGTGGGAGTGTTGGTGTTGGCGGAGCAGATTTCGGTGACGGTGTTGGTGTTGTTGGTGGCACTTGTTGGCGTCGATTTGGAGGAGGTGTTGGTGTTGGGGTTGGTGGAGAAGATTTTGGTGACGGTGTTGGTGTTGGTGTTGGTGTTGGAGGAGCAGATTTTGGTGAAGGTGTTGGTGTTGGCGGAGCAGATTTTGGTGATGGTGTTGTTGGTGGCACTATTGGCGTCAGATTTGGTGGAGGTGTTGGTGTTGAGGTTGGCGGAGAAGATTTTGGTGACGGTGTTGGTGTTGGAGGAGCCGATTTTGGTGAAGGTGTTGGTGTTGGCGGAGCAGATTTTGAGTCGGTGTTGGTGTTGGAGGAGCAGATTTTGGTGACGGTGTCGGCGTTGTTGGTGGCAGTGTTGGCGTCATAGTTGGTGGCGTTGTTGGTGTTGGTGTTGGCGGAGCAGATTTTGGAGGTGGTGTTGGTGTTGGCGGTGCTATTTTTTGGAGGGAGTGCGGTGGTGTTGGCGGAGCAGATTTTGGTGACGGAATTGTAGTTGTTGGTGGCGGTAATGGCATCATAGTTGGTGGCGTCTTGGTGTTGGTCTTTGGCGGAGCGAGGTTTTGGTGACGGTGTTGGTGTTGGCGGTGCAGATTTTGGTGAAGGCGTTGGTGTTGGTACTGGTGGAGTAGATTTTGGAGATGGTATTGGTGTTGGCGGTGCAGATTTTGGTGACGTTGTTGGCGGAGTAGATTTAGGAGGTGGTGTTGGCATTGGCGGAGCAGATTTTGGAGGCGGTCTTGGTGTTGGCGGTACATATTTTGGAGGCGGTGCAGGTGTTGGTGTTGGTGGAGCTGATTTTGGTGTTGATGTTGGTGGAGCAGATTTTGGAGACGGTGTTGTTGTTGGCGGAGCAGATTTTGGTGACGGTGTTGGTGGAGTAGATTTTGGAGGTGTTGTTGGTGTTGGCGGTGCAGATTTTGGAGGCGGTGCAAGTGTTGGTGTTGGCGGAGCAGATTTTGGTGTCGGTGTTTGGTGGGGCAGATTTTGGAGATGGTGTTGGCGGTGCCGATTTTGGTGACGAGTTGGTGGAGCAGATTTTGAAGGTGGTGTTAGTGTTGGCGGTGCAGATTTTGGAGGCGGTGCATGTGTTGGTGGAGCAGATTTTGGAGACGGTGTTGATGTTGGCGGTGCAGATTTTGGTGACGGTGTTGGCGGAGCAGATTTTGGAGGTAGTGTTGGTGATGGTGGAGCAGATTTTGGTGTCGGTGTTGGTGCTATTGGAGCAGATTTTGGAGGTGGTGTTGGTGTTGGCGGAGCATATTTTGGTGACGGTGTTGGCGTCATAGTTGGTGGCGGTGTTGGTGTTGGCGGAGAAGATTTCGGAGGTAGTGTTGGTGTTGGCGGTGCGGTTTTGGAGGGAGTGTTGGTGTTGGCGGAGCAGATTTTGGTGACGGTGTTGGTGTTGTTGGTGGCACTATTGGCGTCGAGTTGGTGGAGGTGTTGGAGTCGGGGTTGGTGGAGAAGATTTTGGTGAAGGTGTTTGGTGTTGGTGGTGGAGGAGCAGATTTTGGTGAAGGTGTTGGTGTTGGCGGAAAAGATTTTGGAGGTAGTATCGGTGTTGGCGGAGCAGATTTTGGTGATGGTGTTGTTGGTGGCACTGTTGGCGTCAGATTTGGTGGAGGTGTTGGTGTTGAGGTTGGCGGAGAAGATTTTGGTGACGGTGTTGGTGTTGGAGTTGGTGGTGGTTGAGTTGGTGGCGGTGTTAGTGATGGTGTTGGCGTTGGAGGTTGTGGTGGGGTTGTTGTTGGCGGTGTTGGTGTTACAGTAGGTGGTGGTGTTTTTGTCGGCGGTGTTGGTGTGGGAATTGTTGGCGGTGTCGGCAATGTTGGGGTTGGTGTTGATGGTGGTGGTGTTAGTTTTGGTGGGGTTAGTGTTGGGGGTGATTTTGGTGGTGGTATTGGTTTCGGGGCGGGAGATGTAGGTGGTGGACATGGTTTTACAATCGGGGGAGATGGCGGTGGCTTAGCAATTGGGGGAGTAGGCTTTTTTTTCGGTGGTTTGGTAGCTGGAGACCTCTTTGGTGGTTTGACAGTAGGAGTCTTCTTTGGTGGCTTCACAGTTTTTGGTTTCTTGCGTGGGGGTATTGGTGGGGGTTTAGCATGTGGAGGCTTAACATGCGGTGGTTTTTTAGTTGGAGTCTTCTTCGGTGGTGGTTTCACAGTTGGAGTCTTCTTCGGTGGTTTGGCAGTAGGAGCCTTCTTTGGTGGCTTCACAGTTGGTGGTTTCTTTCGTGGGGGTGTTGTTGGTGGTTTAGCATGTGGAGGCTTAACATGCGGTGGTTTGACAGTCGGAGTCTTCTTCGGTGGTGGTTTCACAGTTGGAGTCTTCTTCGGTGGTTTGGCAGTAGGAGCCTTCTTTGGTGGCTTCACAGTTGGTGGTTTCTTTCGTGGGGTGTTGTTGGTGGTTTAGCATGTGGAGGCTTAACATGCGGTGGCTTGACAGTTGGAGCCTTCTTTGGTGGCTTCTTTCGTGGGGGTATTGGTGGGGGTTTAACATGCGGAGGCTTAACAGGTGGTGGTTTAACTGTGGGTGGTTTTGGTACATGTGCATTGGGAGGAGGAGGAGAAGGAACTTGGGGATGGCGTTTAGGAGGGAGTTTAGGCAGTTTAGGAGGAGTTGGAGTTTCACAAGTTGGACAAGCAACTGAAGTGGTGAGTAGAGCTCCCAAATTCAAAAGAAAAATAAAGACAGTGCTGAGAATGAACTTCATACCTCTACAAGTCTAGGCAGTGAAGAGGATAGGCAGAAGTTTTATTCAATTCATTCCTAGATAGGTCTACTTATAGTATGTAATGTACTGAGAGAGTGAGATATAGTTTTACAAGTAAATTCGGTACGTAGTAATTTTGTAGGATAATACATAAAATTTCAGCCACAACAGTTGAGATCTCACCAGCGTTTTTGTGATCCCTGCTTTATTATTATGGGCAGTAAATGTCAAACCCGACCCTTTATTTTTAGGTCTGTAGCAACAACTTGTCTTAATATTTTGGATTCACTAGGAAAGTTTCTAACGGTTTCACCGCATCAAATGATTTTTGGGTCTCCACTTCAACGCAAACAGTTACTCATTCCTTTTCATACAGTTCTGTATTATTGTGTGTCCCTGATTGATGCGTCGCGTTCATACATTTTGCAAGCATCCAAAACGTTCTCATGCTGCCACACAATGGCACAAATCTATGAGGTTTGTAACTTTGTATACATACCGACATACTTATTTCCAAAAGAAAAATACCGACATACCATATTACACAATCATCTTTGTACAATATCAAAGATTTTCAATACAAAAACAGAAAGAAAAGTATTTGTAGTTTTGCATCTTGTAATAGAATAGATTAAGATGTTATCATTCAATGAAACTGGACCGACGTAGACTTCGGGCCTTGGGGTCCTTGGAAATTTGTAGTTTTTCTTGTAGTTTTTGTTGGAAAAGCCAATCACTTGTGATCTTTTTTTCCCTTCAGCATGTGCAAATTTACATGAGGTCCAGGAAAAACAATAAAGGAAGTGACCCATGTAAGTCAGGTCGCTCCAACTTTTACTATACCAATTGCAAAGATCCGCAGCATGATACTTTTTCAGCGTGCAACTCGAACTGGATTTTTCACGTTAGCACGTTCCCCTGAACACTGCATAGTAGTATAACGGTCTATAGTTATTTTTTTATTTATTTGATAGTCGGTAACGCGTGATTATGTTGTTTCTTCGGTTCCACAAAAAATGATACTTTCGAAAGGAGAACTCAAGAATGGGCGCTAAGCTGAAGTATTTAGTATAAGCTGAGTATATTGTGACTAAACAACGGAAAAAAATTTGCTCGCGCAGTGCGAGATCATTTTAGAACTAGCAGATATATGGTCGTCGGATGAAGTGAGATATGACATCATCTAACCGGGAGTTAACCCAAGTTATCAGCCGAATATTTTAGGCACTTGTCCATGCGAATATCTGGTTTCGTTTCATTGCGAAATATGTGAAAGATAGTGCTGCTCCAACTTTGTTTGAAAAACTTGACGAATTTCAGTTTCTTAAGAATCCAGAAAATTATTCTATCGGACATAGGAATGATCACTTTTATTAATGGTAATTAATTATATCATAACCATGATTTCATAGATAACTATTATATTTATGATGAAGATGTTGATGACTTGATGATCACCGTATGTTATAACTTGGACCTTTATGAACTCAATGCTGAGATGTGATGATGAACGTTTGTTCTTTGTGTTTTTAGTTGATGGGTCATGGTATATCCCTATATCTGATTCAAGAGCGCCTCTACTAAAAACGGGAGGTACCCATCATGATGATAAAAAACTGAAAACCGAAGCTACTAGTACTATACAATCTTCAGAAAACTAATCATTGATTATTGTTAATAATAGGCTTTGATTGATTTTTCCACCAATGAAGCAGAAAAACTAACAGAAACCATATTTTCATATAATAAGAAAGAACATCATGATGTTAGGTAAATTATCGCTTTGCACTGGGCGCTTGAAGTTATGAAAGCAAGTCAGGGTTAACTCCCGGTTAGACGATGTTTTTATTTTAACCAAATATTCGGTGAAGTAGTTGGGTTAACTCAGGGTTAACTGCCGGTTAGACGATGTCATATCTCTCTTGATCTGGCGGCCATATATCTGCTAGCTTTAAAATGATCTCGCAGTGCGCGAGCAAAATTTCCCCCTAAACAATCCGATTACCATAGTTAAAGTGAGGTAGTCGTGCGACTCTTAGGGCTGCCGCTGTAAAAATTATTATTGGATAAAAAATATTATTACAAGAAACTATTTAGAAGCCTAACAAGTTAAGCTCTAACAACGTACTACTATATTAGTTGAACATGTTGTCATGCTAGCCTACCAGCGAACCTCATGAGGAACCAACCAAGCGAATAGGGGGCTGATTATGTCGCAACTGGGGCAAGTTAACTCTACCTTTCATGTCAAATTCTGCAATATTACGCCATCGGAACTCGAACCTGGGACCTCATAGAGCGCATCAAACCTAGCTCAGCTGGTCATCCCCGTTCCCCAAAGTTTCATGCGTTCCAGGAGGTCCCAGGTTCGAGTCCCCAATTGCGTAATATTGAAGAAATTAACATGGAATGTAGAGTTAGTTTGCCCCCCTTGTGACACAATCTCAGCTCCCATCCGCTTGGGCTCCTTTGGCTAGGTTACCCATGAGGCTCGCTGGTAGGCTAGCACAGCAACCTGTTCAATTAATGTAGTAGTATGTCGTTGGAGCTTAGCTTGTTAGGCTTCCAACTAGTTTCATGTAATAATCGTTATCCAATAATATAATAATATTTTAAAATAATAATAATAATAAAATGCCTCTCCCGGCGATTTACATAAGAAAATTAAAAAAGAAATAAAAAAGAAACTCTTTTTTTATTTCTTATACCATGAAGATGCGGGAGCTCTAGTCTACATAAATTCTTCAGATTTCATATAGTTTGCACCGGTTGTGCTGTGCAGAAGGTTTTATATCCATCCTACTTACCACCATTTGGTACAATGAAAAAACGAGAAATTAAGTTGGCAAAAAAGAAAGAAATATTTCACAAAAGTGTTGTAAGTTTAA
The DNA here is from genome assembly GCA_023531295.1 of Papaver armeniacum. Taxonomy (NCBI): domain Eukaryota; kingdom Viridiplantae; phylum Streptophyta; class Magnoliopsida; order Ranunculales; family Papaveraceae; genus Papaver; species Papaver armeniacum. The sequence continues at coordinate 38,196 of JAJJWW010016353.1, read as the reverse complement.
CAAATGACTATACAGTAGAACCTCTCTATATTAATACTTTTGGCATTCACAAAATTATTAATATAAAGAGGTACACATAGAGAATGTAAAATTCTAAATTTAATATATGTTTAATGTACTTATAATTGTATTAGATGATGTACATACATTTTATTGTTCCGTACACAAATACATGCCATGAACTTGTAAGGGTATTCTACATATGTAGAAGGTATTAAGTATAATAGAAAATGATTCATCAATTTAGTTTCTTTCCAACAAATCAAAATATTATCCAATGTTAGGAAAAAGAATTACATGAATGATAAAATTCGGGTAACATGATTTATATTTTGTTCAATATAATGCCTATTATTGATATATATAGTCTTATAGATTTAAATTCCTTTAAGTCAGGACTGAAAAAGCTATTCATATTAATAATGTTAAGGTTATTATAATTTATAACTGGTCCAAATTGAGACCATGATTTTCTATTAATATATAAAACTAAGTCCCATGAGCTAGATTGAGTTGCTAGATTAGCAGTTAAGTGTTGCAATTCAAAAAAAAAAGTGTGGCATAAAAGTTAACACTAGTTCTCTCTCCTAGCATGTACTCGCAGGTGAAATAACAGCGAGATTGAAGCACTGAATGGTTCAGCGCCACGAAAATCACCTTTACGCTGAATGGTTCAGCGCTCACAAAAATTACACGGATCACAAAAATCACAAAAATTGATCTGACGGCTGAAATTGGTTGCGTTGAACCAAACAACGCTGACGCTGAACTAAACATCGATGGGCGGTGGTCCCAATGACGTGGGCTGCTAATCTAGCTGCTAGATTAACACTCCCATAGAACTTAGGAAGTAATCCTGGCTGACGTGGACTGCTAGTCTAGCTGCTAGATTAGCACCCATAGGACTAAGCCTAAAGGTTACTAATATATGGAGGTTCTACCGTATCCAAACTTAGTTAAAAACTTAACCAGCGACATTTCCACAGCATCTTAACTTCATTTCTATACCATATGTATACACTGAATGCTTCAAAAAAAAAAAAAATGTATACACTGACAGCTTGTTAGTTATCTAAGATATTCGAAAATGCACAAAGCCCACTATGTAGTATAAAACAACATTTCAGTTCATCTTTACGTGAAAAAAAAAAGAAAAAAAAAAAAAAAAAAGTTCATCATTACTTGCGAGTTACAAGGATGGCGAATCTTGCAACAGACTCGATGTGTTCCTGTGAACTACTATAGATGCGTGACATGCGGCGATCAAGTAGCAAGGGGTGTCATTATTTGCAAGTAATCATTTCTTTGACACTCTTGCGGTCGCCCGGCAAAAAAATATCGGTAATTTTCTTTAGAGATAATGCCCAGGCAATTAGGGCAATACAGTTCTCTTCATCTGGCTCCACGGTTTATATTTTGGGTTACACCTGTAGCAAACAGTCATCTAATCTTTTTCATCATACAGTTTTGTATTGATCGATCCTGCTTGATCCGTCACGTTCAGATATTTGCTGGCATCAGAACGTTCCCACATTGCCACACAATGGTACAAAGATTTTGATGTACAGATACCGACATGGCAACATACTTATTTCCAGGAAAAAAGATACCCACACTATACCATTACAAAATCATTCCGTACGATGTTAAAAATTTTCAATACAAAAAATAAATAAAATGAATTTGTTATTTGCATCTCGTAATAGTATGAATTAAGACATTATGATTCGATGAGACTGGACCGATACATTGGGGTCCTTGGGAATTTGTAGTTTATGTTGTAGTTTTTGTTAGAAAATGCAATCACCTCGATCGAGATTTTTTTTTTTTCCCTTCAGCATGTGCAAATTGAAATACCAAAATAAATAAAAATGAAAGGAAACAGAAAAATTTGGCTCTTGCTTCCTTCTGCTATCATCTGGACCATTTTGAAGGAAAGGAGCTCGAGAACCTTCGGGGCTAGCCTAACGTGTATATCTAGAGATACCGTTCTTTTCTGAGAAAATTGGCTATATAGCCAAAAATGTACTTTTCCTGGGTCAAATGGACGGGTAAGAATATGGTATGGGTCAAATGGACAGAGCATCTTTTTAATGGGAACAGACTAAATCACCCCTTTAAATCACGGTATCTAATATCTTCTTCTCGTCTTCTCCGTCGCTCCATCAGAAAAACTAGATCTGAAAAACTAAGTTCTCTTTCTCCATCAGCTTCTGCGCCTCATCTTCTTTCTCCATCAGCTTCTGCACCTCCTCTTCTCCATTACCAAACAGCAAGTACATCATCTTCTTTCTACACCGTCTCCAGTATCAAACTAGTAACATCACCATCTCTATCTCCTCCATAAAATCACCAACACAAACACCACCATCGACATGAATATCAAACCAGCAACACCACCATCAAAATGGGTTTTCTGTGTGCGTAATTTAATTAAATTTCTCGAATTAGGGTTGTATGTTAATTCGATTTCAGAAGATACGAAATTGGTATTCTGCAATTTCTCAAATTAGGGTGTTACTCTGTTTTTTGTTGAGATTGCAGAGTACTATGTTTTCCAATTGGTAAGGATGAAGACTATGCTCAAAATGGTAAGTTTCTTGACCTTAATTGTGTTTTGATTGCAATTGATTTCAAATTTGTTCATCTTAATTAGATGAAACTGGTTTTATCTTGTGCTAGATTGAGTTGTACATACATGGCGAAACTGGGTTTCATCCTATACTAAATTGGGTTGAATTTGGTTTCACCCATTTTAAACTACCATGCAACTGGTTTCATCCTATACTAATTTGGGTTGAATTTGCTTTCACCCATTTTAAACTAGGATGAAAACCGGTTTCATCCTATACTAAACTGGGTTTCATTCTAATGATTAGGATAAAACTGAATTTGGTTCCATCCACATTTACACTATGATGAAACTGGGTTTCATCAAATGTTACGTTGGCTGGAATTTAGCTTCACCTATGTCTAATTATATAGGATGAAACTGGTTTCATTGTGTGTTAGATCGGGTTGAGTTTAGTTTCACTCATATTAAACTAAGATGAAACTAGTTTCATCCAGTTTTATGTTTGGTGGAATTTGGTTTCGCCCATGTTTAAACTAGGATGAAAGCTGGTTTTATGATCCGATGAAGACTATAGACCTATTATGAGCCAGAAACTTCTGATGTTGCCATAGATGTACACCTTGAGAAAGATAATTGCAACAAGATAAGCTCATATTCTGAACCTAAGAAGAAAGGTATATACTTTTGCTATGAACCACCTATCTACGAAGAAACTGGAGAATGGATACCTATATCAGTTCCACCCATGATGGTAAGTGGGAATGAATGTTATGGTACTGTTGGTGGATACATTCCTGAAGCGAACATGGGTTGGAGTCAGTGTGTGGGGGAGGATAAGGAGTTAACCATGTGGGATGTGGTACTTGAAATGTTGCTCGTGGCGCAAGGGAATGTTAAAGGTCTTGCTTCTGGCGATATTCACGGATGCACCATTTCATGGCTATAAATGACATATTCTTGAGCAGGCTTGGAAGAAGATGGCTGAGATAGAAGCAAGCAATGAAGCTAATTGGTGGCTAGTCAGGGAAGTAATATTGTAATTGTTGACATGTGTGCTGTTTCTGTGAGGATTATGATGAATTTGAGTTAGAAGCAGCTATTGCAGGAATTGAACTAAAGTGCTGAGATTTGTGCAACCGGTGGAATTACAGGCTATGCCCTGGCGTGGGATTGTGTTGAAGTTATGAATGATATGCAGTTGGTTATGAAGTAGTTGCGGGGTGATCTTTGAAATGAGATTGTTGTGATGTCGAGGATATGAAACTGATGATGTTGCAGTTAAATGTAATGGCTTGGAGGTACTTGTACTGGAGTTTGGTTGCAGCTGCAGTTGTTGGATCTGGTGGCATTAATGGAGATAATGGGTACTGGTGGTGTTGTTTTGATGATGGAAAAACTGGTTCTAGTGAAGTGTCAGGTGGACTGGTTGGTATTACAATGGAATGAATGCAGGAGATGACATTACAAATATGCGGAGTGATGGAAGTTGTGGTTGGCATGAGGCAGAGATGAAGGATCTGCAATGGATTGAAGTTATTAAACTATGGCAGTGGAGTTGTTGCTAGCACTTGGCCTGACAGAGAAGGTAGTGAACTGCAGGTGGTCTTGTAACTGCTTACAGGGAAGCTGGAAGGATTTTGCGATTCTGATGGTTGAATGATGTACAAGCTCTGTTTTACGTACTCTGTTTTTTGCTGTACAAGCTTTGTTTTAGGTGCTCTGTTTTGCTGTACAAGCTCTGTTTTACGTACTCTGTTTTTTACTCTGTTTTACATATTCTGTTTTTTCCTCTGTTTTACGTACTCTGTTTTGCTGTACTCTGTTTTTTTTGTAGATTACTATGTTCTTCTCCAACCCAGTAAACATTTGAAGAAGATAGGGACATATTGGTCTGTTCCAATTAATTCATAAAAAATATTCTAGGTGAAATAACCAAATTGGTTATTTAAACAGTATATTTCTGGTTTTTGGCTATATAAATAATATCTAAACCTAGAAATCTATCTCACCCAGGAATTCTTGCTTTTGGTCTTTTTGACCAATTTTGTGTTCTTTTATTGAGATGTTGTGGTTTCATAATGTTGTAATTTTTAAGTGGGGAAATGGGGAATATGTCCCATTTTCACTAATTTGTTTGGGGATCTATCCCATACCGGAAAAAATTAAGAACAAACTGCTAAATAGTTAAGAAAAAATTAAGAACAAACTTGGACAAACAACCAAATGGGGCAAGAAAATATCTTAGAAAGATTAGATAGGGCTTTAGCAAACCAAATGTGGCGAACAGCAAATCCCCATGCGGCAGTTACTCACCTTCCAAGAATAGCATCCGATCATGCCCCAATATTACTTCAGAAGAAAGCAATGGACTGGCAAGGAACAAAAAGCTACAAATTCGGACACCTTTGGCTCTCTCACCCCCAACTCAAGAAAATAGTCGATTCGTCTTGGGATCAACAACAAGATAATGAACCTACACTCAACCTCCAACTAAAGCTTATTACAACTGGACAAACTCTCTTAGAATGGAACAAACAAACTTTGGCCACCTACCAACTAAGATCAAGAAATCGACAGACAAGATAAAGCACGCCCAACCCAAATGTGCATCCCAAACAGGCTCACATCTGGAATTCTGGCAGATTCAAGAAAAACAACTGAGAATAGAGCATGAAGAACTATTACAATGTCATGCGACGTACTTGCAACAAAGATCTAGAATTCAATGGCTCCAATCAGGTGATCTCAACACCACATTTTTCCATACTAAAGCGACAATTCACAGAGCTTGTAACAATATACAACAACTACAAGACACACAAAACAACTGGATTAGCAAAAAAGAAGAAGTTGTTCAGCTCATTCTGGATCACTATTCTCAACAGTATACGGCCCCGCCTACAAAAATAAATGAAGATCTGTTTACAAATATCAGACCTCGGTTGACTCCTAGACAATCGGAACTACTAACAAAGGAAGTAAATACAGCAGAAATCAAACAAGCATTATTCTCCATAAATTCCGAAAGTGCTCCAGGTCCAGATGGCTATACAAGTAAGTTTTTAAAGTCTTACGGAAACAACCCACCCTCAACTGATAGCAATGGTTAAAGCTTTCTTTAATAATTTTAATATACACCCTCTCATGAATCACACAAACATAACACTAATACCTAAAGTCGACCACCCTTCAAAACCTTCACAATTCAGACCAATATGACTCTGTAACGTCACATATAAAATCATCTCAAAAATTTTAGTCAACCGAATTAGACCTATTCTCCCCTTTTTAATAAGCCCTTTTCAAAGTGCTTTTGTACCGCATAGATCAATACACGACAATATATCAATCGCAGGAGAACTCTTCCATCATATTAGAACTTCGAAATCCACCAAAAATCCAAAAATAGCTCTCAAACTAGACATCCAAAAGCATATGACAAAACCTAGACCTGGGATTCATCAAAACATCATTTACAAAACTTGGATTCCCATCAACCTTTATAGACTACATTATGTTATGTATTACAATAGTTACATACTCAATTAAAATAAATGGTACACCGCATGGATACATCACCCCAAGCAGAGGTATCAGACAAGGAGACCCACTATCTTCCTATATTTTTATCATATGTGCTGAAATCCTATCAACAAACCTGGGAAACCTTCAAAACCAAAAATTAGTTCCAGGACTTAACATATCACAAAAAGCACCTCCCATAATTCATCTAATGTATGCAGATGATCTTCGATTACCTATAAAGCTTCGATCAAAGTAACCAACACCTTAAAATCCTCCTCCAAGCCTATAGCTCCTCTGCCCGAGTCAAATGATTAATACTACCAAATCGGTAATCATCCATCACCCTAATTTAGACCCAATCAAAATAAATGATCTTCAACAATTCTTTAATATGCCTACCACATCAAAACCTCCAACCTATCTAGGTATCCAGTTTAAACAAGGAAGAGCATCAAATCGAACTTTCAATCCCCTCCTACAAAGATTAGCCAGAAAAGCAAAGGGATGGATGACAAAATGCCTAACTCCAGCAGGAAGACTAGTTCTCATCAAAACCTTCCTAACCCCAACCTCCAATCACATAATGCAAACACAAAACCTACCCAAAAATATACACAAACAAATAGAACGTATCACCAGAAATTTTTTCTGGGGACATGACTCAACGATCAAAAAACTACACCCTATAGGATGGGACAAAGCAACAAAACCATTATCCAAAGGAGGATTAGGAATAAGGAAAAGCAGTGATCATAATAAAGCTCTTCTAATGAAAAGAATTTGGAATTTGCATGAACAACCTAACTCTATATGCGGAAGTTTATTCAGCGCAAAATACCTCAAAGAACAACCAATTTTTCAAGGAAACATTTCCATGCCTTCTCTCGCCTCCAAATCCTCAATGGAGACAACTCGCATCCATTATCCCTACCATGAAAAACTTAATTTTCCATCATATTGGAAATGGGTTAACAACTCCGATAGAAGCTAATTGGATTCCACACTCTCCCAATTTAGACCCGACACAATACTACCCAATCAAAACGGTGGCGTATATCATCGACCCAATCTCCCACTCTTGGAAGCATGAAAAATTGAACACATTTTCCAATCCAATAATTCAAAAAATCATCAACATTCACCTTCCCCAAAATAATACCCCAGATAAAATTATCTGGCCACACTCAAAAACTGGAAAGTACACTACATCTTCGGGATACAAATGTCTCACCCATGGTCAACCAACACATACACCTCTACCACCTACCAAATTCTTGTGGAAATTACCATGTCCACCAAAAATTCGGCTTTTCTTGTGGAAAGCCATCAATGAAGGATTACCAACCTTCTCTCTCTTACATCGAATCCACTTGACCAACTCAGACATATGTCCAAGATGCAATACTAATACGGAATTAGCAAGTCACCTTTTAATTCATTGCTCAACAACAACTAATTCCTGGAACATCTTATTCAATCAACTTACAAATGCACCAAACTCCAACCCAACCCTGACCTTCACCTTAACTCCACAAACAACCATATCCCAAATCCTGCAACAACCAACATCAACAACTATAATCTCCTCATTTTGTTTTCTACTATGGACCCTATGGCTATCCAGAAATGATTTCGTTTACCAACAAAAACAAACAACTTCGGAAGAAATCCTAGCACAGGCACAAAAACTACAACAAGAATATTTCAGAGCACCGCACACTTCACCACCAAATATACCAGAGATACACCAACATTCAACCACCCAAAACCGATAGAAGGACAACAACAATATCGGTAGGATGGTCCACTCCAACATCACCGGATAAAGATTAACACAGATGGAGCAGCCAGAGGCCACCCGGGATTTGCAGGGGCGGGATTCGTATGTAGAGACTCTGATGCACGAACGTTAATAGCAATGGCTCAACCACTGGGAATTACCACTGCACTATCTGCAGAAACCTGGGCATTACTTTTAGCCTCAAGAACAGCAACAGAGAGACAATGGCCTAGAGTTCTCTTTGAAACGGATTCAGAGAACCTCCTGCGTTTCATCACATCAACCACCATGCCACCTTGGCACATTGCAGGAATGATTGAAGAAATAAAAAGTAGGTTTAGGCAAATCCCGCAAGTCGCCATACAACACAACCACAGGGAAGGCAATCAAGCAGCGGATGGATTAGCAAACCATGCAGCAGACGGAAGCCAAGTAGGAAACTATTCAACCAAAATTTGGGACCAGGCAATCCCGTTTTTTATCAGTCACATTTTATCTCAAGACTCTGTGGGTACCACATACCCACGACAAGTTGTAATTTAAACTTTTCTCTAATAAAATTCATGCTTCAAAAAAAAAAAGTTAATATGCGACCAGAAAAAATCTTTTGGTGCCCTAATATTGGTGAAATGATACTGTTAACCTCAGTTAATAGAAAAATAACAAAAGAAAAAAAGACAAAATCAACTTTAGTTTTGTGGATGAACCTGAATAGTGAAAACTATGAAACCCAGATGACATAATCAATGCAGCAAGGTATAACAAAAAAAAAAGCAGAATCTTCTGTCTTCAAAAATTACATGGATCATGTTCTCGCCTCCTCCCAGGGTGTTCAACAAGGTGATCCTTTGGGCCCTTTGTTGTTTGCTCTTACTCTTCAACCCCTGGTTAAAAAAATTGCTGCGCAATGTGACCTTGAACTACAAGCCTGGTACTTAGATGATGGTACCTTGATTGCAGATACTCTTATGGTTGCAAAGGCTTTGAAGATTATTCAAGAGTTTGGGGTTGAAAAGGGTTTACATCTGAATATAGCCAAGACCCGAGCAGTTTTGGCCCTCTCCAGAACCCACGAGCTTTAATTCCGGGCGTTTTCCTCCAAATATAAGTAGGCCAACTAAGGGTGTGAAGCTTTTGGGAGGGCCGGTAAGCCTTGATGCTCAATTCAATAAGGATTTGGTTGTTAGTAAAGTGCGCAAGACTATGGATCTTATTGATGCTGTAGAGAAGTTAGAAGACCCGCAAGGTGAATTGCTTTTGTTTCGGAATTGCACCGGTGTTTCGAGACTTTATTTCGCCTTGAGAACAACGAGACCTGAATTTTTACAAGACGCTCAAGACTTATTTGATGCTCGCCTGTTTCAATTCCTTAGGCACATTATTACTAGAGACGGTCCTGGTTACGGGCCCCTTCAGCAAAGGCTTTCTACTTTGCCTTTCAAACATGGAGGTATGGGTGTGTACACTATGCAGGATACTAAAAATTATTGTTTTCTTGCATCTTGTTTACAGACCCTTGAGTTGCAATCCAAGATTTTGAGAGATACTGGTATCAATGGTAGTGGTCCCTCTCTCCTACGTGCTTTGGACTCCTTCAATTCGGTATGTGTCGACGTTTCTCCAATCTGCTCTAGTAATTTTGCCACCCATTCCATGAACTCCCTGGCAAATATTTACTTTGATGCAGTTAAGAAAAACATACACACTACTTATGTGATGACGGAGCGCGACTCTATTTTATGGCATTGCAACCAGTCCAAACATGCATGGGATTTTCTGATGGCGATTCCAATTGTGGGGCTTAATCAACATATTGGAGCTAGGCAGTTTGGTGCAATTCTCCGGTACAGATTAGGGATCCCTCTTTTTGAGGAGGATGGTTCTTGTCCCTTTTGCAAGAGAGATATGGATATTTTTGGTGATCATGCCTTACATTGTGCGAATGAGGTTGGGCTTAAATTTAGACATGATTTGGTGCGTGACACTCTTGCAGACATGTGCTACCTTGCAGGCGTACCTGCTAGGAAGGAGGTTGACTTGGGGCTTCTCGCTAATAATGGCACTTTCTCCGAGACCGGCTGACTTACTTGTGCATAATTGGGATAATGGGCGAGATGTGTGTTTGGACGTGATTTGGTGTTTCGCCTTTAAGGGGGAGGAGTTCGTACCTTTTCCCTGTGTCTTGCCATTAAGAATGTCATTTCTCGCAAGAATACTAAATATTTGGAGAAATGCACGTCGCATGGCTTTGGTTTTGAAACTTTGGCCTTCACTACCTTAGGGGAGCTAGGTGACGGTATCGTAGATTTTACAAGCGTCTCAAGCGCAATTATATGGCTAGCCATGATGCTAATGTTCGGGTTGGAGAGTTTCTTTTTCATAGGTTAGGTGTGGTTATTCAAAAAGGTGTTGGAGCTCAGCTTGTTGCTAGGCTTCCATCCAATTTCTTACCAGTTGATAGTCTTTCTGATTTGTAATTTAATATTTGTTTAAGTTTATCAAAGAAAATAAATACACAAAATTAATATAGCAATTTTTCTAAAAAAAAAAAAAAAAAAAAAATTGAAAGAAGAACAAAGATAGTCTTAATATAACAAAGGAGAACATTATTCTTAGTCTTCGCTGCATGGTGCCTAAGATGATCTGTGTAAGCAGTTCTATCTTCAAAAATTATTCCCTTCGACAATACACCCGGAGTAGGTTCGAGAGTTGCTTCATCAAGCAAAGAAAAGTTTATAGGGTCCTCAGTGTGTTTACCACCACAACGAAATTGCCACTCAGCTTCCATATCTTCAATCACTGCACTCCAGGGGTATCTACCTCTACACCATTAGAAGAAACATCCATATTTGCAGGCCCATCACATTTGCATTACCAGCATTGGAGGTTTACCTGAGGAAGAACATCGACGTCATTTCATTGTTTATACACAGATAAGACAAACATTGGTTTGCATTTCATCTCAAATTGCTAACCCCATTGGTCATAATTACCATGATTTAGTTAGTTTTACATTTCATATCCAACATAATCAAAAAATTTGCGACCCAAATGCTAAAATGCTCTAACAACTGTTCAAATCAGATTTCGTTTTGTGCACAGACTAATAATACATGTTTTTGTTATGCACTAACAACAACACTAATCGTGCAAGTATAAAATCGAATTGTATGTGAAGTAATTGCATGTAGACACTAGACAGTAGATTCCTTTATTTAACACAAGGCAAATTATATGATAGTGCAACACATAGAACAAATAGTAGTTAATACGCAACCTTACGTCTCATTTTCAGTACAGTACCCAAAAACTAATGTCAATACCCCATATACAAAAGAGAAAAACTAAAACTTATAAATCACGGAACAATGGCTCCTTCAACGAATGATATACGCCTTGACAGTGGGCAAGTTGAATTCCTTGCCCGTGAGTTTTGTCGTTGCTTCTGAATATCTCAATGAAACCGCATAAGTATACATTGGTTCAGGAATATGTAATCCAAGGCAAAACAAATTATTATACCAGTTCAAATGAATGCTTTCCAGGAAATAAGATAGCAATCCTCGCAACCGATATGCTAAATTTCATAACAAACCACAAGTTTCCGTTCTTGCAGTTCCGGGTATCCTTTGAAAATCATCATAATTGCTTATTTAATTGCAGCTCAATTCATTTATAATAGACCCAACTAGTTCAATTCAATTGGGTCATATAGAGAGCTTGAATTGGAAAATAATTGTACTGGATTTTTTTTTGAATGATGCCGTAGGCTTATTTATCGTCTAATCTGTGTCTATACAACCTAATTACAGGTAATAGTTAATCAAAGATAAACAAAAACCAACAGTAATGTTATTTAACCCATAAAATTCATGCTTGAAACAAAATCCCCATTTCGCGGAATCATAAAATCAACTTTACATACACCCTACATTGAAAGAACCCACAATTGGTGGATATCAAAACTAATTGGGGGATATAGGTACAAGACAAAATAGGGATCCAAATAGCAAAGCTTGGTCACCCCTTATCTAATTATTTTTTTAATTCCTAATCTAGCCCTCACTAATCATGTTTAGTGATTAATAATAATTAGTAAAAAACTTAAGTATTTGGGGGATAGATTAGTGTGTGTTTTTATTTTAATTTGTGTGAGTGAGGAGTAGAAGGAGAGAAAAAAAAAATTGAGTGGAATTTTTTTTTTTGAAAATGGAAGATGATTGTGATGAGAGAATTACCGCTAATAAGAGGTTGAAAAATTGATTTTTTTCTTTGAATCCACCATTGTTGCAGCTGAAAAAGCTTGGTGCCGGCATGGTATTCAACCAAAAACCCATGCGGGCAATTGTTGGAAATGTTCATAAATTGTTTGCTACTACCTGGTTTTGAACAGGTACCGGCATGGTAATCTAGTTTTCGAGCATGCCGGTACATGTTCCGGCATAGTATTTTGCTTAAATTGCTATGCCGGAACAGGATGAAAAGTATCCAGAATGTTGATTTTTTTTTTCACTTGACTACCGCATTGATAGGAAATTCTCGAGCATGCCCAAGATCATGTTCCGCATATGGTCTTCATCAATTCCGGCATGGTCGTCATCACTTCCGTTTTGAATTTTTCTGGTATTAATCAGTCCACTGCCGGCATGGTCAGTTGATATGAAAACCATGCCGGTATTGTTTTCCGTCATAGCATGTTGTTTTATTTTCTATGCTTGGAAAACAATACCTAAGATGGTCTTCATATCAATCGTCCATGCCAACATGGACCGATTAATACCGAAAAATTCAAACGAAGTGATGATGACCATGCCGAATTGATGAAGACCATATGCCGGAACATGGTACCCAGCATGGTCTTCATCAATTCCGGCATGGTCATCATCACTTTCAAACATGATCTTCATCACTTCCGAATAAAAAAAAAATTGGTTTCCAAAGTGAGGAAAAGAGAATTTGATATAGAGTGGGGAGAGTTTAGAATTTGAAAGGGAATGGGAAATATTTGGGTTTCAAAGCTCCACCTCTAAATAAGATTAATAAGAAGTGGAGATGAAAATGGGGATATGATTTTGTATTTTGATTTTAAGTTTTTGATTTTGATTTTGTGGGAAGGGTATCTTAGTATTTTCATAACCAATGGTCACCCCTTAGCCGAAATCATGGGTTGGGGGAAGTAATTCATATCCCCCAATTAATTCCCATATCCCCCAATTAAAAGTTCCATTGAAAGCTGAGATTAAACAAAAACAAACCAAATAGATGAAATATACAAAGAAAATAGGAACAGGGTTAGAAGAGCTTACGGTTTTCAATCACCATGATTTTGATTTGAGACACTGACGGACCCATCAAGGGGTTAAGTGAGGCTATAGCCCGGGTCAAATGTGTGGAAAAATAATTTTATGTACGAGTTATCTTGTTATTTTTTGGTTTAGCCCGCTCATAGTTTGATATGTGTCCAAAATTAGTTATAAAATCACTAGAACTTGCTATAATTTAGTCATAATCTACTACTCCCTCCGTCTCTGAAAGATAGGCTTGTTTCCTTATTTGGGTATTTCAAAAAAATATGCTTGTTTCCATATGTGGAAAGTCAAATATTATGATTTTACTAGTATACCCATAGAGGGGACCACTTCTCTCTCTCATTTTTCTATCTTAATATTAAAGGGGGGCCACTTTTTTCTCCCATCTCTCTTATAACAAATGAATACTTTTTTCTTCATATTTAGTAGAAGTCTTCATTTATCCCCTTAAATCACTCGTATGCAATATTTCTCCATATATTTTGTACACTTCAAATAATTTATGACCTGCTAAAAATTTGCCGCGGCCTTTGGCCGCTTAGTAACTGCCTTACCTTATAAACTAAACCTACCCAATGGATGAGCCTGGGTCCGTCCCTGATTTGAGAAGCTTTCCCAGCATTGATGATGAAGAAACCCTAACGTCTCTGAGATCCAAGTTTTCTTCTCCCCAAAACCCATAATCGAACTCGATCTCCGCTATTTCACTCGATCTAACTCACTCTTTATCTTGGTCTCTCTATTTCTATCTGTAAGACTGTGTAAATCGTAAGTTTCTCTCGGTTTCTTTCTCGAACGAGAAGATAATATAGCTATTCTCATATAGATGATAAGAGTACGAATGTAAAATTGACACATGTGTAACAACAACCAAGCGGGATCTTAACCATTTAACAGTTTTTTTCTCTTTTTAGGATAGATTTTTTAATCATTTCCGTTATGGGATAGATCCTCGAACACATTAGTGAAAATGGGACATATTCCCAATTTTTCCTTTTTAAGTGCCATATGATACGATGGTTTGGATTGATTTTCTATTATGAATTTAAACTTTTTGTCGCCCTTCTTAGTGGTTCATGTTATTTTCATCCGTCCCACAAAAAATTATACTTTCGAGAAGAGAACTCGTGAACAGGTGATTACCATTTGTTAAAAGATGAGGTTGTTGTGCTGTGCGGCTCTAAGCAGCCGCTGTAAAACCCAGAAGAAGAAAAAATCTCAATGGTTGGTTCTGTTTTTATTTTCTTTTGTCGCTTCAAAACATGAATTTAATTTCCCATTTCTAAGCCCGGAAGAAAATAATAAATGAAGAACGCGCATTTGGGATAAAAAAACTAATTGGGGATAGAGGAAAAAGACAAAAACTGGATTTAATATTAAATTAGGGTCACCCCTTATCTAAGCATTTTATCTAATTCTTAATCTACCCCATACTAATCATGTTTAGTGATTAAATATAATTAGTTAAGTTAATAGATTAGTGAGGAGGGATCCCCTCACACTTTTATTATCACACTATCTCACACGTTAAACGTTAGTTTTGTGAACAAAAACCAAACCGTAACGGATTTGAAATTAATATTTTGGGGATATGTTCCTCTTATCAAGTTCTACATACCTACCAAAAATGAGCGTATTCTGAGACATATAACACCACCATCTACTACTTTGAAAATAAGCCGTTGAAAATCAACGAATTTCTGGCCGTCGAAATTAAGACCGGTAGATTGTGAGGTTTCATATTTCAGAATGTGCTCATTTTTGGTAGGCATGTAGAACTTGGTAAGAGGAATATATCCCCAAAATATTAGCTTCAAATTCATTACGGTTTGGTTTTTATTCGCGAAATGACGCCCAACGTGTGAGATAGTGTGATAATAAAAGTGTGAGGGGATCCTCCCTCTAGATTAGTTTGATAATCATTAGAATAAATCGTTATCATTGAATTTGTTGATCCAACAACATCAAATCAAGATATTTATGATCATGAAGGTTTAGGTGAAGAACCAACCCAGGAAAGTAAACTAGCTGAATATATAAGTGCTCCAATTACTCATATATATAGGTATTAATGTAATTTGATTTTTTTTTTCATTGAATTCGCAATTGTTGCGCCTGAAAAACTCAGTGCCGGCAGGTATGAATATCATGCCGGCAGTGACCAAACCGGCATGGTATTCATACTTTCACCATGCCGGTACACAATATTCCCCAATTTTGAAAATTGGAAGTACACAACCGGCATAGAAAGTTCATTATCGAGCATGCCGGTAGTAGTGCCGGCATGGTTGATTCCCAAGTATACCATGCCGGTTTGAGGACAAAAATATACAGAAAACTTGTTTGAAATAGCAAGTACCGGCATGGTATTCATCCTAAAAAACCATGCCGGAACTAGTACCGGCATTGTATTCATCCTAAAAAACCATGCCGGAACTAGTACCGGCATGGTATTCAACCTAAAAAACCATGCCGGCACTAGTACTGGCATGGTATTCATCCTAAAAACTACGCCGTAACAAGAAAATAGTAGGGTATTCATCATAAACACAACAAGTCGGGAGTGGATTGAAAGTTTATGATTCTAACCCAAACGAAGGTTTAAAACAACAACACTTTACATATGATTAGGTATCATGTACCTTCTCAATAAAGCCATTTCTTCTTCTTTATCAAGAACAATTCAATTTAACCTATCTTTAAGAACTTGTTAGGGTTTGATTTTGATTTTGATTTTTAGTTTTAGTTTTAAATTTTAATTTAGATAGAAGGGTATTTTAATATTTGGGAACATTATTTAAATACCCCTAGTATAGGGCCCCTTCTAAAATACCCTTATCATCTTTACAAATACCCCTGAGTATGAAAAAGCCCAAACCCGGATTGTAAGATTACTAAAGAGCCCTTTAATAAATGCAAATAACCGTTGCCAACCTGATAAAAACGGACGACTATTTTCATTTCAACCCATTTCTTTCTCTCTCCCTCTCTCTCACGTTTTCAGAAAAACCAGAAAAAAAACTGAAAAAAAACGCTCAGAAGTTCAAAACCTAATCTGAAAAACGAAAAGAACTGAGTAGATCTGAAGTTTTTTTTGATTTAGAAGAGCAAATTCAACTGAAAACCGAAATCAAAATCGATTTCATTAGATTTCAGAGATGTAGTGAATATCAATAGCAAAAAATCGAAGGTAAACATACTAATTTGTGTTTTTTGTGTTTCAATTCAGTTTAATCTTCATCTGAATTCGATTTTTTAGAGTTTCTGAAATGATTTTATTCAAAAAATCTTGTATTCCCTTACTGATTTATATTTTCAGACATTACTGATTCATACTAATTTGCTTCGATTTCATGTTGCATGTGATGAAAATCAACTAAATCGACTGATTCTGTTGGTGATAAAGAAATAGAAGACTTCCGTTGGAATTAAGAAAGGTAAAAAAACTTTTATCATTGATTTTGATTCAGTAGGGTTTTGAATTAGTAGTCTATTTTGTTTCGATTCAAAGAACATTAGTTATTTAGGTTGTTGATTCAGTTATTAAAGCACAAATCGTGTTTCATATATGATTTCGCATATTGTTTTAGGATTTCATGGTTTGATGGTTTCTGCATCTTGTTTGAGTGTTTGATGGTTTGATGATTTCTGCATTTTGTTTCATAAGATATTTTACTACACATTTTGGAGAAAAAACAACATGTACTAGTTCACTTCATATTTGGAGGCAACTTATGCTAGTTGTTCCCATTTTTGGAAGCAACTGGTACTAGTTGCCTTCATATTCTTAGTCAGTTGTGCATCCATGACTTATTGTATGCCTTTGGAATGCCTTATGAATGCGATGGATCATGTTAAATTAGTACTTGCACATGGTAATGATTTCGCAGAAATTTGTTGGCTAATTATGCTTTAATGATGACCGAAACATGTTATCAGTCCATTTATGCTATTTTTGACTTCATTTGTAGAGACAACTCCCCGCTAGTTTCTCCCATTTTTGGAAGCAACTTAAGATAGTTATGCTAGTTGTTCCCATATTTGGAAGCAACCGGTAGACGTTGACTTCATATGGTGATACTAATTTCATTGGATTTACTATTTTTTCCAAGTTTTGGAAGCAACGGTACTAGTTGCCTTTGTTTTTTGGAGGCAACTTATGATAGTTGTTCCCGTTATTGTCATTTCTGGAGACAACTTAGGATAGTTTTTGTAGTTCCTCTTATATATGGAGACAACTTGACTATTCATATTCCTCTTAACTATTAGTTAGCTCTTATATCATGCTAACTATTCCTATTGACTGAACAACATTAGTATGAAGAGGACGCGCAAGATTGAAGGAAATGCCAACCAGCTCTGCAACATTAGTGAATGCTCCTAGCAACGAAGCAAACAATAAACTCACATATATAGTTCAACACAAAAAGGTATGAAAAAAGAAAACATATAAATCTTCTTTTCATTAGTCAGTCAGATCTATGTATTAGATGTTAATTGGATAGCTTGCATGATTGCATGTAAAAGAAGAAGCTAGAAACAGCGTTAGCATATAAATCGATTATTACCATTGTTAGATATGAGTTACTACTTGTATGAAGTATTGAAAGACAAGCCAGCACATGTGAAAGCCTTAAGAGAGTCTCCGTCTTTGGGGTTTAGTTGAACCATTCTTTAAAGAAGAACAACAAAACAGGCCTTCAAAAGACGTAACGGCCGTGAAAGAGATGTATACACTAAGATTCCTCAAGCTATAGAGATGCTTCTCGGTTGCCATGATAGTGTAGTAGTGAGGAAGAAGGTGAAAGTGGGATTTGTTTTTAAAAAAGGTTTATGTTCCAACAAAGAGATGACTTTGTTTGTTTTCTTCAATGTTCAAAGAAGGCCCAAGATGATGAATTGAAGAAGAAATTGAGTAAAGTAACTAAAGAGCACGTAGATTTCTTGCATAAACATTTCCCCCAAGACAAGGCAAAGAATACAAGATTACAAGGCAACAGATCGATATGGTGTTGAGAGAAGAAGCTGAAAATGGAAAGGACCCGGCGTTGTTTCTGATTTTTTTGGCATGTGGTTGTGCACCGTGTTCTTCTTCACGGATACTAGTGGAGGCTACTTTACCCAGAGATGGTTGCCATACTTGTTCTCCATGCACAGAGTGTCGTGGCCAGACCACATAGTGAAATATTTGATGGATAATATAAAGAAACCAAAAGGAAAAGATGGTCTTAAACGTGTACCTGGGTGCATACCATTTTTGTTGGTAAAAAAAGAAATGAAAAATTGTTGACAAGATAATCTTGATCTAAAATGTTTTGAGAAACTTAACTAACATTTTTAATTTTTTTTGTTTGCAGTATTGGTTTTTGGAGCATAGCAACTACCTACCAAAGCGACAAGGATTTGAACATTCAATTCCAAGATTCACCAGGTGGCACCAACTAGATTTGTGCAACAAGTTGACGGTAGAAAGGAAAGATAGTGACGGGAATATGGTATTCCCAGAAGAATTTACTGTAAGTAAAAAATTCTTATGCTACTTTAGTGAATCTTAGAGTTGAATGTTATAAAATGAAAGAAACTTGCTCAAGTTGTCTCCATAAAATGAAAGCAACTTGATCTAGTTGTCTCCATAAAATGAAAGCAACTTGATCTAGTTGGTTTCAGAAGTTGAAGCAGATAGTTTACTCAAGTTGTATATTAACTTGCGACCGATTTTCAAGGAAAAATGCTGACTAATTTGGAACTCTACAAGTTTACGAGATGGCATTCAAGACGAACCGACAACACATGACCAAAGACCGACTCGGTTGAGAGAATTGGTAGAAGAATTAGAAATAGAAAGGGCATTCAACAACCTGTTGTACGGTTTACTTCAAGAAGAGAGGCTAAATGCCAAATTCCTTGAAGCCGAAAACTTTTCACTCCAAGAGATCTACTATAGAATTGAAGGGAGAGATGAGTTCTTAAGGAAGTTCATTGATGACAACAAGTTCCTTCGAAGCGTTTATGAAGCCAAAGAAGGATAAAATTAATTTGACAGATGATCAAAAGCAACACATGGTCGACGTTTACAAGAACTTGCGATTGGGAGGATTTGAAAAACACACCCGAAAACCTCTCAAGGGAGAAGAAGTACAAGCAGTGGAGCTCAATATTTTATGGTAGAAGAATCAACCGACAGTCCTCCGAAAATGTAACCGAGCAAGAAGCTAATGTAGGTGAAACTTCAGCAACAGTTCAAGAAGAAAATGCTAATAAGAGAGTGAAGGTGAGCGAAGAAAAAAATCGCTCAAGATGATGTAGTTGAAACCGAGAAAGAAGAAGATCAACACATGAACCAAAACAGAAAATGAGAAAGAATCTGTACTTAAAAGGAAGTTGTTGAGGAAGTCAAGGCGAAGGAAAATGCGAGATCGAGACAATGCACATGAGTGAAGACAATTCTGTTGCTGAATCAGCAACATCACTAACTGTGGTAAAGCCAACATTTGACAGAGAATATTCAACTGAGGTAGCCATGCCCGATAGTTTGGATGAGTTGATGCAGAATGTGGATATAGATGAGATAACTGAAAAATATTTTGCTAACATAGAGCAAGAACCAGTTAGAGAGGAAGGAGAAAAGAGGACTCCAGTTGCACAAGTTGAGAAAGAGCATGCAACAGAAAGGTAAGATGCATTTACTTTAGTCTTATGTTACTTTAGACTTGTTAGAGTAGATTATTCTTGAATGCAACTTGTTAGAATTGTCCAAGTTTATTCTGCAATGCAACTTGATCAAGTTATGTTAACTTATGGAAGCAACTTCATGAAGTTGCTTTCAGTTGTATCAAAATATTGGAAGAAACTGGCTCCCAGTTGTGTCCAAAAATGTGAGATCAACTTCCTCAAGTTGCCTCAACTACTTGCTTTAGAATGTTTGTCAGGTTTTTAAATGAAATTATTAATGAATTTGCAGGGAAGTAACATACTCTCAGACTGCACCAAGCAAGAACAAAGAATGTGCGCAAGACAACTCAAATGAAAAGACATGTCCAGTTACAAAATAAAGTGATAAAGAAAATACATGTCCAATTGCAATGGAGGAAGACCAAGTTGAAAGAACAAGTGCAGTTAAAATGGATGAGGAACCAGTTGGAGATGATAAAGAAATGACAACTCCAAATAATGAAGAAGATGTAACAGAAAGGTAGATTCATTCAACTCCAATATAAACATATGTTTAGGAAGCAACTTGCTTCAAGTTGTCTCCATATGATTAGGGATCAACTTATTCAATTTGGAAGCAACTTGCTTAAAGTTGTTTCCATATGTTTAGGAAGCAACTTGCTTCAAGTTGTCTCCATATGATTAGGAATCAACTTATTCAATTTGGAAGCAACTTGCTTAAAGTTGTTTCCATATGTTTAGGAAGCAACTTGCTTCAGGTTGTCTCCATACGTGGAAGCAACTTCCTTAAAGTTGTCTCATCTCCTTGTATTCGAGTAGTACTATGTTTTTAATGAATTTTTTCCTTTAATCCAAATTGCGGGCAAGTAGCATATGCTGCACAAGAGAATGAGGGTGAAAAGAAAAATCGATGAAATGGCTGTTGTTCAACACACTCCAACATGTGGGCAAAACCAATACTTTGAAGGTCCAACTTTTGATTTGCATTTGGATTCTCCTAAGAAGACAAGTCTCATCTTCTCGAGATAATTGAACCAAAAGCGGTTTAAGATAGTGACTTATCGAAATCAAGAGAAAACTCAAGAGAAAGTCAAGAGAAAGCCGATGTTGGTTCTATTATTAAAAGAGTCAAGAACGATCCAAGGGAGAGGAAGAGGAAAAAATTAGAGATGAATTCACTGGAACAAGCTTACACCGAAAAAGAACAAGAAACAACAGACGGTCTGCGCTTATTGACTTGGAAGCAATCGAGTACATCGATCCAACACCTCCTCAATCAAAACCACTCAATCCTGCAGAAAGTCTTAAGCTTTGGGGAGATTGCAGCGAAGATCAACAAAAAATACTCCAAGAATTCTCATGAGGATGCCACGTAAGGGTAAAAAACACTAAGCCTTTATATACCGCTAGTTTTATTGACTTTGGGTATTATTTCCCGTTGAGCTCCTTCAATTTTGCAATATTGATGTTTGATGCTAGTAATGCAATATCACATGATGTTTTTGTGTTGTTGGATTATGCAAAACGGCTTGTTCTAGGCCGAATAATGAATATCACATTCGTAAACAAAGACATCCAAAATCTATTGGATGATCTCTATATCGATAGTGACATCGTAGAATTCTACACCGTGATTCTCAAATCGAAGATGGAAAACGTTTCTGCGATAATCCATACAAAGAAGCATGTAATACTAAATACCAATCTTTTGGTAAGTCAGTTTTTTATCTCGATAAATTACACACTAGTTAGTATTAATGATTGCATGTTATTTTGACTTGTAAAAGCTTTTTGCAGAAACGTTAAAATATCTGATAAATGTATGTATCTTTTTGTTTTTTAAAAACTTTTTCAATGATGCAGAGATACGTGCAAATATACATGGACAATGGAGACGAGAATGCAATAGAAACAAGTTATGTAGCAGATTATGTGAGGGCTAATTACAAGTTGGATGCCAAGAACAAAATGCTGATGTTTCCATTGTGCATGAACTCCCACTGGGTGTTGCTGGTATTACATGAAGGAGTCTGGAAGATATGCAACTCTATGAAACAAAGTCCATTGTTGTCGTCACCAGCATACACTTACAAAGCCACCGAGCAAAGTTCTAAATGAGATTGGACATCGAGACAAAGGTGGTAATGAAATTGTTCACACATTGAAGGTTCCTAAAGTGCTTCAACAAAGAAGAACACCTGATTGTGCAGTATTTATTTGTGTTTTTATGAAGATGTTGGTGAAATACCAAGAATTCGGTATTCTGGCAGGAGGAAAAAAGAATCAATATATTGGCCACTTTAACAAAAAAAGGATCAAGATGGCGTTCCGTATACTGGCAACAACTGATGAATGGAAGAAGCCGGAAGGCACAAATTCAAGTCAGATTGTGATATATTCCCAGTAATACTAAATGACAGAGACAACTTGTTAGTATTACCTGGAATTATCTGATTGAACTACATTTGTTAGTATTATCTAATTTGTTAGTATTATCTAGTATTATTCTAATTGAACTACAGATTACTATTGGTTGTTAACATTATGTTGGTATTATCTAATTTGTTAGTATTATCTAGTAAATATTGCCTAATTAAAGTTTGAATGGTTTGATTATTTCACTTGATTATTTTCAGTGTTGCAATGTTTCTATATGCTTGCAGGTTTACCTATGCAAAACTGCAAGCATATAGAACAAGTTATCTCCATAAAATGGAAGCAACTTGCGTGTTGTTCCCGAAAATGGAAGCAACTAGAACAAGTTGTCTCCTTAAAATGGAAGCAACTTGCAGAATCTGAGAAAATAACCAACAAAACAAATAAATATCACAGACCAAAAAATCATTTGTAAAATCTTCCATTCTTGATTATTTTCAGTGTTGCAATGTTTCTATATGGTTACAGGTTTGCATAGGTAAAAAATACAGAGAGACAACTTGCAGAAGTTGTTCCCAGAATGGAAGCAACTAATAACAAGTTGTCTCCATAAAGTGGAAGCAACATGTAGAATCTGTGGGCATAACCAACAAAGCAAAAAAAATATTACAGACCAAAATCATTCATAACAACTGAAAAAGTTCATATAAGCATGAATCACAAAAGTTCAGTAAGCACATGAAAAGAAACTAGCAAAAAGATGTCTCCATATGTGGAAGCAACTTGCACAAGTTGTTCCGAACATGGAAGCAAGTACCAACAGTTGTCTCCATAAAAAGGAAGCAACTAGTAAAAGTTGCCTTCAACTAGAACAACTTGCCTTCAAATCTGTAACCATAACCAACAAAATTTCCATGAAAAAAAAATAAAAAATTACAGACCTACTAACAAACTAAAGAAACATAACCGATTTCATAACAAATGCGGGATAAAAGTTGTAAAGATGCTCGATTAAAGACAAACCAAGTTCACATAAACATGAATCACAAAGTTCAATAAAAGCATGAAAGAAAAGGTTCAAAAACATAAAACAAACTGAAACAAATGCAATTGAGAGATTTCATAGGAACATCATCCTGTAGAACCTTCCAATCCTAGACTGATTCTTGAATACTGGTGGGCGAGGGGCCAATGGAGCACTACGGCATGTTCTACGATTATGGTATACAAGCATTCCACAGCGACCACACCTTCTCTTCTTGCGTATTTTCTCACGGTAATTGTGCGTTTAACGAGTTTGGCCTTCCAACTTGTGTTCCAACAGGGGGGAGGCATGACGTATTTGGTACGAGAAATCTCATCGGTTTGTCACCATCGGGGATGGGATAGATAGGTTTTGAGTACAAACCTCTGTAGCATTCAAAGGTGTAGTAAGGTGAGATGTGCTTGTACACCTCCTCCTCGCCAATCTGCACCATAGCTTTCACCGAATGACTTGCAGGGGAAGTCGTGTTTTTGCCACTGATGACAAGTACAGTGTCTGCGAGTCCAAATCAACAAGATGCTTCGCAGTACTAGTTATTATCTCAAATACCTTTTCACTAGCTCTGCGCACCTTGTATCTACGACGCCGGTTATCCTCTTGTCTAACCGTGCTTGCATCTTAGGGGTAAGTCTTGTAGTCCAGCTGCTAGCTTCAACCTTCCTCTTCCACATTGTCTCCATTGTACGAGCACGAATACATTCAATCAACTCGATGGCTTTCAGTCGCTTTTCGTGCCTAATCAAGCTGTTAAAGCTTTCAACTATATTGGATGTAAGTTCTCCATACCTTTCCCCAGGAAACTCATGAGCATCCCAATTCTTCAGTGGGATCTTGTTCATCCACTCAATAACAGAGAACATCTTCAGATTGACCATGCTTGAAACTGCCTTCGAAATTTCTCCTTGGTGACAAAGACTGTAGCATTGCTCAAACAACTTAATAGCAATCTGTCTACTCTTGCCTTTGACAACCGGAATATTTCCTTTCATATGGTACGAGCAATACGAGTGAAAAGCATTCAGAAAGATTTCAGGAACAGTGTTCAAAAGTCCAGTTCCACGACCAGATATAATGGTCAATGGACGATCAACATCGACAATTCCCTTCAAATTTTCCAGAAACCAGCGCCAATTATCACTATTTTCGCCAGAAACAATCCCAAAGGCAACTGGAAATATCTCTGTAAAATAAAAAAATAAAAAAAAATTAACACAAAAAATGAGTAGAATGTTTTGAATTACACAGTGGAAGAAACCACGACAAGTTGTCTCCAAAAGAATGGAATCAACTAGAAAAGGTTGTCTCCAGAATATGGAAGCAACTGGAACAAGTTGCCTCCAAAAAAATAAAAGCCAAACTACAAGAATGATAACAACTAGCACAAGTTGGTTCTATATTTTGGAGGCAACTTGTGCTAGTTGTTTTCATTCTTGTTGAGGTTGTTCACAAGTTGTCGAGTTTGTTCACAACAATCTAAACCTAAAAGGTTTGTTGAGGTTGTGCAATTACATACAATTGGCTACAAAAATTTTCTACCCAAAAGGTTTGTCATAAAAACAACACAAAATAAAAATAAAATAGTAAAGAAGATGCATAATACCTTGGTTTCCAGTTTTCCCACAAGCTACCATAAGACCACCCCAACTTTCCAAGAAAAATGTAGCATCTATTATCAGCATAGGACGGCAATACTTGTTGAACCCTGTGATGCAAGCTTCGAAAGAAATGAAAAACCTCTCAAACTGCCGGTTTTCAGCATTAAACTCAAATTTGATGACGCTTCCAGGATTATAACGCTTGACTGCTTCTTCATACCACAAGAAATCAGAATACGACTTGATATCATCTCCCCAAATACATTCTTTGCAAAATTTCAGTCCACGATATGCTTGATGGTAGGTAAGGTCAACTTGATACTCCCTGAAAAATAAATCTTGAATGTCCGCGGCTGTTTTCTGACACCTGAAGCTCTAATATCGTCTTTTATAATGTTCTTTATAAAAGTCTTCGTCATTCGAAGCTTTGAAGGATCATAGCAAGCCAAACCACAAGAATGCTCCGATATAAAAGTCTTGCACTTAAAAGCATGGCCGCCTTTGAATGCCAAAGAAGAGTGGAACCTCCACTTACATCCTTTTTCTTCTTTGAAAAGGCAATGAACTGTATAACGCTTCCGATCAGTCTTCTCAGGCTTGACTTTGTACCCACTCTCCACTTGATACTTCAACAAGACATCGACAACTTCATCTTTCCCTCCCTCAAACATCTGACCAACACCGGTAAGAATTCCAAACCCAAGCATCACATTTTTTTGGTTCTCTTGTGGATAATTGATTCATTGAAACATCATCACCGTGTCTTCAACAAAAGCCAAACCTTCAATTGAAACACAACTTGAAGAAGTTTTGAAGAAGAAGCAACAAGAAGAAGAATGAAGAAGAAGAAGAAGAAGTTTCAATTGAACACCGAGCTTCAAAACTTGTATTCCCTTAGCTTGGCAAAGATATAACAAGAAAATTCAAATCTAAATCAGACCGAACGATTTGAAGTACACCATTAACATCGAAAGAATCACATAAGGGACTTGAGAAAGAATACTCCAACAACGCAACACAAGACTTTGCATCTCCTTGAAGGTAGTTGATTCATAGATAACATGAGAGATGCTTAAGTTGCAAAAGTTGATCTCTGCGACAACCATATTTACCTTGCAAAGAGAAGAAAATTAGTAAATTGCAAAATGATAATAAGATACAAGTTGAAAGCAACAAACCAGAGTTGTTTCCAAAACTAGAAGCAACTACCACAGGTTGTTTATATAAAGTAATGAAAGCAACCAACCCAAGTTGTTTCCACAACTAGAAGAAACTACTACAAGTTGTTTACATAATTGGAAAAAACTTGGACAATTTGTCCCGGGATTCAATAACAACGACATTCTATATAAAAAAAACTCATTACAACTGCTTATACCCTGGTCAACATAAATCATGCTTAATCACTACATAAAAAACTTGAAAAACAATATTCAATTTCACAAAATGAATATTGAATCGAAAAATATTTATTCTATTGAAAAATATAAAACAAAAATGTACAAACATGCCAAATTAATGGTTAATCAAATACAATATGAACAACATTACATGATTCTAAAAAAAGTAAATTAACAGAGTATATTTTACCTGTTCTCGAGATTGAACTAGAACAAATCAAATAATTAGAAGAAATCAAATAGTGAATCGAGCTTCGTAATATCTTTGAATCGATCTTCAGATTCAATGATTCATCCACAACTTTTGATTTGAGTTGAAAAATAGATTTCTCTGAGAAAAATAGATTTTTCTAATTCAAATGTCGAACAAATACCAACTTTAGGTTTTGGTTTCAGAACAATTACTCTGAACAATCGTTTTCTGATTCGATGAAGAACAAAATCAAATTCAAATCATGAATTTATAATCAGATTCAGCTAATAATCTTCAACGTATTTAAAATTTATAATCAGATTCAGCTAAATAATCTTCAAAAACGTAGCTGGGAACAAATAATCTTCAACGAATTTGAAATTGCATGTTCAAATTGAGATTCAAATCGCTCCGCCTCGCCTCTGATTCAAAATCAAGCTGCTCGTCTCTCTCTCAAAATTCAATCGAAAAACAACTAACCTATATCGTTCGGACATAATAAAAGTTGTGAAGGTTAAAAACGGACTTTAATTTGTTACGGGATATTGAGCCCGTTGGAAAGATGCCGCTGAAGGGTGTTCGTGCAAAGCCCATGGATACTAGGGGCATAAATAACATTCCCACTTTTTTTAAAGCACAAACAAGTATTGTTGGAATTAAATTTCCACTGACACATGACTTTGAATACCTGACGGTACAATTCTGGAATAGTATTAGGAAGCCAAGATTAAGTTGGGATTTTAGTTTGGAAGGAAACAGAGATCTGGCTAAATCACAAGGGCTTCACAAAGAAGACATCCCCTTCTTGCTTTTCGAAAAATGGGTCATTTGTCCAAAATCGCTTCCCTAATACTATCTTAAAAGATCTTTTGAAATCAAAGTGAAGCATCCTCTCGGCAAAGGCAAACCATCTTAAAAGATCTTTTGAATTTCTCCAAAGACTACTTAAGTTCAAATGTAGCAAGGTACAACAAACCGAGGTGGTCACGCTTTGGCATCACAACTTGATGCAACTCCATCATATTCAATTATCACCTACGATTACATGTATGACCCATATTCAACAAACCGATCTTTTAAACATTACGATTATATACCATCATATCCTTCTTTTTTTCATCACCTACGATTCTAGAAACTCCACAAATATATGCAATTATCAATTCAACTTTGTGCTCAAACGCGTTGGTCGTATCTAACTTGACCTCGTCCACCTTGGGAAGGATTCTACTAATTAGAAAAGAGAAAATAAGAAAATAAGGAATGGGAAGCTTCCACCCGTCTACTTTAAAAAATATACGAATCGAAAAAAAAAAATAAAAATTAACCATCGTGAGTTAGCCAGGTTGGTCGAGCCGACTCTCTCAAATAGGAGGTCAAATGGATCGAGTCTCCACTTAGTTTGGAGATCTCATAAGATACTCCTCTTATGTAATATAAAGTTGAAGTTCTTAATGTATATTATTTCCTATTAAAAATAAATAAATTTGCCAGTCATAAAATTCTGGCGCCGGCCAACTGTGTTATTCCTGGTCATTGTTGGTTTCGGTTCTGGAAATTCTTTTGATTTTTATATTCCCAAGGCCGGCCAAGTGCCAACCTATAAAACTGAACTTCATATAAGAGTTATCGAAAGTTTTCGAATTGAAAAGAAAAAAAAAACCTCAATTAGGTTTTTATCATAGATCCGATTATCACCAAATTTAATGATTTTGCATTAATGGATTTTTTTTTTTTTTTTTTTTTTTTTAAATTTTCCACAAAAGTATCTTAATGTATGGGAGTGGAAGTAAATTTCTCTTTTCAGTCCTCTAATTAAATTCAAACATGATTAAAATGGTGATCTAGAGTTCAGTGTTAGCTATCAAAAGTATTAGAGTGATTTTTGTTTACCCGGTTTAAAAGGGTTTTGTAAAATCTAATTTATGAGATTGGGATGGGAATTAGGAAAAATAGGGATGATATAGTTAAAACCAACAAATAATGTATTTTTACCGAGGACTCAAGGCAAACAACTTTTCCGAGGTTGTACCCATGATGTATTTTTATACAATGAGGGGGATGTTGAGGCACCGATAAAGCTTTCGGTAGCTATGAGTTCAAGATCCGGAATAATAAATTTTCTTCCCGCTTGGTAAATTTCTCAATATTTAAATTCAAAAATGTTTTGTATATATATTTCCTTTCACCTATGTATTAATCTTTGGTTTAGTTTTACCTTTCCCGCATAATGATAACATAATTTTTTGTTGGGATCCTTAAACATAACAACAAAGAAAAAAGAACAAACTTTTACTTAACAAACTGATAACAAAAGAGATTCAATAGAATTCAATCTGGTATAAAGCCAAATAAAATAAAAGGAAATAAAAATTAGAAATTGAGACATAAGAGCCTACGAATAATAGTGGTTATACACCGCCTCAAAATAATTTATTGAACCATCATCCATTCTACATGTACCAAATTTTAAAATACAAAACTTCTTTGGAAGCCTACTTTATCATTGACATTTATTATTATAACCGGACCTCCATAGTAAAAAACCGTATCCATTTGTATCATGGTGTTCGTTATCAATTTCCAAGCCGTAGCAATGCGGATTTGTAACTATTGTCTTCACATTTTCGTGGATCCTTGGTCACGTTGTTTTCATCAACTACTTGAACCCAATTAAAATAACTCGATGTTTTCAATCTACCTTCGGAAGGCAAATGACCGCTACCCATTTGTGTCGAAGTATGTCGTCCTTTAGTTTTGTGATTCGAGATTTCTCCACCAAAATGTATTCTTGTTGATGTCATTGATAATGATGTGAATAGAGAACTTGGATAATATCCGATCGGATTACCTTGTACATGGACCCACCATTGTCCACCAATTTGGTCCACCAAATTTTTCAACATTATATATAGACCAAAGTTGGTAATAAGTATAAAGTTTGATTGCTTGTATCTTCCTACCTTGTGAATACTTGAAGTTGGCATCTTTCCTGGTGCCATTAAAATAAGATACCTCGGTGAAACTTCCACCAAGACAAATCCTGTTGTCTGCATAAAACCATCACATAGGAGGTTATAAGCAACCCGTATTCAGTATCCGTCCTTCAAGAAAAAAAAGTCAATTGGTTTTGATCTTGTTGATAAAATAATACTAAACTATAATATATGGCCTTTCAAGATGTCCTCATCACTAGGAATTTCCGTATAACGAAAAGGTAATAATACTTATTGTCCAAAGATATAAAAAATCTAGACTCGTAGTCGCCATATACGTAGTGGTTCACCTAATCAAAACCAAGATAAAACTCAGTGGTGCCAAATAAAGGATATAAATTTGCTTGAGTACAATTTTTGGCGCATAACTTACTATCCATCCTGGCTTCAATAGTATTTTTACTTCTTCATCACCTACTCGTAACCCATATTTGGGATACACTTATTTCATTTGGCGTTTCTATAGCTTGTTTCCAAATATTTATTTTTGCTTGTGCTCCAAGAAAATTTCCATTCATCTCGATTATCGCGTACTAAACATAAACGTTTAGATTATTATATATATACATGTATAGTAAAGTAAAGTAAACTAATAATAACAATATATGTTATGTGATTATGTATACCTCATGGCTTTTAAAAATTTCGATGCATTAAGAGTTCTATAAGGTGCTAATTGGATGATCATGTTTATGCAAAATTGTTGGATTGTAATTTTTCCTTTTCTCCGTATAGGGATAGTTCCTTCCGACATGATCCCTATTTATGCCAAGTTTGTGTAAGTGGAAATGTCCTGAATGATTTTATTTGATTTCTTTCACGAATTTGGTTTTACCTGAATCATAACAACAAAAATAGAATAATTTCGTAAGAGTTATAATAAAATCATATATAGATATTATCAAGAAAAAGTATGTATCTACATTAAACCTCGTATTATGTGATTATGAAGCATAAGATGATTAAGACTAGGTTGTCTGTATATATCATAACAATCGATGATCTCGTTATTTTCCACCGCAAAATATAAATAAATACACATATATACATAAGATGAATTCTTCAAAATTACGAATCAATACATCCGTAAAATATGATTAATTATATATAGTAATGCATGTAAATACAATACTTCACCTTTTATAGTTTTTATTATTGCTTGTTGACCGTATTTAGGTCGTTCTTCCTTCAACTAACTCTTCATTGATGATTATTGTTAATATGAATAACAAACATGTTAAGCCAAAAAAGTTCGACATCATCAAACAAACACGATTTTTTTGCTTTGAAGCAGCGATATGGTAAATGGAGAAGATTAATTGAAAGTTTATATAGACTTTCTGACATCAATACTATAATATTTGTAATTATTAATATAATATTTGCACTATAATATTTTAAAAAATATTAATACTACCACATTTGCAGTTGAATTTATAAATATTATAATACTATATTATACTATTATTATTATACAGAGATGGTTGGAAGCCGAGCAACAAGTTGTGCTCCGACGCTTTGATACTATTATTATACTATAATATTTCCAAATATTATTATACTATAATATCGTAATTAATACTATAGTATTTTTCCAGAGATTAACTAAAAATATTAATACTACCATATTTGCAAATATATTTCTCCAGGGGATATCAATTGCAAATATTGATACTATCATATTTGCAATTTCCAGAGAGATTAATTGCAAATATTGATACTACCATATTTGCAATTATCTCGAGAAAGAACGCCACTACAATCCGGCCTATTTTGTAAAGGTGTTGGGCAAGGCGAGGCGATGAAAAAAAAACCATGGAACACCGCTTAGAAAAAGAAAAAAACACCAATCTGATAAATTTTAAGCACTTTAGCGCGAAAAAAAAAGAAAAAAACAAGAAAAAAAGGAGAAAAAAAGAAAAAAAAAAAAAAAAAAAGAAGAAGAAACCGGCCTTGGCACCTCGCCCGGCGCCTTTTCTCGCTAGGCACTGATCCTACGCTTAAATCTCTCTTACACATATAATTTTTTTAATTTTTTGTTATGTCATTTTCTATACTAAGATTGTGTTACCAACCTTCTAAATTGTAGTTGTGTTAATCATACTTGATCTTCTTAAGAAGTTTCCTTCCTCTTGTTTGCAATACAAGTATTAGCATCACCACCGTGTTTTTTTTTCATGTGTTACCACAAATGGGTTCTCTAACTCCTCAATTGGTTGCATTTCGTTATGTGTATATTATATAAATGAGACATTTCTGTTTAGTCCACTAAACCTGTCGACCCGGATTAGTGGCTAGTCCAAATGAAACAACATTTACTCCTAGTCCAAAAAGATTTGAAAAGAGTAAAATTACTCTACTAACCCTAACATATAATATACTATGTATGCTATTAGTAACATATGTAATACGTAGCAACATATGTAATATGTAGTAACATATATACTAGTATACTAGTAACTAGTAGTATACTAGTACTAATAGTAATATGTAGTAAAATATGTAGTAACATATATAGAACAAATGTAGTATGTAAACATACTAGTATTAATACTAGTAACTAGTAGTATACTAGTATTAATATGTAGTATGTATAGTAACATATATGTAGTATGTTATATATTGACACTACCTATTAACATACTAGTAGTAATATGTCGTATGTTATATATTGATATTATATATTAATATGTTGTATGTTATATATTATTAATATAAAGATATATTGACACTACATATTGGTATGTAGTGTCATATTAGTATGTATAGTATGTTATATATTGATATTATATATTAATATTGATACTACATATTAATATGTTGTATTATATATTGACACTACATATTAATATGTAGTGTCATATTAGTATGTAGTATGTTATATATTGATATTACATATTAATATGTTACTAGTATAGTACTAGTTACTACTAGTACTACTAGTATACTAGTTTACTAATAGTATATTACTAGTTACTACTACTAGTTACTACTAGTATATTACTAGTATACTAGTATAGTATTATTTTACTACTAGTATACTAGTAGTATAGTATTATTTACTACTAGTATATTACTAGTTACTACTAGTATACTAGTAAACTAGTTTACTAGTCTACTAGTACACATGTTACTACTAGTATAGTAGAGTAGTTACTTAATTTACGAGTAACATATTCTTTTTTTACTATTAATATAGTACATATTGATATGTAGTATGACCATATTGATACTACTAGTATGTAGTAACATATTACTAGTAATATTTGCATGTGTTGATACTAATTAGATTTGTAAGGGTGTTTTAGGCATTTAAAAACACACTTTATAATCTTTACAAAGGTTTTGGACTAGCGAGTAAATAATTGGAATAACGAGTAAATAATTGGACTAACGAGTAAATGTTTTTCATGGGTGGACTAGCCATTAACCTGGGTCATGAAAAATTGGATTAAATAGTAATTCCTACTATATAAATTCATATTTTCCGTAACTCCTCAAAAGTCATTTTCTTTGCAGCCAAGTCGAAGACATGTTATTGCCCTCTTGGTGGTTCCCCGAGGATGGTCAAATTCCAGTAGATGTTTAGAGTTTGTCTAAGCAAGGAATCTTTCAGTGGTATTGTACACTTAACTTTCAAACTAAATTCGTTGTTACCACATAATAATATCCATGCGCCCGCCATACTTATCCTTTTGGAACAGTCATAATCCCAATGTAATTCATGATCTTGCAACTAAAACCGCCCGGTTATTTTACAAGCGAGACAAGATTCCACTCATCGTGGAGCCTTCAATGCTTTTAAAACCTTAAATAGATTTTCTGCTTAATTTGCTTTGGACCATTTATTTGTTGTCTCGATGTTATTACTCGCATGAATGTGTTGATTCTTTATCTGCTTCGCCTCGATGTTGTCAGAATTGGTTCCCAAAAGGGGTGTGCTTGATGATAAAATCCTTGTCAAGTTCTTAAATTATTGATTTGGGTAGAAAGCAGTTCTTTGGTCATTAATTTTAATCCAAAATGAATTTAGTTGTTTTAATGTGTTGCTAGGAGAGACTATCATTGGCCCTCATCATCTATCATTGGCCTTCTCTTTGCTTATTTTGTTGGGTGCCTTTTCTGTGGTAAGTAGAAAACATTCCTCTGTAGAGGAAACTCTCCCAAATGTGGAGTCCATTTAATTTTCACGTGTTCTTCTCAAGGTATCTTTAGTTTCTAGGCAGCAGGGACTTTAATGCCAAAAATTTCATTGTAGATTCTTTGTGTTTGTGCCACATGCCGAAGCTTACTCACCTCATTCTATCATTCCAACTTCGGATCACGTGATAGCCTTCATGTTTTTAGTGATTTTAGAGAAGCTTATGCTTGTTTAAGCCATAATAACACTTAAGTAGATGATGAGGTCAGTCTACCTCATACTGGTTATATGAGTCGCTTCGATCCCGAAATGTGGTATGTTTGACTATCTTTGCTGCTTAAGAACCGATGAGTTTGTTTTGTCAACCAAAAGAAACACAACAAAGGATGGTTTTGGTGTGATTAAGTATTGCCCGTAGGTTGTGTCATCGTGGGACTACTATTACCAAAGTACCGCAATATATTAGAGTCTCTTGCTACTGTCATTGTTGATAATAATACCAAACTACCATGGAAGCACTGCTGTTTTTAGCCATGGTAAGTTCAATGCACTTCTTTTAAAAAAAAGAGTTGGCTGTGCTTGGTAGTTTTTAAAGTGTCCTTTCTTAAAAAAGTTATACTGCTTGGTTGAGTTGTTCTATCGATTTCACTTTCTCATGGGTTTGTAGAGACTGGTGAGTGTATATCTAAGTACTAGTATACTACTAGTTACTAGTATGATATAATATGTAGTAACATATATACTAGTATACTAGTACTAATAGTAATATGTAGTAAAAAATGTAGTAACATATATAGAACAAATGTAGTATGTAAAACATACTAGTATTAATACTAGTAACTAGTAGTATACTAGTATTAATATGTAGTATGTATAGTAACATATATGTAGTATGTTATATATTGACACTACCTATAACATACTAGTAGTAATATGTCGTATGTTATATATTGATATTACATATTAATATGTTGTATGTTATATATTATTAATATGTTATATATTGACACTACATATTAGTATGTAGTGTCATATTAGTATGTAGTATGTTATATATTGATATTATATATTAATATTGATACTACATATTAATATGTTGTATGTTATATATTGACACTACATATTAATATGTAGTGTCATATTAGTATGTAGTATGTTATATATTGATATTACATATTAATATGTTACTAGTATAATATTAGTTACTACTAGTACTACTAGTATACTAGTTTACTACTAGTATATTACTAGTTACTACTAGTTACTACTAGTATATTACTAGTATACTAGTTTACTACTAGTATATTACTAGTTACTACTAGTTACTACTAGTATATTACTAGTATACTAGTATAAGTATTATACTACTAGTATACTAGTAAACTAGTATACTAGTATAGTATTATTTACTACTAGTATATTACTAGTATACTAGTAAACTAGTTTACTAGTCTACTAGAACACATGTTACTACTAGTATAGTAGAGTAGTTACTTAATTTACGAGTAACATATTCTTTTTTACTATTAATATAGTACATATTGATACTACTAGTATGTAGTAACATTTCTTTTTTACTATTAATGAGAAGTGATAATTCTACAGCTATGAACGGTTTTTGGATCAGAGTATCAATTTGTTGACATATGTTGAACACCGTATCCTTCTTCTATGCCACTTTAAATGCTTGAAAGACGCTATCTACATGGCAAGTATGATGAACTAACCCAACAAGATGCATTATGGCTGGAATTGATCTTTCGAGCTTTTAATGTTTTCCACAAGCGATTTTGATGCACGTTCTTGCAATATTACTTGAGTTGGGATTGAGAAGGAACTAACATAAGGTCATGCAGCTCACCTTTAAAGTGGGGGGATATTACTTCCGGGTATGTGGTACAAAATGGCGTAACCAAGGATTATTCAAATGCAGCTTCAGAGAATTCGAAGAAACTCTGAAAGAACTTCCATAATGTGTGGACATTTTCCACTTGGAATGTTCTGTTATTCCTCAGTAGGCTAGTCGTATTCGATAGGGATACATGCATTACTTGATCTTACGAACTCAAGTCATTAAGTAATGTGGTACATGTAACGTCTCTGTGTCTTGGCATGATCAATCAAGCTAATAAAACTGAATTTCGATCAAATAAAGCTCTAAAATAAGGCAGTACATGCATGTATGATTATCATTCCTATGCACACATAATGAATAAATTTGCACAAGAGAATATGATTAAGATACTTAGTTTCTTAATGCGTACAACCCTTTTCAACAGCTCCTTACATATCCAAATAGCATGTGCGAACCTGTAAAGTGTTTCTATTACAAAAGGGTGGAAGGAAAGAAAAAAAATCGAGAATCCCATCGAAGATTAGGCTTGTGGACCCGTAGATATTTACTTTTCGACGCCTAGATGTTTGCTTTTCCACTCTATTCGCGCCCGACGTCTCCATGGTTCTTTTTAGCGCACTTGCTCACCTGCGTCTTGGTTTAGCAATAATCTTGTCTCCCCCTTTTCTTGTCTTTCCCTCACACTGGAATTTCCTTTTAGAAGAAGCTTCAACTTTGGGCTCCTGAACTACATCATCTTGTCTTTCCTCACAATGTAATTTCCTTTCCGCTTTATTAGCATCTTCAACTTTGGGCTCCTCATCTGGATTTTTATAGGAAAGGTTTTGATACATATTGGTGCTCTGTATCTTTCTCTCTAAGCCCGAGAATACATCTTCCTTGTTGCTTCTCGTTTGAACAATCGACTTGGAAGTGGTTGTTCATCTTCAAATTCACTACGCAAATAAACGATGGTACCACATCGTTTTTTTTTTTTTTGATCAATAAAACGATATAATTTTTATATATAAAAGAATAATGAATGGAAGAGTTACAATACCTCAAGACCATAATGGACCAAGGAGAAGGAAAAATGTAAAAGATTCAACAATAGAGCGACTATCTCCACTAACTCTTCCCATTTGAAGACTAACATTTCATATCTAATATCCTTAAGCGCCTTTGAGGGATGAGACCAATACAAAATATTTGCCTTAATGTCTAATGTCCCGCGATCTTTTGAGCGTCTTTCTCTTTTGCCTCTACTGACAAACATCCTTTGATTGCGTTCTCTCCGGATATTCCAACAAATAGCATAAGGGAGGATGTTCCAAATAAAATTTCCGGTACCATAGAAATCAGCTTCTATCTCTATCTTTAAAAGAATCCTTTATGTCATCTCCTCGGTGGTCTTCCCACTCCAAAACCATTTAGAAAACATCCCATATAGAGTGAGCTACGAACAATGAAGGAACAAGTGATTTATAGTCTCTAATTCCTTCTTGCACATACAACATCTATTTACCAACGTTCTCCTTTCCTTTCTAAATTATCTTGTGTTAGTAAGGAATTATGATGTACCACCATGTAAAGAAGCTAACCTTGGTGGGTACATTATTATTCCAAATAACTTATGGGAAAATCCACGAAGGGGGACGAAGGAATTATGATGTACATTATAATTCCAAGGAATTATGATGTACATTATAATGTACCCACCAATCCTAACCTTGGTGGGTACATTATTATTCCAAGGAATTATGATGTACCAATACTGTTTTTGATCAAGTAACTCACCACCCCCTGCCATGATTTTTCTTCCTTAACTGACTAGCTTTTTCTGTTCTGAATCAAAGTATTCTTGATTACTAAAGAAGAGTAAAAAGCAACAGAAGAGAAACTCTAGACCTTGCTGATTAATTTTGCTACCGGGTCTTGCTGCTAGTATTTGTAGTGTTACAGAGGACGATATTTGGAAACCAACTTGAGCTTCTAAATCTTAGCTGCGATGGTCTAGTTTCCTAAGTTAAGACGGCAACTGCTAAATAACACCCGACGTTCAGTTCAGTAATGTGATGCAACAACTTAACCGTGTGAACTCACGCGGTTCGAGTTAGGATTGAATCGGAGCACTATCGGTCAAATCGGGGTGAACCGAGTACAGTAAAGATGGCGGACAATCGTTTGGGTCCCACACTGATTTGTAGGTCCTCCCGCTTTCCTCTTTCTCGATTTCTTCTCCAAATCCTCTCTCCTCTTCAGTTTTTTCTCTCTCTTTGTGCTTCATCATTCTCTCTAGGTCTATCCGTCCATGGCTAACCCTCAGATTCGCTGCTGGTTTTCTCAGGTCTTAAATCTATCTTTCTCACACATATAATCTTTTTGATTTTTAATTTTTGTTATGTCATTTTCTGGTGAGAATTTGATCAGTTTTATGAAATTGTATCAGGTGGAACTCAAATTAATGGCGTCGTTGAAGAGATGAAAAAGTTGTTTCTGATGACGGATGAAGGACTGCAGAAATTGTTGCGTGTACTTGGTAAATTTTAACAAATTAGATTTCTTCAACTAATCTTATGATGTTTGATTGTATTGAATCGAATAGTTTGTTTAGGATGATAGAGATTGATTTTGTATAGGTAGTCCAGTGGAAGAGACATTAGATGAATTTCGATCAAGACGTTTGAGATTGTCAGATGAAATCACTGAAGCTCTTGCTATATGAAGATCCGTTGCATCTTGATTGAGAACACGC